>CM062817.1:1532894007-1533319088 GCA_031772625.1 Pinus tabuliformis | reverse complement strand
TTTATTTATAACACATCCGCTTCTAACGTTATTCCTATGACTCTCATTGTCGTGTAGGTATATAAAGCTAATAGACTTTGAAATATCTACTTCATTTGGACCCTTAATTAGCAATCCAAAAACTATGAGTATCCCGATCACATCTGATGAAAACACTCCATCCTCATCGAACCCAAATCCTTTATCAAAAAGACACTACCCTCTTCCGACTACTCCAACTCCATCCGTTCTGCCAGTTCAAATTCCCATCAAATCGTTAAACCCTTACCACTCAAATTGGTGCATAAAAGGATACGTCCAAAGGAAAATAGCTCTTCGACAATTTCAGAATCAATACGGACCCGGTAAAGTGTTTAGTTTTGACCTATTCGATACAAAGGGTGGAGAAATACATATTACATGTTTCAACAATGTCGCAAATTATTTTTTCGACAAAATCCAAAATGGAAATGTCTACAATGTCTCTAAAGGGAATGTAAAAATGGCTAATAAGCAATACAACCACTTGAACAATGACTGGGAAATTTTGTTGAATGCAACATCTACCATAGAACATGTTGCCAACGAAAAAAAACGTAATCCAACAGTGCAATTCAATATAAAATCAATTAATGATATCAGAACAACAAACATCAACTCCATTGTTGATATTCTTGGTATTGTCATAGACATTTCCAATGTATGCACTATACGTAGAAAAGACGGCTCTGGAGTTAATAAACAAACAGTACAACTTCAAGACATGTTAGGGTATAACATAGATGCAATCTTTTGGGGAGATAATTTTAATGCCGTGTCATAGGAAATCTCCTCCCTATGTGCTACAGGAAATAACCCCATCATTGCAATCAAATCTGTGCGTGTTGGATAATTTAATGGAAAAAATATTGGCACCACAACGAGATCCGTTATTCTTGTAGATCCTGACATTAAAGAGGCCCATACGCTAAAGTCATGGTTTAAGAAAGAAGGTTCGGTTGCAGCTTCTACATCTTTGACAACAATATCTCCTTTTGGCCATAAACAAAAAAAAAATAAAAATTGCTAATATTTACAGTATGGATTCCTTAGAGAAACCAACATTTTTCGAATTAAAGGGCACAATAAAAAATTGGGATGGATAGTTTTTACTACATTTCTTGCCCGTCAATCGTTGGTGTGAAAAAATGCATGAAAAACTTATTCCACAAAATACAGGGATGTGGTTTTTCCCAAAATGCAACGCTGAAGTAAGTGACTGTGATTATAGATACTTATTGAAAATCGACATACAAGATCACACTGGTGAATTAGCTTCAACTGTTGCTTTCGAAGACGCAGGATCTACAATTCTTGGAAATAATGCCAAAGACTTTTATTTATTATCTTCAGATCCAGAACTGATCAAGGAAATTGTCTCTAAAGCTCTATGGACAGATCATATGTTCACACTATCAGTGAAGACAAAAACTTTTAAAGAAGTGCCACGATTGAAATGCGTTATCATAAAGGAAGAAAAGTTGCATTTCACGACAGAATACAACAACATCCTTCGAGAAATTCAGAACATCTCGATATTGTAGATAAATATCACAAAATGTATTCCTTGCTTTTTTACAATTCCTATTGTCCAATTTTATAAATACAACTTTACACGATATACTATTGCATGCCTTCTTAGGAAATTTTCTTATATACCATTGAAATAAGTATTCGTCCTCCATTGTATCTATCATTATGTGAGTAGACAAATTCACATTCTTTTTTACTTTTATCATCTTCTTCCTTTTAAAAAATGACGTAACTTGCTATGTTACACATGAAACTATCTACATGTATAAAGAAAAAATACTAATATGTTCTTTAAAATAAAAAAATTCACTTAAAACTATTCAAAACTTAAATTTTTTTCCCTTCTTTCACTTTCACTTAAATTTTTTACCCTTCTTTCGCTTTCATACAATAACATGGTTGTTGTCTCCAAATAACATTCTTCTTTTCCCCTCTCTTGCTTATAGGTACCATAAATTTTGTGAATGGCTTCTTCTTCTAATAATGAACGTGCTCGAAGATACTATGCAACAAATAAAGAACGAATAAATGCACATCACTGTGATCTTTATCAAGAAAAAAAAAGACATCAGAGAATGTCGACAACACAAAAAACAGAAGGAAAACCAACATTCCTCGTCTGAAATGGCCCACCGGAAAACAATCCTCCCTTGCAATTATCAAAGTCTTTATCTTCTCAACAAACCTCTCAAACAAATACATCCATGCCTCATTGCCCTAACCCCTCCTTCACACATGCTTTCAGCAACGTTTATACTAATCAAGCACATCGAGATTTCCATGCAAATATTGATAAACTTCCACCTAAATTCCCATGCTCCATTTGTCTTGAATCATATCTTGAAATACATATCTGCAATTCCAACCACATGTATTGTTGCTCTAGATGCGTATTTGAAACAAACGGTCATCGCTTCTCATTATCAAACAACATGGACCCTGGTCCTCAACTAGCTATCCTTACATCTCTTTCACAAATAGAAGAAATGCTCATTGCTAGGGTTAACCCTATACTGTAGGTAACACATGCATGTGGTGGCCAATATAAATATAGTGGCCACACAATTTTTTTTCCTCAAGACATTACAAAAATCACAAACATGTTGCCACGACGTGTTGAAAACTTGGACATCCTAATTGTCACTCGTCATAGTAATGACCATAAGGCTTATGATTTCATTGTCAACATACATCGCGTTCTCGCTGCATTAGAATACAAATTGGAAAATGACCCATACTATAAGAATGATCATATTGATAACAACGCACTGGCATCCTTACCAGCAATCCCCACCGATGTCTCCTCCTTCCTTCATCATTCTAATACTATAGAAACCATTGTCCACCTTTCACTTGAACCACCACATGAGCTCACCAAAGATTCCACAGACCCATCTGTAAAACAAACATCATCATTCGTACCCATCATACCTAATACAAATATAGAAATACAAGAAATCTGCCATTATTTACATGCTTACAACCACCAATCTGATACTACAATTGAGTGGCCAACAATTGGTTTATCGCCAGTCAATGAATACAACACAGAAGGTCTACTCTCTATGGCTTTCCCCACCCTTTTTCCGATAGGAGCGGCAATGCCAAATCAACCAAGAATGAAAGCAGTGCAGTTACATGAATATGCACTTCATCTCATATGTTACTACGATAACAGATTTGGAAAGCGCCCACGCTTTCGTTATTACATATATAATATCATGATGCGACATCTCAATCAAGCAACAACATCGATTTTTGTGAAAAAGAACATCACAGATAACTTCCCAATATCTATTCAAGATCTGAAAATTCGATTAGAACAATTTCCAGGTGAGCAATTGGCAGAGCAAGTCATGTGATTCGGTAGCTCTTTACGTGGAAGAAGATCATTTTGGCACAAAGCTAAAAATGAACTAATGGACATGATATCTCAACTCGGTTGCCCGACGTTCTTCTTCACATTAAGTGTAGCTGATACAAAATGGCATGATCTTCATGCAATCATGCCCGGATGTCTTCCTTTTGATATTGTAAAACAACAAAAGTGGAGAAATGATAGCATTATCTCTAACCCACATTTAACATCACTATATATGCACCATAGATTCACAGCATTTCATGAGATTATCTTAGAGAAACACTTGAAGACAAAAGATTACTGGTACACGTATGCATTCTACTGCATTTTTTTTCCAAAAACGCGAAACAACATTCCTCACCTATTACAAAATTATCTTACAAAAACGCATACTTGACAGGTATGAATGGCAACATAGGAGATCTGTGCACATCCATGGTTTCCTTTGGATAGAAAATGCACCTGATATGGAAAACCTCAACTGGGAAGACATAGAAGCAGTTGATATTACAAGGCAGTTCTTCGACAAATATATTTCCACTTGGAACCCTCGTTCTCCTTTGACTTCAAACCAACCAATTGCTTGGACAAATCCCGCAGACCCTTGTCTATTGTCCACACCACAAATCTTCAAAACCAATCCTTTCAATGACTATGAATAGCTCATCAATTGTGTTGAACGTCACACAAAATGCTCAGAAAGCACATGCTTAAGAAAAAATGGATCCTCACTCCAACGTCGTTATAAAGCACCATGGGAATTACATCCAAAATCGGCCTTATTCATTGAATCCAATGGCCAAAAAACATACACCCCTGCTCGCAACGATGATCGACTCAATAGCCATAACCCTACCATCCTATCTATTTTGTGCGCAAATGTTGACTACCAACCAGTACTCTCAATACACGTTGTACAAAAATATATCGCCAAATATGCATCCAAAGCAGAAAAAGAATCTGAAAGCTTCCACCACATGCTACGTAGAATTGTATTGGCTTCACCCATTGCTGACGCAGCAACATCCGCATTTCGAAATTTTCTTGCAGAAACCCTTGTTGATTATGACATTGGAGCACAAGAAACCTACCATATGCTGCAAAAATTACCATTAACATTATGTAGTCGACCATTCATTTCTTTAAATGTAAACCAAAAAATTCTTATGCGCCTTCCACAAATGAACACCACCTCCACTACATTCCCACACATCATAGATACATATATCCAACGCCCTTCTACCCTAGAATCCACATCACTAATAAAATTAGCAAGATCCTGGTCATATGATCCTCGTCGCAAAACAAACAAATGGAAACAAAGACATACAAAAGTAATTGTTCGAGTCATACCACGTTACTCCTCCATACCATCCACAACTGAACCTTGCTACGTTGACTTTTGCAGAGTTGAACTTATGTTATACAAACCTTTTCACCATATCGTACAAGATATAGGAGATTCTGTTGTAGAATTCATCACAAATTGGCAAACATTTCGTCCATTCTACAAACCTTGGCATCAACACTGCACACTATCTGATATTGAATCTGTCGCAAATGACACCTCAACTATTCATGAAACCAATCCTCCAGACACCATGGAAATAAATGAATGGGAATTACTTTCCCAATTACACCCTACAAATGAGCTTCTCATAAATGACCTTGACATGCTTGGTCTTTGTGGCTTTGATGACACCCATAACTGGAATCATACCACTATCCCATTGGATCTACAAAATAATGCCATACAATTCATTGAGAATAGCCGCTCCATCCACCGCATTCTTCAAACACATCAACATATCCTGGCGACCCTTACTACATTATCTCCAATGCAAAGAAAAGCTCTAAATATTATTTCTAATCATTTTGCTAAGAAGGATTATTTTCCCGCTCTCAGAATGATAATACAACGCACTACTGGTACAGGAAAATCCCTCCTTATCAATTGCATCAAGGATATGCTCATAAGACTTGCAAGCCCAGAACCTTCACCGATCATGCTCCTCATCCCTACAGGGGTTGCTGCCTTCAAGATACAAGCATCGAAAATCCATTCTGCTCTGCACCTTCCTATAAAGGATCTTATGTCCTTAGAAGTTAATGCTCTTGAAAAATTCCAAGAAGAACTCAGCATATAAGATACATACTAATCGATGGAATGAGCTTCATTGGGCCAAAGCTTCTCACCCATATTAATGAACGTCTTCGAGAGACATTTCCATATCAAAGAAACACTCCTTTCGGTGGTTGTTCCATTATATTGGTTGGTGATTTCGGTCAGCTACCACCCGTCAAAGACACACCTCTATATGTAGGGATGAGCACGGAAGTGCACTGTGGAACACCTTCAACACAGTCATCACATTAGACACAATATTTCATCAACAAGGCAACAACATCGCACAGGTTACTTTCAGGAACATTCTCTAGGACATTAGAGGTGCAAATCCAACAATCGACGACTACAACATACTCACGTCGTGCACAGATTCCTTTTTATCAGAAGAAGAAATATGTTAATTCCATGATTCGATGCATCTATTTCCAACAAATGCTCAAAAAATGGTCCATAATAAGCAAATGATGAAATCTCTAAACACTCCTATCACAAGATCCATTGCTGAAGATGATAACACATATTCCAACGTTTCCTCAGAAGACGAGAAACTTGAGCGAATTGTATTACTATGCAATGGCCAAAAAGTTATGTTGACTTCCAACCTTTGGGTTTCAGCCGGACTTGTTAATGTTTCCCTCGAAGAAATTGTAACCATCTTCTACAAAGAATCAACTGCACCACCACAAATTCCAACATTTGTTGTCGTAGATTTTCCCAAATACATCAGGCCTCCTTGGGATGAAAGAAACCCCACTCACTTGCCTATTTCAGCAATAAAAAGAAATGGACGTGCACAAATTCCACTGAAGATGGCTTGGGCTTTAACCATACATAAATCTCAAGGTATGACACTTCCAAAAGCAACAATTGACATTGGAAAAACAGAACGTCAAGGTCTCATATTCACAGCAATTTCAAGAGTACCTTCTCTACAAGATCTCTGGATTAGCCCCATATTCAGTTTCGATCGTTACAGTAAAATGAAGGACAACAAAAACATTGCTCACAGAAAACACGCAGAAGAAATTCTCCATTCAATGCCGCCTCCAGAGAATCTACTCCAACCCATACTTTAACATCACCAAAAGGTTTCCTCCATTTATTTACCTCATTCTATTTAATAACATACTTTTCATATCTTTCAACAACAACCAACTTTAATCAATATTAATAATTAAGAAAATATTAGAATGTCTTTATATTATCTATACATCTCATTCTAACATTTTCTTTCTTTTGCAACAGGACACATGGACTGAGAAATAACATACCTAAGCAACTACAAGTAGAATGGCAAGAAAAAAATATGCATCTCCAACTACGCATAAACCTCCAATGGTGTTCAATATGCCGTTATTCACCATGCATCTTCCACTAACAATATATAAATCCCCATAGCAAAGGTAACTTCATTTCCATTCATTCCAAATTCATTTTAACACAACTCACCTACAAAGTATTACTAATAAATTTCCACAACTGATATACATATTACTAATTCTAACAAAATATACATTTTGCAGGTCCATTACTGCTTCTTCAGGTCTTTGATGCCTCCAACATGTTTTGATACAACTTCAAATATATAATGACAAGCACAATGTTCTTTAGAATATTATATTCCTTTTCGAACATCTTCTATTACAATTCACTATTTGTATTTTCAATTTCAAACTTAAAAAAGGATGTTTCAAGATCAAATACCATTTTGATGGTTTATGTCCTCACAACTATTTGTATTTTCCATTTCAAACTGAAAAAAGGATGTTACAATTCACTATTTGTATTTTCCATTTCAAACTTAAAAAAGGATGTTTCAAGATCAAATACCATTTTGATGGTTTATGTCCTCACAACTATTTGTGTTTTCCATTTCAAACTTAAAAAAGGATGTTTCAAGATCAAATACCATTTTGATAGTTTATGTCCTCACAACCAATTCATTGTCAATGGGTTTTAACATATTTTGTTAAAAAAATCAATTGATTTTAATGAATATAATACATGTTTTCTATATATCTTCATATTAATTTAATTTCCTGTTTGAATAATGATTTCTTAAATAACCCTATCCAAATCAATATGGATACCCGGTTGTTGTTCGCATGGATTCTTTCATTTATCTTCACCTTTAACTCCACAATTTTTACCAACTACAAATAAAGGCCTCTAGACAAGTTCAATGGATATTTATGGCTACTTGCATTCCATTTCAACGGTTTTCGGCATGGCTTCCTCAAATTAAAACTCAGAATCATCGACCCTTGCTTTCAAAAAAGCCCACAAAAGCCCATTCACATTTCAAGACTCTTCCACACACTATGCCTTACGACGTTTCCTTTGTAGCATTAGGTGCAAATGCTAGTTATGGTTTATTATCTCAATATTTATTTTTCTCCTCAACTAAGGTGCATGAATACTTTATTTGTGTTGGTGATAAGTTGTTCTTCTAATTGCAAAAAGTTTGACTTGTCGCAAGGACAAGCTCTATATATTTCTGTGGCACATGGATATGTGGTTTTCATACAGATGGATGTAAATCGACCGTTGAGTTTGATTGGCATGATCCAATGAATGGATGGATTTAAGGTGGTTTTCGGGTAAATACTCCGCAACTGTTTGCAGTATGTCTGCTCATTCAAATCCCTTGCTCCACTAGAACAACTTTGTAACATCTCTTCAAACCCTAATCTATACCATAGCTGAATAATTGCTACTCCTAACAATAGGTACTCTATCTTCTAAGATACAGGGTTATGTTCTCTCAAATATATTCCTTGATATTGTTCAACTTTCTTCTTGCTTCTAAGGGTTTTTCATGCAAAACGAAAGGGACGATGTTCCAACAATGCAACTTATATTTTCTAACTTCTTTCCACAGGGGACGAAAACTAGTAAGTTCAAATGTGAAATTGGTATTCAGTAGGATTTTAATTTACTCACCTTGCAATTCCTTGGTTGAATACATATTTATATATGATAGGATTCAGGGTTACCGTTGGAATTTTTTTAAAATATAGGTGAGAATTACCATGATGTCTTCACTTAAGAACAAAATCTCTCTCCCTTACTTTTTCGGAGTAACTGAGTCTATTTTATTACATTTGTTGCTACAGGCGTGGCTTTACCTTCCGTTGAAAGGGAACTCATGGTTACAACAACACTCCTAGCCATAGTTCTTGCAATTTGGTTCTTCGATGACTCATGGTTCAGCTCCTTCAACTCTACAAGTGGTCCTTCTTAACCTATACATTTGATTCTTCATTAAAGAGGTACAAGAATCCAAGTTTCATTAGATTTCTCCTGGGGTTGCATGTTATTTGTGATAACCCATTGGGTTTGGCTTCAGTTCCGAGACTGACACTTTCAGGTTTTTTAATATTTGAAAAGGAATAAAATTGTTAAGTTGTGCATTTCCACTCGAGCATAGATTGCAATGGAAGGGTTATTTATTTTTTTTGTATTTTTCCTATGTTTTGATACATTGGGAATTTATGGTTATGCTGTAATGACAACCCTCCCGTTTCTGGTCATTCTCTTGAACAAAAACTCGTTTATTTAATAATATTTATATTTCAAAAGAGGTTTTATTTATTTATTTGTATAACATTGATAATCAGGTTCTTTAATCACCATAATTAGAAAAATAGATTTTTGTACAAATTTTCCTCTTGGTTTTATTTATACAATGTTGTTATTTGTACTTGTATATGTAAATAAATCATTCTTTTATAAATATGTGTTAATTAATTTTAGATAGCGATGGTATGTTCTATGCTTAAGAGAAATTTACTTTAATTTCTTTATTAGCACAATATCAATATCCAGTTTAGCAATCACATAAGCATGATAGTAAAATGTAGATAGAAGACAGGAATAAATAGTAGAAGGCAAGCCAAGACAAGAGGACATAAGATGTGGCACCATCCAGGGACAAACCCCAATGTGGGGAAACCCTTGATCAATTATTCTTATATTCTTCAGTAGTTGAGCAGAGAGAGATAATACAAATTACAAATCTGATAATTTATTACAACAACAAGAAGCCTTAACCAAAAAAGTCAACACTAGACAGACAAGGCATAATGCTTCCTCTAAATAGCTCGGTCAAAACCAGTCAACTTCGGCTCAAACATCAAGCCCAATTAACCCAAAACAGCCTAAAAAATTCTTGTCAAATTCTGGTCAATGAAAGTCAAACTATGACCAAACCTAGGGAAGTCAATGCTAGTCAAACGAGTGGTCAGATCACCTCAATCTCAGTGCCCAGAGTTGCGGCTTTCCAAGGAGAATATACCTCACCCAATCCATAATCAAAACAAATCAGCGCTATAGGTCAACACAGTCAAACAATAGCTTTTCAATTCGTTCAATGCTGGTCAATGTCGTTAAACAACAATTCTGCAATTTGGTCAACGTAGTCAAATAGTCAAACAACTCCTTCTTCCTTCACATGTGTGAGAGACAGCTGCCTAGATTTGAATGCAACATTGAGGATGAGTTGGGGGTTTGAATTCTTGTTTTTCTTGCTAGTCGACCTTGAAAATTTGTCCATAATTTGCATAAATTCATATCTTCATTTTTACATGTCAGAATTAGATGATATTTAGATCAATCATACATTTCTCGAAGAGAGGAATCCAAGAAATATATCAATTTTCATAAATAATATGACCCGTGTGGAGTTTGGCCCTAGTTTCCATTTTAACAATATGACATATTCATCTTCTACAAAGCTCGTTGACTCAAAGAAAACTTTGTATTATTAGACACTTTACTCAAGACCTGGGACTACCCATTAGGCTGATGGGTTTCTAGTGTGACCTTATGTCTAGCCTGGATCCTTCAAACTTTACCAGTAATTTTCCTTTTACAAGTTCTTACATGTACCTAGGTGTTTATGCATGCTTTTAAAAATAGTTAGGGCTTTAAATTTACCCTTCATTTTCCTTGATAGTATTGTTGTTAGAAATGTTTCTTATGAGGAAATAATTTGATCGTGAAAGGTATAATTACACATGTTTTGAGAGAACATGTGGATTATGGACCCCTTTTCAAAGCCTACTCACCCCATTTGCTTCTCTCTCTCCAACACCTAAACATACATCTTCAGGAGTTCAGATTGTTCCCCAGTCAACTCCAGTTTGCTACAAGAATTAATTGCCTTCACCATTTTAATCTAACCTTCTTAGGTTGATTAAATAAATAAATAAATTATAAAACCATGAATGAAGTACTTTCATATAACAAGAACTTCTCTAGGTTACCACCCTCATGGCCAACAGATCAAATTTCATTCACTTGTTTAGTGACTTTTATAGTTCCTCGCCATTATATTTGTTTAAATAGACCTTGAAATATGGGCAACCTCCTTATTGACTTTTATTTAAGTTTATTCCAATATTACAGTCCTACATGACTCAACCATTCTTTTTCATTTAATAGTTAGAAAAGGAAGGATTTATGGAGACCTTTACTATACCGAAACACAATCTTTTCTTTATGTATAGATATCATGCATATCCATAAGGTCATCTCTATTCATAGAGATGGGAAAAATATCATAGAAATTTTCTACTTTTTAGAGACAATAGAAAGTAATCCATAAATCTTTCATTCATTATTGTCCGTATGTACATTTATAAATTTTCTAAAATAAATCACACAAAAATTCGTCTTAAATAAATGCGCTGATATGTTTCAATATAGATAGTCAGAGAACTCAACTAGGAGAAAGACCTCTACTCCCAACCAATGATATTGGAAATCATGTCCAATTCTCCCCCCGAGTGCTTTCAATTTACATAACTATAGATGGAAAAAGACCTAAGAAGGTATATTATTTGGCATCAAGACTTCCCACTCTATCCAAGAACTTACAAACTCTCCAGTCCATCTAAGGGCTTCCACTAGCTCTTATTCTAGCTCTAGAAAAACCTATTTGGAAGCATCCTGCCTCACCTTAACAATGTCTTGGTCCAAGTGTATTCCATTTCCTCTATTTTTCTTCCAAAATGCCTCCATATTTCTTCTTCCTTCCTTTCTTGGCTTCTTTTCCCATTGAGATATTTATCTCTAGGAAGAGAGGAATAATTGTCCTTAAATGTATGGTAAATGAAATTTTTTATTTAGGGTCTTTTCCCGTGAATTCCAAATCTTTCCATAACCATTTTTGTATAAATTGAAATAAACTTTACATATTAAAGTTTCCCACTCAGGCTTTCCACATAGCCCATGATTTACCAAGTCTTTGCAGTAAAAGTAAACTAAATATTTACTTCTCACCTAGTGGTGTCACATCTTCTGTACCTCGAGCGAAACATCATCCTCGATGTTTCTTGGCTTTCAAAACATGTGAGAATGGGCCTGCACATAGATATTTATTTCATATTCCCAAGTAGCCTCTCTTAGCTTAAGTAACCTTGGTGAATGCTTATTTCTGTAGGACAATTTTTCTCTTATTGAAATTGTGCAGAGGTTCGACCAAGATCATTTTATTTAGTTTTACCTACATTCACAATTATTATAGTAATTAGTTTCCATCATTCATCTTTTAATATCATATTCATATATATATATATATATATTATATATATATATATATATATATATATATATATATATATATATATATATCTATATATCTATATATATATATATATATATATATATATATATATATATATATATATATATGTATGTATGTATGTATGTATGTATGTATGTATGTATGTATTATTTCAATCTTCATTACAAATACTATCAGTTGTTCTCTATATAGCAAAGGTGATCAGTAAGAATCAAAACCCGACAAGGGTTAGTAACTTGTACTCGATAAGAGTTAGCAACATCATCATAGACTCATCACTATAAATTCTTTTACTTACTCAATGGCTATGCCGGTTGAAAATGACACCAACATGTGGTTCCATTATAAGCTCCAACCTACGAAGCACCACTCCCATTTGCATGATTTTCTTTATCAATATTAATATGTTTGGAAACCATTTATGGTTCTAATATTTTATGAAATGTTTCAACTACTGCATTTTGTACTAAATTGCTTTACTATTGTAACAAACCTGGTGAAAATTCCATGTAATAAATGTTAAAAGCAATAACCACAGATGGCTGGGACACTTATTCCAAGATGAATATTGGGAAAGACATCCTAAGGGGTGTTCATTTGGTTGTTTATGGCCAAGGAAATTGGCACAGACAATGGCTAAGGCATTAAAAGACATTTTGGCACATTTATTTATGAAAATAATGGAAATTAGGAGAAAAAGGAGGTGAAAGGTCACAGGTTTCATGTGAGGATGAAAACGAAGGAAAATAATGGAAAATGTAGAAAATAGAGGCTTCATTCATAAAAAATCTTTTGAGGATCAGTTGGTAACCTTTTTTTAGTTCAGTGTTTGATCTCTCTTTGATTATTCCCTCTCTCTCATACTCTTGGATACTTAGAGTTTTCTTGGAGAACTCTTGGACGATGTGGCATTCTTGGATTCTTAGAGGAAGAAGGCAAAGGAAGAGAAGGAATGCATAAGAATACATCGACATCAGCAACTACATCAAATTTGATTGTAGATACCGAGTTGCATGTATGATTTATTCACTATTTTGGACATGCATGGCATACGCATGTGGATTCTTGGTCATGATCTATCATTGGCACGAAGGATTGGCCGGATTGACAGTGGATTGTTTAGCCTTACCATTTCCTGGATATCCATGTTGATTCAGGGTTTATTTCATTGCTTTGTTTTTGATTGGTTCTCATGTTTCCTTAGCTTGGGTTGAGTTATTAGCTTCCAGAGCCTTGGTTGGACAAATGCTCTGGAGCCTTGTAACAACTTTGGTTGAGTTGCTATTGGAATGGAGTCCCATGGGTTAGTTTGGGGTTAGATAACCCAATTTTTGCTACATTTTTGTAAAATATGTAAATTCTCTGCGATTTGTGGATGCAGAGCACGTAGTTGAATAAAAGTCAAAGGGGCTTAGCCCATTGTTTTGGATAAGTTTTGAGTTTGTTTTTAAGATTCACCCATGGTCTGCGAACCATGGCATTGTATGAAAAAGGTCTATAAATAGTTGAGTCTCAACGAAAGAAAGAGAAAAAATAGATGGAACTAAGATAGAGAATTGGGTTGATTGAAGAGTCTAGGGCAAGAGCTAAGGCAGGAAGGCTCTACTTCCTGCACTTAGATAGGGATAGAAAGTCTCCGTAGCTGAGTACATGAAGGCATAGGTAGCATTCGCAACTAAGTGCATGGACCCCTACAATTGCGTGCGCAGGGTAGTTTGAGTCTCTAATTCGTGAATTGAAGATAAATAAAAGACAGTTTCCAAAGAATTACTGAGTATTTCTATTATATCTGTTAATGTTATATGTTGTTGATAAATGACTAATTTTATGAAATACTAGTTGAATGTTATGCGATTATCTTGAATCTATCTTAATAATGTACGCAATACATGTTTAAGTGCTTTCATGAAGACTCTGGTGATTTCTCTTATGTTTACTGATAATTTAAGTAGATCTACACGAACACAAATTTAGGATTGCTTTCTGATGCACGTAAGAAGGTAAATTGACTATTAAAGGTCCACAAGGACTAATCGTAAACCTTCACGAAGGTCTGAAGGCTGTTTTAATAGAGTTACAATTACGAGCCCTAGAAGTCTACCGATTTGCACGAAGACATATCTAAGGTATTGGAAGACATCACACTAGTCTCTGGATGCAGAAACATGGTTCTTGCATCCCCCCATATTGCTTCGAGTGAGACTGCACCTTGTGCTATGCAGGATGTTGCGAAAAGGTCCAATAGTGTAGGGTTTTTATGGTTGGCACAACTATTATCACTCAGAATTTTCCCTAGAAGTTATTAGAAGAAGGAAAAGACCGAGGTAACCACAAACCAATCTCTTAAGTATAGGCTCTAGCAAACCTATGACTCAGAGAGGACTCTCTCTATATGTTTTAGCTTTGTTTGATGAGATTTTTAGGCTACTTCTTAAAGTTCAGGGGGTTTTGGATTTGTATTGGAAGTTGCATGGTGGAATCCTTACACAAATGGACAGAATGATGTCTCTGGCTATTGGGCTATGGGGTCAAAGAATGGCAGCAGAACTAGGATTATATCATTAAAGGGAGTGATCAAAGGGAAAGCTAGCAAAGTGAAGCATAGATTTTTAGGTTGAATGGGTGAAATGGTCTTGACTAGGGTAAGAGGGCACTTAAGAATCCTCAAACTGGGATTACAAGGAAGAATAGAGGATGATCTTGAGGAAAGGGCAGTTAAGAATCCTTTACTATAGAGTGGGGGAAACTATCTGAACTAAGGAGCAATCAATAATTCCTTCACTTAGATAATTTAGCAAAAAACATAAAAAAATTCATAATAGTCAAAATAGAGTGCAGTGAAGAAAGTTTTGAGATATCATTCCATATTATAGCATTTTAGATTTAAGATACAATTAAGATTATGAAAAACTCTTAAAGAGAAATAACAACAAAATGAAGATACTTGTCTGTATTTCACACTACACATGAATCTAGTGAAATGTCTTTGCTTTATTCAATAATCTAGCTTGTTGGTCCAACAGTGATACAATACCTTACAGTCTTTGATCAAGAAAACTATAGAGATTTCTAAGAATCCACACTGCATACTTTGAATTATGAAGTATTTATACAAAAACTATTTACAAAATATCTCAAACAACCTGAGATTTAATCTAGGAAATACAAATATCTTCTTGCAAGAAGATAGAGACAACTAATGAACTGTTTCACACTATCCCTTTTATTATGGTTGTGATGGCCTTTATTATTGAAGTGTTAGCCTGTTAATCTGGCTTGCAGTTGTGGAGTTTCACGCTAGAATCTTCTTTACTTTCATCTTTTAACTAATACTCTTTAACCCTGATACTCTTTGACCCTGTTGTGCTATTTTTACCTGTTTTTCCTCGATGATTTGTTTTTACTGTGTAGTAAATTTATGTTGTAGATGTATCACAGTAATCAGTAATTTTTTTCCACCATTCTTCATCAGGTAGTTTTACATTCACCATTCTCCTATAGATTTCATCAGCTTCAATATACTTAGCGAAATTGGGTTTGGTGAGGAACAAATGTTTTACCTCATGTTCAAGGAAAAACAAGTTCTCAAATGTGTTGTACAAGACTTTTCCTGTTGGCAATGCTTTCATAGATGAAGAGATGGCTTGTTCCTTAGCCAACTGTCTGATCCTATTCCCATAGTCTAATTGAGTCATGAGCTTGTCATTGATAATCATAGGACTAGGTAAACCTTTCTCCCTCAAAATCTAGAATTTAGCCATGAACCTATCAATGGGCACTTGCATATTGTGGCATTTTTTCCTCCAAATTTAGCATAAGGTTCCTTTTGGAAAGGACCTTCCTTACTTCTAAAATGGTAGCAGTTCTATCTTCTATATTTAGCTCTTGGAGCTCATATCTATTCTTGGTGTTGAGGAAGTGGATGAGTCTATTTGCATCCTCTGGCTTATCTCCCAACTCCTCCTTCACTTTCTGAATAACTTCTCTAGATTTTTTCACTAACTCTATCTGATCAAAAATAACTTGGGTTGATGTTCAAATATCGTTGACAGAGTCAATGATATTGTCCAAAAACATTTCTTTGGTTTGACCAAGTGGTTTCTCGAGTGTTAAATCCTTCTCTAGGATTTTGATTCTCTCACACATTCTCTGGGCCTTTGTGCTTCAGCTTTCTACTTCAGTTGGGAAAGTTTGCAATCTGTTTCCAAACTTGCAACCTTTTCTCTTAACTTGTTTAATTCAGTAGCCTCGATGGACATCTCTTCCATGGCTTTGATTACTTTTGTTGCTTTCTCTATTGATGCACCTAATGCTAGTGTAGACTTTGTTGTTGCTGGTAAGGCTAATGCAAGTGGAGTTGTAGGTGCCAAAGTTGTTGCTAGTGTGGATGGCACTGCTGTGGAGACTGTGGGGATAACATTTGTTGAAGAAGTGGCTAAATTTTCCTATTTTAATTGGATCAAAGTATCCAATTCCTTTTCAGTCTCTTTTAGTTGATCGTTCAATTTCAAGATCGAGTCCATGAGTTCTTCATGCCCCTGCTGGGCTTCAAGGACTTCCAATGTCTATGGATGTTGTAGCTGGGGTATCTTTAGCTGCTTCTTGAGTGCATCGATATCATCATTTTTCTTTTTAATAAGCTGCTATGTGGCTTTTATATCCTTGGGATCGTGTCCCAATTCAATTACTAAGTCCTCTAAGGACTTGATTCTTGTGTCCTTGGCCTGTGAAGAGGCCTTTTCCAACTAAAATTATGTAGACATGTTATCCAAGGAGTTCTGTAGTTGGTGAGCAGCAATGGCCTTTCCTGTCAATGTGGAGTATATCATCTCCCCTGCTTGTTTGTGTAGTTCAATCTGGTCAATGGGATGAATATCCCTTGCCAACACTTCAAAATCTACCTTCTTAAAATCTGATGTTGTTTTTGGTTGCTGGGTAGTAGGCTTGATGAATGACATCTGTAGCTTCCCCTCTTTAATGTCAAAGGCTAACATTAGTCTTGTTTGGTTGGTGGGAGTTAGCTTCAGGTACTGTGCATATGTTTGGGCTTTAAGCCTCTCATTTCTAGCTTTGATCTCTTTGTATCTCTCCTTGATATCTTGATCTTTGTCTACAGGAATTCCAAAGGAAGATAATTAGACACAATGCTACCCTACCAACATCTATGTTTGTGATGTGGAAGGCTCTTGTACCCCTTCAGATTGGGTGTTAGGCCTACTCCTATTTCCTTCTGTACTTGTGACCTCTGTTGTCTCTTCTGTGTATTCCTGTTCAGAGACAAGATTCACTCTCTGTCTTTTGGCTTGGCTTGTTTCTACATAAGCTTGTGAAGTTGCTCTTGCTGATGTGGTGGCCTCCTCCCTATTTCTCTTTAGGATTTTCTCCTCATTTAGAGGAGTCTGCACAACTGAAGGGGGACTCATTGTTGTCTCCTGCCTGTCAGTTTGCTTTGGCCTGTCTGATTGCTCTGGCCAATCTGATTTCTCTAGCACCTGCAGGAAAGAACCCTCATCAAGTTGTTTTTCCAGATCAATGAGAGCATTCTCTATGTCTATTATGGTGCTGTCTTGGTCCACTAGGGTACCTTCCACCCATTCTGATTGGTTGGCATAGGCTTCAATCTCATGTATGGGATGGTGAATAAAAGGTCCTAGCTTGACCTTGTGTCTCTTCTTGGTAATGAATTCCAAAGGACCATATCTTCAAAAAAAACTTCTTTGGAACTTCATGCTTTGCAATATCAAATTTGTTTCATGGCCTACCTCCCTAGAGTTGCATATGAAGGGGCCTGGCTGGTCTTTTATTTTGAAGTTGGCCTTCTTGGCATTTACAAAGTTTATCTCATTTGCATTGATAATTTGCCTGTAGTATTCTAATGCAAACAACCTCATTGGGAGGTATCTTGGTAGTTTGTATGGTGCCAGCATGCAACCATAAATTCTGATTTCGGTGTGGTTTTGGTATAAATACCAATCACCCACTTTGGTCTGTTTAGACAGTTGAAGGATCCTTTTTATGTCTGGACTGATTCTTGGAGGAGGGCTTCCTATTAACATTGTCATGACTGGGTGTACAAATAGATCAATGAAGTCAGCATATGAATATGGAGATTGGTATTTGTGGACCAATGGGGTCCAAAAAATGACTGATTTGGGCTGACCTTTTGTGTCAAGCTTCTAAAGGGTGAATGGGAACTTATATGACTAATAATATAGGAAAAGATGGTACAAAACATAGCAGTATTTAAAAACTCTCTCATTGCTAATTCTAAGAAACTGGTCATGCATCCTATCGGCTATAAATTGGGCATAGTCATAGATGACAGCAGGAGGCTGCCCTGGAGTGTAGATGGACATGAAAGCTAGGATGATTTCATCAATATATTCACTAGTGGTGTAACCCAGGACACAGGATATCATGGCTACAATGTTCTGACCCCATGGGGAAAACATAGTAGCTACATATGGAGGAGGATCCTTTGGGATGTGTTTTTCTTCTCTAATGAAGGTTTGGAACATCTTAGCCAATTTTGCAGTGGTAAGCTTGGGAAACTGGTCTAATAAGCTTCCAATTGAGAGAGGAGTCAAGTTTTTCCCTGGTTGGAGTTGTAGCATTTCATTTATGGATTCAACAGTGATGGTGAAAAGTATGGTTTGGCTTGGGGACATGACTGCTCTTTGACTAGGAATGTAATTGGCATGACCGTATTGGAGAATTTATGTGAAAAAGTGGACTTGGGGGAATAGGTACTTGGGCAAATTAGACTCCCAAAGTCGAATCTCATCAGCATGGTTTAGGTATTTATCCCTACTTTGGAAATATACTTTGAGTGGGGACTCTAAGACAATGGTATCCTTTATCTGGAAATCCTTATCAGCTAGAGGAAGGTGGAACAGGTCTAAATGGGGTGTAGAGATGGGTCTCACATCCATAGCAATTGGGGCGGCCATACTCAGTGCTTGTGGATTTGAGTATGGGGGGTAGTTTTAAGTTTTTAGGGCAACGATGTTCTTGCAGATGGTTTTGGCCTGATGTGTAAAAACCAAGATAGATATGATTATTTTCCACTTAATTTAAAGTGTTATGAGGGCAATTTACTGGAATTGGATGTCTGAGTGAGTTTTCCGCGGTTAAATACATGGAATTGGGTGATTTTGACTATAGCTCGTAGTTAACGGAGGTTTGTAGAGGTCTGTGTGGCTTTGGTACGGATGGATGACTATGTCGGATTGTTTGCAGCTTTTATGGAGCAATTACGGAGGTTCGTGAGCTATTTCGACAGTTTGCAGAAGTTGCGACGATGCTCTGAGTTCTCAAAAGAAAATGCATGAAAAGAGTGAAAAGAGGGGTAGTCAGGCTTTTAGAGAAAAAGGGGTTAATTTTGGTTTGTTTTCACTAATGGATGAACAATGGTTGTTTTTAGTTGGAAAGGGGAAGCAGTTTGGGAGGTCCATCTTACTGCTTTTGTGGTGCGAGCAATTTTTGGGAGGGATCTCCTATTTCCACTCATCGATTGACACGTAGCGTCGGGGGCCAGGGTGAAAACCACTTTATCAGGCGGGTAAAGGGCAGACATCGGGTTGGCCTGATATGGATGAGAGCTATTGGATGAGGGGGAGGGAGATTGCACAATGATCGAGAGGTGAAGCTGCATGGTGGTTTACCCATAAATTTTTCAGGGGGGGGCCAATGGGTCTAATCACAGTGGTATAAGATTATCTTTAGCCTTTAATCATCGAGGCACTTTAATGCGGGTTTTAAGGGCTAAGGCGGGGTTATTAATTCATTTTTGCGGGATATGGGTAATAATATAGTTTATAATTAAACTAAGTGGTGGGGTTAATTTATATAAAGGAATTAACTATATACAGAAAATTGAGTTTTTTGGGGATTTTGTATATATTAATGAAGTTAATATGAAGGGAAATGAGCAGGGGGGGATTTACTAAGGATAAAATTTATTTAGTGGGTTTTTTTCATAGAACATGTTTGTTATGGGTTTTTCCCTAGGCAAAAGACTTAGCCTTTAGGAAAAAGGGTTTTTTGAGGGGGGATGAATGACTTTCGAAGGATATTTTAACAGCTTTGTTTCTTAAGTCATCAAGCCGAGGGTCCGGTCCCTCCAGAAGTTAGGGAAATTCTCTGAGCCTTTTTGACTTAAGGAGCTAAAGATATTAATATTTTATTATAAAGGGGAAGTTAATGAGTGATGTAGGGGTTAAAATGAATGAGGGGATGTTAATAAAACCACATTGTCAATCATTGTATTTGCTTTATGTATCACTTATGCATATTTAAAATATTCATTTGGAAAAAATATCATAAGTGCCTTTCATGTAATCACAAGACATTTCTACAACCTTTCTACTACTTACCCATCTACTTACCCTACCATTTTTTCTTCACTTTATTTGGGTGCATTTAGGCTAGCAAACCCTTATCAATATTTTTCTTTTCTTTACATAACAAACTATCTAAATCTAACCTTATATCATCCAAGGGCTCAGATTAAACTGATGAGCTCCTTTTATTCACTCTACCTATCTAATTATCTGCCAAGATTACACTGTTTGGTCAGATTTTATTCTCTAACTATGAACATAAAATTTAAAACATGAAATATTCAAGTTTAAACATTTTGATTATCATGGATTGTGGCATAAGTAACAAGCTGCACACAATCATTTATTCTGCAAAAAAGTAAATAACAGTGGGCTTTTGACTTGCACACTTTCATGGTCTCTTTTTGTCTTTTGGGGTTCATATATTTTCATGTTTTTTCGACCTTTTCATTCTTTTTATCCTTTGATTATTCTTTTAGGACATTCCCTCTTTACGTTTTTTTATTTTCTTAATATGGAAAACATTTGCAGAAAGAAAAGGTATGTACAATATTACAAGGCTTAACCTCATTCATTCAAAATTATGACTCCTATTGGTATAGGAACCTAACAACAGCTAACTCTGAGCCTAGGTGAGGAACCGCTAAGCCAACAAATGGTTTCTTTGTCAGGACCTGGATCTTCTTAAAGGGATGTGTGATGTCGCATCATTGGAATTCGACCAAGAAAGAAATTGAAAAGTGGTTGGATCGCAAGATTCATGAGTTCGCGACACAAGAAAATAGGAATCCTCGCATATCAAAGGAAGAGTGGTTGAACATGTATTTGTATACGGATATACACTAGATATTCTTGTGCACCTTCCCCATTGATATGTATGAGTGGTTAGCTAAATTGACAAATAGTCAAGGAAGGTGGAAGCTTGATAGTCATTTATTGTGGACTTCAGAATTAGTGCGACGACTACAAGCCTCTAAAAAAAAGTTCATGTGGGATGTCGATCATTGGCTCAATCAAATTCTAGGAGGATTTGTTTCAGAATTTGCAGTTGATACCTTAGTCAGCTATAGCTAAGTGGAGCGAAGATTCTTCAAGGGACCACAAGGTAAATACTTAAGATCATTGATTTCTTGGATTAAAATATTGTTATGTGAAAAATGGGTGATGCTATTACCTTGATGTTTCTAGCTACGTGGAGTGGACGAATCTTTTGAAATCATGAAGGATCTGGACCAAAGTATAGTCCATTGATTGGACCTCCTTCAAGCAATGACGAAGGGGTAGGGAAGACTACGCTGCAAGGTGTTGTTCAACTAGTCACTCATGGGATTCCCACAACAAATCACCCATCCACCCCACCTCCTCCACCTCCACTGCATACACCTTCACCACCCCTCCACCTCCACCTCCTCCCTTCAATATGGCGAATGCAATGAAGATCCTGGTCTTCAAGGGCATAAGAAGTGAATATCTAGAGCATTTATGGTTTTTTGCGAACGTTGTATGGACAATGCAAAAAGCTATTGATAACAATATAAAGAAGTCACAATTGGTTATTTCTTTGTAGGATTGTGTGCTAACTTGGTACATTAAGTATTGTTGTGATAATCCTCTTGCAATGCTACAAGAGACTAAGACGACTTTCAATAAAGAGTTTAGTAAACCTAAGTCTGAATCACAATCAATAATTGGATTTAAAGAGATCATGATGAGGGTCGAGGAGATGCCTTGGCAATTTGGTCAGAGGTTGAAGTGTCATATCAGAGAGGCTAACATGTAGATCAGAGATAGCCAGCATCATGAATGGTTTATAGCATCATTTTTCCCGACTTGAGAATTTCTTTGTCACAACAGAAGATAGATGCATAAGCAAAAGCCCTATAAATCGTGATGGGGATGCATGCCTCACTTATTCAGGATACAAACGTGGGAGTGTAACAGATACACTCACAATTAGCGAGCTTACACCTAGAATTACATAGTTTAAGGAAAGATAAAAAGATTAAACAAGAAATGTGTGCAAAAGTCTGGTGTTTGAAGTGCAAGGTCTATGGGCACGATAAAGATCATTATCACGTGTACAAAAATTATATTACAGGAGGGGGGCCAATCCCCCTAAAGCCAGAAGCCCTAATAGGGCCGAGAATGGGGGTTTCACTATTGTGCGCCATTTTCCAAGTTACTGGGAAACACGCGACAAATAATTTCCATTTACGTTAGAATTTTGTTTGTACACCTCAACAATTGTTTTCTAATTTAAGAAAATACATGGGCTACAATGAGCACCATTGTTGAAGCTATGAGCTAATGATGGAAAGAACCCCTACATACCATATGCAAGTAGAAACTCGGCCTCTGAATCAAGGAGTCGGAGGAGTGCGTGGAGGATATCAGGGTCGAGAACGGGTCTAAGGAGGGGGAGGACCTAGTAGAGGTTGTGGTCAGATTATCTTCTACAACTGCTGATAGTTGTGGCACTATGCGTGAGAGTGCCAAAATCCTACACATCCATCATGTCAATACTGAAGAAATTTTGACCATACTATAGAAGAATTCCTGGTGCTAATAGCTAAAATGAAAAAGAAGAAAACGTAGCCTCAACAACCGATGCAAAATTTAAAATGATGAGAACAGAGCCCTGTGAATAAGATGAAAATGTTAATATTGTGCTGAGAAGTGGAATGATGACTGACACTGATAAAGGTAAACAACCTGAAGAAGAGGGATGGGTCCATAAAGCACCAGAAAAATAAGTTGGCTTTGATTTGGATCACACTAAGGAAACATTTATGGAAGCCAAGAAGAGCTTCGCTGAGGCATCCACCTTAGGAAGATAGGACAAGATGTAAGAAATCAACGTGCCTACAGAGGTTGATCCTTCTGTACTCACTATGTTTTTAGAAACTTTCATGAAGCTGTTGCATGATAGCAAGGCTATGGAAGGCCTACACGAATTAATAAATAAATATGCTAGCAAAGAGAAAGCCCCTGATGGACACCACGTGGTCAAAAAATTGGCAAGCATAACGCACGAACAGGGCGAGAGATGAGGCTAACTGTGTAGATAGGTGATTATGAAATGGATCTGGTCATCTTGGATCTGGAAATCGATGTGAATGTTTTACCAAAACAAACATGGGAAAGGATGGGGAGGCCTGTGTTGCGGTGTTCTCCGATTCAAAATAGAATGGTGAACCAACATAAAATCATCCCCATTGGACGGTTATATGGAGTAATAGTGGATATTGACAGTGCGAGCATGATGGTAGACTTTGAAGTTATAGAAATCGTTAACGACATTAATCCCTACCCCCATGCTCCTAGGAATTAATTGGGCCATTGATATGGATGGGGTCATTAATTTTAAGAAAAGAGCAACGCCATTTGAAAGAAAGTTGCTTCAGCTTATAGTACGACTAGAAACTGCAAAAGGGGCGTGCTATGTAGAACCAGTCTGTGATTATGAAAAAAGTGATGATAAACTGGATCAAATTTACAAGATAACAATGCGAGATCACAACTGGATCAATCCAAGGGTAGGTGCATGGATTGCATGGGACCAGGAGTGTTCCTGCACCTCTGATTCAGATGAGGAGTTAGATCATTGGCATAATCGCTTACATGAAGTTTCCACATTGCGATGCAATATGATGATGAAGGCATTGCACTGTGATTCATCGAAGGTAAGAAACATACGTTATTATGATGATTTAACTAATGTAGATCTATTTTTGGATGGATTTGAGTGCAAATTCCCTGAGGACCACTTCTTTCAAGCATTAGAGTTGGCGATGGTGCTACACTTACATGATGGTGGGGTACGCATAAGGACAGTTTTGTTGGGTGGTGAGATTATAGGAGAATGATGAAGATACAGTTTGGGCATGCTAATACTAGAGTGGTTGAGAAGTATAATTGTAAGGATGATCCCCATGATCAACTAGAAAAGTGGACTAAGGCATGTGGGACAGAACCGCAACTAGAATGGATACACGTATTTTGTCATACCTTGGATAGGATCCCCATGAAATGGTATCTTGAAATGGAGCTCCACCATGGCACTATGGAATGGGATGTATTGAAGGAAGGGTACTTATTGACTTTCAGTTTTGAGGATGGGGTTGCAAGCATCGATGAAGCACTGCAGGAAATTAAAGCGGTTATCTTTAGAACACTGACGAAACCTATGGAATGGACCCAACCAGACTGGAGCACCCAGATGCGTCACGCACTGGAATGCTATAATGTGACCGCTAAAGACAAAGATGAAGACCCAAAGAACATAAATATTCTAGAGGTAGAAGGACATCGTGAAGTCAAAGGCCCACAAATAGAAAACCCAAACATCTTCACAACTTTGAAGAAAAAGAAAGTAAACATTCACACTAAAGAAGAATCAAAGTTTGCAAAAATTGGAGATTATTGGGATGATAATATAGTAGATAAGGTTGTTGAATTACTTCGCGAATACCAAGATATTTTCCCCACTAAGTTTTCAAATTTAAAGGGCATAATCGATGATTTGGGTGTTATGAATATCACACTGAAGCTGGACACAAATCATGTTAAACAGAGGCCTTACCACCTTAATCTTAAGTATAAGGAAAAGGTTCACCAGGAGCTGGATAAGATTATGGAAGCAGGGATGATAGAACCTATTGAAGAAACTAATTCGGTGAGCCCAATGGTGATTGAAGAAAAGAAACAAAAGGGAGAAATAAGGATCTACGTAGATCTACAAAATATTAATGATGCATGTGTCCACAATATGTTTCCAATGTCGTCCACAGACGAAATGATAGACAATGTTGGAGGGTAGGAGGCCTTTCCCTTTACTGATGGTTTTTTTGGGTATCATCAAATCAAGATCGTGTTGGAGGATAGAAGAAAAATGACCTTCACAATGGAGTGGGGTTGTTTCTAGTACAATGTGATGCCATTTGGACTAAAGAATGCACATGTGATATTTTCCCGTGTAGTCATAACAATGTTCTTGGAGTTCATTCATAATTTTCTAGAGGTATACTTTGATGACTAGATGGTGTTTGGATTAGTGAAGTTCCATGTAGCAAGTCTGCGCTTGATTTGAAGAAATGCATATTTTTTGTTCCTTTTGGGATTTTGCTGGGTCATGTTGTGTGAATGCAAGGATTGATGGTGGACCCTACAAATATTGTGGTAATTGTGAACTTGGAGGACCCTAGGAATGTCAGGCAGTTGCATGCAACAATGGGACATACGTGATACTATAGAAAATTTATCAAATCTTATGCTCAAATTACTGCGCCCATGGAGAATCTACTAAAGAAGGATGTGACTTTCTATTGGGACGCAGAATGTTAGCGCAACTTAGATGTGTTGAAATAAAAGATGGTCACTGCGCAGATCTTAGTATTCCCCGATTGGAAAAAGGAGTTTCATGTAGATGTGGATGCTTCTTGCATTTTGCTGGGTGCATTATTAACACAATATGCTGAAGGAGAACTCAACCACCCTATCAGCTTCGCAAATAGGAATTTATCAGAGGCTGAGAGAAACTATTCAACATCTGAGTACGAAGGGCTAGCCATGGTCTATGCAATGCAAAAACTCAAGCACTATCTATTAGGAGGGAATTTCAAGATATATACAGATCATTCTTTCTTGAAATACCTAGTCAACAAGCTCGTGTTAGGGGGGAAGATCTGCAGATGGTTGCTATTATTTCGGTAACATGAATTTGAATTCATTGTAAAGCCAAGAAGGTTAAATGTAGGACTTGACCATCTGCTATAGACTGAAACAGGAGAGTAAAATAGTAATCTGGATGAAGGGCTGCTAGATGTGAACCTCTTTGTTGTGCGTGTAGCGAAAGACCATTTTGTAGAAATCATTCACTTCTTGACTATGTGAATGCTGTCAGAAGGATATACAAGTCAGTAGAAGAAGGAATTAATAGTGCGTGTTGCTGATTTTTCATTTATTGTGGGACATTTCTATAAAATGGGCAAGGATGAGATATTGTGAAGATATGTGCTGAAATTTGAGCGGGACAACATTCTTGTTGAATCTCATGGGGGAGTTGCGGGAGGCCATTATGCTTGAAAAGAAATTGCATAGAATATTTTGCGCGCAAGTCTAAGGTGGCCAACATTGCACAAGGATTCCAAGGCATATTTTAAAGCATGTGATGCATGTCAAAGAACTGGCAGACCTTCGTGAAGAGATGAGCTACCACTACACCGTCAGGTATCTTTCCAACCCTTTGAGAAGTGGGTGATTGATTTTGTGGGGCCAATTCAGCCCCTGGAAAGAAAATGGGTGCATGATATGTTATCACTACAATAGAATATCTAACCAGATGGGCGGAAGCAGAAAAGTTAAGGATTGTATAGGGGATACGATAGCCAAGTTCTTGTTTGAGTATGTCTTAACCAGATTTGGCCACCCAAAACTGTTGATGAGTGACAAGGGTACATACTTTCTGAATGAAATGATCAATGCATTGACTGAGGAATTCGAGGTCTACCATCAAAAGAGTACACCATATCACTCATAGGCAAATGAAACTATTGAAGCCTTTAACAAGATTTTGGATAAAGTGATGACAAATATTTGCAACACACAATGAAATGACTAGGATGTACATGTACTTGTAGTACTATGGGCTTATAAGACTACTTGTAAGAAGATGATAGGTTAAACATCGTTTAGATTGGTCTATGGGGTCAAATCCGTAATGCTGATGGAATATATTGTGCCTAGTCTATGCATAGAAACTTTGATGAACATGGAAGATCACGAGGTCTTGGAGGAACGTCTTGCGTAGCTGATGGAGCTCGAAGAAGACCGATTTTTGGCAGGATTCCATCAAGAAGTATAGAAGGAATGCGCAAAAGCATGGCATGATCGCCATATCAAGCTTTGCACATTCAAGGTAAATGATCTTGTCTTCTTATATGATAATAAATTCACTAAATTTCTGGGTAAATTCTAGATGCATTGCTTAGGGCCATATATTTTCAAAGAAATTACAGATGGAGGCGTAGTTCATCTTGCAAATCTAAATGGGGAACCCTTCCCAGGAAGAGTGAATGGGAGAAGATTGAAGTTGTATACAGGGGATTCTGTGCAATGACTATATGGCAGCAGGATTATCTTAGCTCTCCAGGCAGTTGCAAGGGAGCCCGGGACTATAAACTACACTGCACAGCTTGGTGGACAATGCAGCGAGTAGGTTATGTGGGGAGTGACAAAGATGCAACCAGTGAAGCTGCACTCAGGAAGATGTGCCAAAAGGGAAGGTATCACACAGCCCAAAAAGAAAATGACCATTGGAGTTACTGTTCATGACTTGATGGCCAAAAAATTGTTAAGAGGAGCAGGGTGGTGAAAACTAAGGAAAAATATATGAATATCTACCACCAAAACAACATTTATTATCAGAATTTGGGGGCAATAGTTAGATTTGAATTCAAAACCCCCTATAAGTTATGCATGCTGGACCAATATAGAACAGTTTGTGCTCTAAGACTTGTTGCTGAATTTTTTGTCTATCACCTATGAGCCAAGTGTTTTGGGAAGATTTAGTTGCGAGCCAAGTGTTTACAGAATTTCCTGAGATAAACCGTAAGCTTATTCTTGAGAAAATGTATGCAACAAACCCTGCTGAAACTGTTAGTGGTGACGATGTTGTCTCTGATGCAACAACCCCAGAAGTTGTAAGTATGGAAGCTCCAGTTCAGGTACCTACAACACTGAGATCACCTACGTAGAAGCACACCCATACCAAAGAAAACAAACCCAATAAGCCAAAAAAATCTGTGAAGGAGAAGCAGAAGAAGGTGTAGTGAGGATGTCACTGAGAAAGAACCCATAGAAAAAGGATAAGCAGCCTGAACAGGTGGTGGACCTTGAGGAAGAAGAATTCCAAGGCATCGAGGATGTGGATGCTAAGGGGATCGAACCCATGACAAAGTTGCCAACGTATATCCCTCCACGGAAGGGAGAATAAAAGGTAATGAAGGACCCTGATACCGAGAAGTTTATAATATCCACACCCTTGCTGCCTGAGCAGGTCCCTTTTGAAGGTCCTTGGGTCGTGCAGATCCCGTTGTTAAAAATTGATGATTGGGGCCTCGCAGACCACACTAAGTTTCACATTTGGCCAAGGATAATTGTATGCGAAATATATACTATGAAGAAATGGGTGTTATAGCATTAGAGCTGATCGAATAGGTCTGCAGTGCTGAGCAATCAAGGTTGCTAAATCTATTGTTGGTACCACATTATCACAAGACCCCCATCCATACCATGTGTGTACACCATCTTCTCACGCTGGTGCATGATGGGTGCTTATGGCTAAGAGAGCCTATCCCCATCACAGATATGTTGATTCACAGAATCACATGGCTCCTTACAAAGGCACAAACCCCGCCAAGGCATTTGGAAGGAAGACTGGGGAGAAAGAGTTTGCAAACAAAATGAAGAAGGAATATGACCTCCTCAAGAAGTCGTGAGGGAATTCCATTGTCTCTATTTCAGACCAGGGAGGTCAATTTGCTGCCTAGATTCTAGCAGGAATAGTTATGAGAAAATTCTGCATGAACGAAGCTCCGGCTCCAGTAGTTTCACTTGCTGGGCAGTGCGTGAAAGGCGTACAATTTAATTGGGCCAGGTACCTTTGTCAGGAGTTCCTAGCGAGCTACTGTAAGGCGCAGGAGGAAACCAAGCCATTCCACTACACTTGGTTGCTGCTATAAATTGTGCTCATTGCATGGAGATTGCACGAGGATAGCCAATTTCCTCCTCTCGAGGAAGGATTGCCGAAGGCCATGCAATTGCCTCTTTATGGTCTATGAAGGATACCACACGGATTACAGAAACACATATATTATGGGCTTTTATGGAAATGGATCTCCATATGGAAATCAATCAACGTGAAAGGTTGTCCCCAACCTTGTCCACATAGCTGTAAGCCTACGTGACATTCAAGGCTGACTTCCACAGAGTCTATATCTAGGCACATAATGATCTAGAGTAGAAATGGCACCAATTGCCCTATTTGGGGTCAAAAATGGGCATGCAGGAGATCATAGGATTATGGCCTACAGAGTGGTGCACCTCGTTAGAATTAGATGTTGGAATGAGCACGGGCACGCATAGTTCGGCTTTGTAGAAAAGAAAGGAGGCTGCTAAGAAAGCTGTGTGTACCCTAACAATACAAAAAAAGGGAAGCCACAGAAAAGGCTCGCATAGAGCATGAGCGTGTTGCTAAGGAGTGGGAGGAAAAAGAGCAACGAGAATCACAGAAAGGTGATAAGTCACCTTCACTAGAGATAGAGGAAGAAGAGATTTGAGACCAAGGTGGAGGAGGTGATGAGGGTCAGAACACCACTTTTATTTTGAAAAAATGTGGCAAGGAGTAGAAGGGTGTAAAAAGGAAAAGAAGAAATCCGATAAAATGTAGGTTGATCTCATGGTATTGACAGAAAGCAACCTCAATGAGATTGGTGACAAAGTAAGGGATACAACAATAGAAGTGCTGCAAAAGTTTGAGAAGAAATACATGCAGATGTTGGGGAGTGTCCAGAAGGATCTGCATGATCTATAGATCCAAACGAGCAAAATAAAGGCATATGTTGGACAAGCAAGCACGAAGCAAGTGAGCCTGACACCCAGAATAAGCTAAGAAGTAGAGCTCGTCAGGACCCTAGATCTCAGAACTATTCCATTGCCAGATGGGTCCATTCGTGTAAAGTCAGTCGAGGGTTGTATTGTACTTAGTATAGTAAAGGATATAGGACTGAATATAGCGGTGCTCTCCCTTGAAACCCTCCATGCACTACATAAGGGGGTGACAGATGAGTTGAGAACCAGGGAGTAGCGTGCCCTCAACCTCATAAGTGAGTACAAAGTCAACAATGAACAAATGTTTATTGAGAAGACATAGGCTCTGAAGGAAAAGGAGGCACTACATGCATGTAGTTCAAGTCTAGAGTCAACAGTAGCGGAGGCCTTTATGACAGTGCCTGAATTTCACATCCTGGAGGATGCACAATTTGAAGCCAAAATCACAAAATTAGTTGTTGGTGTGCGTGAGGCTAGAGAAGAAGTTGGACAAGTAACTTTCGAGTTCAACATGAAGATTGTAGAGGTGCAGTTGATGTTGAAACCCACAACTCTGCCTCAGGCTACCTTGGATACCACAGTCACTGACTATGCGGCCCTGTTTTATCAGGCTATGGAGCTATTAACCAATCTGTAGGAGGATACGAACTGACAAACATTGAACACAAAAGTAAGGGAGATGCAGTGCCAATATGATGAGGTCAAGGTGAGTGCGTGCACCTTAGCGCTAGCGTATCGCCTTTCCAAGTTACAGAAATGAAAGAAGATACTAGAACAAGTAGAAGAAGCACAAAAGAAAGAGGCCTTGCTAAAGGCCAAGTTGCAGCCTTGGTTGGATGAGGCTTATCAGATCACGATCTCAATTCAAGATAAGCTTGAGGGACTGAAATATACGTAGCAGATGATGAGGTTGGAAATAGAAGGACGAGCCACTGACAAATTGGTCATGGAGGTCCGAAAGGTAGAAAAAAAAAGCGCTATTGAGGTTGCAGTGATTCAGGTGGAGCTCGGGGATCTTCGCAGTAAGATCACGGTGCCAACAAAGTGACTCGAGGGCGAGTCACGATCTTTGTGTTGGGGACCTATTGGGATGGGGTCCTATAGGTTAGTTTGGGGTTAGATAACCCAAATTTTGGTACAAATTTGTAAAATATGTAAAGTCTATGATTTTTGGATGTGGAGCGCATAGTTGAATAAAAGTCAAAGGGTCTTAGCCCCTTGTTTTGGATAAGTTTTGAGTCGATTTTTGATATTTACCCATGGTTCGTGGACCATTGCATGTATGAAAAAATTCTATAAATAGTTGAGTCTTAGCGAAAGAAAGAGAAAAACTAGATGGAACTAAGATAGAGAATTGGTTTGATTGAAGAGTTTAGGGTAGGAACTAAGGCATGAAGACTCTCCTTCCTACGCTTCAATAGGGAAAGAAAGGCTCTATAGCTAAGTACATGAAGGCCTAGGTATAATCCATAGCCGAGTGTGTGGACATCTACAGCTGTGTGTGCAAGGTAGTTCGAGTCTGTAATCCATGAATTGAAGATTAGTAAAATATTGTTTCCAAAGAATTACTGAGTATTTCTGTTATATATGTTGACGTTATATGTTGTTGATAAATGACTTGTTTTATGAAATACTGTTTGAATGCTACGCGATTATATTGAATATTTCTTAATAATGTATGTAATACATGTTTAAACACTTCAGTGAAGACTCTGGTGATTTATCTTATGTTTAGTAATGACTTAAGTAGATATGCGTGAACACCAACTTAGGATTTCTTTCTGATGCGTGTAAGTAGGTAAATTGATTGTTAAAGGTTTTCAAGGACTAATCGTCGACATTCACGAAGGTCTAAAGGAAATTTTAATAGTATTACAATAACGAGCCTTAGATATTTACCGATTTGCATGAAGGAATATCTAAGGTATTGGAAGAAATCACATTCGTCCCTCGATGCGGAAACTTGGTTCTTGCATCCCCCCATACTGCTTCGAGTGAGACTGTAGCCTACGCTATGAAGGTTGTTTCCAAAATGGCAAGTAGTGTAGGGTTTTGTTGGTTGGCGCAACTAACTCCAAACCTGGGCCAGGAAAACCTAAGCCAACAATTACTAGTCCTAGAGCCTTGGTTGGACAAATGCTTTGGAGCCCTTGGTGGGTTGAGTTACTAGTAGTTGAGCCTTGGTTGGAAAAACACTCTAGAGGATGGTGGCCACTATGGGTTGAGTTACTAGTCCTCGAGAGTTGGTTGGAAGAAATGATTTGGAGCCTTGGATGGCTAGGATGGAGATCGATCTTGTGATGGTTTTGGTGATGTCTAACTATGACGTGGAATCGTTGTTTAATGGATTGAGGTGGATGGCCTCTAGAAAACCTGAATGATTTTTGATTGATGTGTTCTATGATATCCCACATTCATCCTTGGAAGATGGCATGAGGGTGAATGACTGAAGAGAGATTTGGCTCAACCATTCTACAGTAGGGTGGAACGTGGTAGTCCCATCGCCAATTAATGAGAAATCCATTCCCTTGATTTTCATGTGTTAAAGGTACTGATGTATTTATGGATTTTGTTGTTGATATGTTTATTGTATTTATGTTCCTATTATGTTGGTTATATGCACATTTTATGACATGAACTATGTATGGTTGTCAACATGTTTTTACTTGTATGTGATTGGGTAATGGGACGTAATAGATGATACTGCAGCAAATGGAATGAGGGAACAATGGTTCATAGCGATTCTAAGATAAGTATGAGATCCCTACACTTACCTCTGTTATTTACACCTATAGATTACATGTTGATGATATGTTTGACAATGCATGTCATGGCTAGTAGGTGTCCAATCAAGGTCTTGAACAAGTATTTTCTTTAATGATATCAATTCCATGTTAAATTACTAATCTGAAGCGAAGATTCTATTTTGGGCAGTGACCTGGGCTCTGGGCCTGAAAAAGTGGCTCAAATCTCAGAGTCACTGGCACAAGACTGACAATTCTTGTCCATAGTCACTAGCAAGCAGGCCTGTGAGAGTGACTTTAGGTTCTTGGTCGCTCCCTTGCCCATAGCATGAGAGTGACTATGGACCAAGAGAGCTAAAATAATAGTGGGACCTAGGGATAGGATTTTTGAGTGGCTAAATTGTCTTCTAAGGGTTCTGTTGATGATGTTGGATGTCTGTATGCTATGTTTTCATTGGTTCCACTTCCTTAACGTGACTTAGGAGGTCAAATCATGTCATAGCGACCTCTCATCGCATTTTTACCCCCGCTGGTTGATTGCCTGGATAGATGTGGGAGGAGGGTGTTACAGAGTGGTATCAGAGCATGGTTCACCCCTTAGACTAGATGGGCTATGTGTTGTTCATTCATGCATGTCAGTTGCTTGTGTGTCGCTTACACTTATATACCTGTTACATTTTCTTGATGTCAGATTAGGGTTGTAGTATGGTTATCATGGAGAAATTATTATTTATTTCACGAAATACATTTTCATAAGTATGTGATTGAATGTATATGGGTTATATGACAATTACATGTTGATTTTATGGTGACTACTTACATCCTTGTAGATTAGGTTACATTGTTGAATATTTGGACTACATGTATCAGTCTCGTAGGTTTATTAAAAGAACTAATCAATTATGTCCGACTACAGGTAGTTATGCGTACTTGTAGTTAGCTTGGCATTTCTTATGCACATTGTTGGTTGCTTGTGGCAATGGGTACAATGGAATAATGGTTTTTGTCATGCATGAGGTCATAACATGCATTGTGGATATGGCCTTGCATTGATGATTGGACCCTAATTCGAGTAATGTTTATGAGTTGATACATTTACTTGTGTATGTATATATGTTGTTATGATTATGTTATACATGTATCACAATGATTTGGTGATCTTGCAGTCTACGTATCCTCCCCAGGTTATGCTAACGTATGTGATTTATTGTTATTGGTTTATCTGACATATTATTCCTTGGAGGAAGAAATATCAAATGGCTAGCAAGATGGTTGACTATAGAGATTCTCGCTATGAATCTGAAGAGCAGTATGGTGTTGGGAACTCTTCTGAATTGGCAGTGACACTGAGAAGTTTAAAGGAAGAGATCAAGATTAAATATGTCATATAATGATAGAATCATGCAATCACATGAAAAGTTAGTAGAGGTAGCTACAATCATACTCTAGAGCTTATCGGATTTACAGCGACAAGGACTGCTCAGGGCCAGTCATGAGGAGGAGGAAAAAAACTAATGGGGCATATGGAAGAAAGTATCGTAGTAGACACAGATTCGATCAATCTGACATCCAAGATGTAAGATTGTTAAATACTCTAGAGAGGAGAATGGATAAACACAGGTATGATTCTAGTTCTAATTTAGATAGGCACTATGGTCATCATCGATATCATCCTTACAAGAGGAGTGATAGGGGGTATTTACTAGATGAATTTAATAAAGGAAAGGCACCTAATTTTGATGGGGAGATGAAGAAACGACAAGATTTAGAGGAATGGTTGCTTGTCATGAGGAAGTTCTTCAAGTTGCATGAATAATTAGAGAACATGAAAGCTAGTGTAGCTACCTTGACTCTCAAAGGTAAAGCATACATTTGGTGGGAAGATGTGAAGAATATCAAATATATTCATGAGGAAGATTTGTCTTGGAGTGATTTTGAGTGGATATTTAAGAATAAGTACTTGTCAGAAAGGTACTTTAATGACAGGGCAAAAGAATTCTATGCACTAAAGATGCATTACATGACAGATGATGAATACACTAGCAGATTCTTGGAGCTACTGAGGTATGTGCCTTATCTTACAGAGGAAAAGGCTAATATTTAGATATTCATTAGTGGATTACCGCTTGCATTCAAAGACATGATTGAGTTCAATGAGCGTAGATCATTGGAGGAGGCCATTCGAAAGATAGGACATTTCTATTAACAATCGAGGTGCATAACTGAGACTAAGTCAAAATTGAGAGGTGATGTAAAGGACAAAGGCAAATGGGTTAAAAAGTGAGCAAGGCTACAAAGTACAGATAACAAGGAGAATGTTGAACCACCCTAAGAAGTTCAATGAATCAGATAGAGGATAGGGACATCAGCCTCAGGAGCAGAGTAAGGAGCCCGTGCGTTGTTGGACTTGTGGTAAATGTCACCTTAAGATGGATTTTCCACAACATGAGAGTGGTAGACCTGAGATATATAGTGCATAGGAGGCGCATAGTATTGGGGATGTAGGCTAGAGTATTCTTCGTATCAATGCAAATGTGGACAACAAGAAGGTCGAGCGTCAAGAATCTATCATTAAGATGGACGTTAAGCTCTATGATCAAGTTATTTCTATTTTGATTTACCTTAGATCTAATTATAGCTATGTTAGTCCTAACTTGGTGGATTACTGTGGTTTGAGTAAGGAATTGCATGCAAAGTCATCATTAATGTAGTTGGCTACAGGTACGGAGAAGCGAGTTCATCATTGGGTAAGAGCTTGCGCATTTGACTTAAATGGTATGCCTATAGTAGCAAGTTTGAATATATAACCATTGGGTTCATACAATATGTTATTGGGCATGGATTGGTTGTATTTATAGAACCAAGGTTGACTGCTATGAAAAAGCTATTGAGTGTGTTGATGAAAATGGAGAACCAAGAGTCTTGCAAACTAAGAAGAAAGCCACATCAATTAGGATGGTGACAACTATGCAAGAAAAACATAGTCGTAGGAAAGGGTGTAAGCTATTTGTAGTACACATTACTAGTGATAAGGGTAAGGAGGTTGATGATGCAGATGTGTTGAATAAGTACCCATTTTTGCAGAAGTTCAGGGATAAACTTCTTGAGGACATTACAGAGTTGCCATCTCATAGGTAGGTATAATTTTCTATTGAGTTAGTGCCAGGGGTAGCTCCAACATCTAAAGCACCCTACATGCTGAGCACATATGAGTTGGTTGAGTTAAAGTTGCAGTTGGAGGAAATGTTGGATAAAGGATACATTAGGCCAAGTGTATCACCTTGGGGTGCACCGGTCTTTTCTTTAGGAAGAAACATGGTACTCTCAGATTATACATTTATTACAAGGAGTTCAAAAAAGTGATTATCAAGAACATATACCCTTTACAGAGGGTTGATGGCTTGTTCGATCAGTTGAAGGGAGAAGCAATGTTCTTGAAGATGGACTTGAGATCCAGATGTATGCATCAATGAAGAGGACATTTAGAATATTGCGTTTAGGATTAGGTACATGTATTATGAGTTTGTTGTTGTTCCATTTGGCTTAACTAATGCTTCAGATACATTCATGTTTTTGATGAATAATGTGTTGCGTCCATATTTAGATAAGTTTTTTATTGTGTTCATTGGTGATATGCTGGTATATTCTAAGAATGAGGAAGAGCACGACGATCACTTAGCAACAGTGTTGGGGTTATGGAGAGAGCATCGGTTGTATGCTAAGCTAGACAAATCCAGCTTCTTTCAAACTAAGGCACACTACTTGCGACATGTTATCTCCAAGGAAGGTATCACATGATATCCAAATAAGATAAGTGCCATCATGGAGTGGGTAGCTCCTAAGAATGCGGATGAAGTTCGATCTTTCATTGGTTTGGAAGGATATTACAGGAGGTTCATCAAGAATTTCTCACAGATTGCTTATCCTATCACATCATTGTAGAGGAAAGGTAAGAAATTCGAATGGACTAGAGAGTGTGAGATAAATTTGTGAAACTTAAGCAGTTGCTGACACCTACACCGGTATTAAAGATTGGAGATCTAGACAAAGAGTTTGTAGTATGTACATATTGTTGGGCAATTTATTGGGCTTAAATTGCTGCATTAAATTATCGACCAGGGAAACTCGTAAGCTTGTGATGATGCCAGCACAATATATGCAGGAGTAGGCAACTAACTCTATGTCTAGCTAAATTATTTACGATTCAATATAATATGCAAGGGAAGAGGCTCCTAACTAAGGAGGTCCTGGTTGTCCTTCCCTACAGTATCATAGAGAAATCATTGATTATATAAAACTAGAAACTTGAAATGAAAACAAGAGAATGAACTTTAATTGTTGTTCAGATTCAAAGAGAGAGAAAGACTAACTTAGTCTCTTGATTGTCCTCTCATGTACTAATCCAAACTAAACTAAGATTCATCCATAAGCATAAGAAATGAAATAACTTGAAACTTAAAAGCAAAAGAATTTCAATTATCATGTGAATCAAATGGAGAGAGAGCCTAACTTAGACTCTTGGTTATCTCCTCATATGATACTTGAAACATAAAAGCAAAAGAATGAATTTCAATCATCATGCAAATCAAATGGAGAGAGAGCCTAACTTAGACCCTTGGTTATCCTCTCATATGCTGATAAGATTCTAATTTAAAACTCATTCATCAATCACAAACAAATCCTCAAACATCTAAGCAATTAAATGAAATAAGATCTAATATGAAATAACATGTTCCTTTGATCCTTCTAGAGTGAGCTCAATTCTCCTAAGAACAAAGTGACATGATATTCCATATACTACATTAAGGCAACTTATATCTAAAACTACATAATGGAAATATATGTACAACTTATATCTATAACTACATAATGGAAATATATGCAAAATGAAGCTTTATTCTATTCCATCATAAATTGGATACAATGCTCCAAGAGTCCTCCCTTTGGAATGGAGGAGGTACTCCTATTTATACAATGAGATGAGATAACAAATTCATAATGATGATCCACTAATCTCTCTTTAGTTCCATACATTTCTCAACCATCTAGACACATAACCCTATCCTCCATGATCTCCTCCATGAGGTCCATGATTTTCTCCATGATCTTTTTCATGAGGCTTATCTTATCAATTTCGAATTTGATCATTCAAGGCCACATAAAGATGCCTTGGAAGCTTCCTTTGTGCCTACACATGTCAACAAACTCGTTCTAATTGTTAGGTATAAGTATAAGCATCTTATTTTCTAAAGTTTAGCCATAAATTCACTTAAAAATGTTAAGAATTAATAAACTTTGGAAAAGCATTGTTATAACCCAATAATGAGGTAAATGTAATGTAATGATAAGGGAAAGGAGCAGATTGGGAGGGGCGGCAAAGAGGGTCATAGGGAGCCACTTTTCTGAGAAATACCTGCTTGCTGAGAGTCGCGTGATAAGGGAATTTGCCACCATGAAGAAATGCCTTCGTTCCTTCGTGAACATCCTATTCTCGAGCGGGTTTCTGGACACGAGGATATTCGATGTGGTGATCAGCCTGGTGGGGGAGATAATAAGTAACGACTATTATGTCGGGAGGACTTACATATTTGAGTTCAGAATTCCAGAGGATTATCCCTCGAGGCAGCCGCTGGTGGAGTGCGTGACGCCGATTTTTCATCCCAACATTGGTGAAGGGAGTGACTGGTTGATAGCGTTCAACATGCAAAGCCCAGGGATCCAGGGATCAAACACCCCAATGATTACAAGGCACTTGGATAATGGGTTTTTACTGTATGGACCCTCGGGTTGTGGTAAAACTCTGGTTGCAAAGGCTGGACCCGCGGCGTCGATGCAACAACATGCTTAAAAGTTCTCATCGCAATGGCCCTGATCTTCACATGATAAACTGTTCATAATCAATTCATTCCACCATAAACCCTTTCTTGGAAATACACGCAGGTAACCCTCAACCTGTGATCGAATCCAGTCAACACCCAACTTAACTTTGATAAACACGCAGAGCGTGGCAATGGCAAGCAGGGGTAGTAGAACATCTCATAAACAATGTTACCAAAGATCACACCAATTTCGGTTGAAGAAACCTTTATATTAGCTTTTATCTGCTTGGTCGATTCTGGTGCTAGAGTATAATTTTGTGGGCGTTCTACCAGTTTAAGATCGCCCATGGTAGCCAATTCCAAGCAAAGATTCTGCAGTGTATCCTTTGTACGGTTTATTACTGTCACATCAAGGACGATATCATATTGATGAACTGTAACATATGCTTCTGCATATACCGGATCACTGAAGCCCGTAAGTTGTAGAATCCGATTCAATTTATTCATACTACTCCCATCCTTCACAAATTCTCTAGTAGCACGCTTCAAATCATCTTCCACCTCATCTTCTAATTCCAGCTGACTCATACCCTTTCTACTCTTTAACAGGCGGAAATCAATCAAGTCATCAGGCTGTGCGTGCAAGACTTGAGCTTTGGCTTTGCTCTCTTCTATCTCTCGGATCTGCTTGTCAGCAAACATATTCATAAAGCTCTCCCGACAAGACTGCAACCATACTTTCTTGAAGAAATCATCAGGGCAGGTTAGAATGCGTATGCAGAGACTAATCCGATCATAGGAGTCATCGTCAATTGGATGCGGAAGAACGGAAGATTGACCAAGGCGCAGCGTAGAGACCATTATCAACAGTGCTTCAGCAGCTGCCTTATTCACTCCAGAAGGTTGCACCTCTTCCAAACGAAGAATCAACTTAGTCAAAGTATTGATATCTCCTGTTAAAAGGATTGATCTCGGATTTCCGGTAGCCGTAGCAGATCCAGGAATCACCGCAGCAGTCGCAACGGCAATTTCTGAGGCAGCGCTCTGTGTAGCATAAGTTCCATCGGCAAGAATAGCAGGTCTCCTCGAAGAGACGGTAACGGCATTTACTGGTTGAGATTTATTAGTCGCCAAACCCTCGGCATCCTCGGCCACTGTGTAAAATGGCAATTCCCCGAGGCATTGATTAATGGTCGATATACCATTTTATACTTCGGACAGAGAGAGACAGTACTCTCCAAATGATCCAAAGCGCACATGAACAGACACGAGAAGATCGGATCTGATAAAAAGTATCCAATTATGGAAAAGTTAAGTTTCTTCCCGAGTATCCATACAAGCCTCCAGGCATCAGTATGATCACTCCAAATGGGAGGTTTGCAACGCACAAGAGGATCTGCTTGTCTATGAGAAAGATTTTTTTATTTTTTTTATTTTATTTTTTTGGAATCGATGTAACAAAAGAACGAAAGTCAATTTTTTTTAATAATAATAATATATATATAAGAGATATATATATTATTATTACATGGAATTTTGTTATTATTTTTTATTATTATTTTTTTTTAAACAATAAATCTTAAAAGAAAATATTAAAAGAAATGAAAACATTATTTTTTATTTTGTATGTTGATTTCATTTATTGCTTTAGATTTTTTAAACAACGGATTAAAAAAAACATTTTTTTTTAATTTGTTGTTTAAGTTGAGATTTTTTTTTTTTCGTAAAATCAACAATTTTTTTTATTAAAACCTAATAAAGAAATATTCTAAAATTAATCAATAACTAAAATGAAGTTAGTTTTTTTTTTTTTTAATATCTAAAAAAAAACAAAAGAAATGGTTAATTTTTTATTTATTTTTTTTTTAATAATAACATGTATATATGATACATATATTATTAAAATTTTTATTTTTTTTAAATCTAAAATTAAAAAAAACTAAATTTCATCTAAAAATTTAAAGATGTTTTTTTTTTTCACAAAATTCTTTATTGTCATATTGCACATTAGTTCTCCAGCAAGAGTATTTTTATTCGAACGAAATCAATAGATTTTCTGATCTTCCTGATCGCACAAAGCGCGGGAAGAGAGCATACTAATCGCTTGATTCGTTTTTATTCATGCAGGGGGGGTTTCAAAAAGGATTGAATTTAAAACTAACTAAATACTGAAACATTAGAAAACTCAAACTTAAACTCCTTTGTGAAGATCCTGCTGTCACCAGGTTTCACAAATTATTTTGTCTAAAGAAAAATACTAGTACTGAATTAAATTCCTAATGCCTAATCCCTTAGCACCATCCCCGACAACGGCGCCAAAATGTTGGGCAATTTATTGGGCTTAAATTGCTGCATTAAATTATCGACCAAAGAAACTCGTAAGCTTGTGATGATGCCAGCACAATATATGCAGGAGTAGGCAACTAACTCTATGTCTAGCTAAATTATTTACGATTCAATATAATATGCAAGGGAAGAGGCTCCTAACTAAGGAGGTCCTGGTTGTCCTTCCCTACAATATCATAGAGAAATCATTGATTATATAAAACTAGAAACTTGAAATGAAAACAAGATAATGAACTTTAATTGTTGTTCAGATTCAAAGAGAGGGAAAGACTAACTTCGTCTCTTGATTGTCCTTTCATGTACTAATCCAAACTAAACTAAGATTCATCCATAAGCATAAGAAATGAAATAACTTGAAACTTAAAAGCAAAAGAATTTCAATTATCATGTGAATCAAATGGAGAGAGAGCCTAACTTAGACTCTTGGTTATCTCCTCATATGATACTTGAAACATAAAAGCAAAAGAATGAAATTCAATCATCATGCAAATCAAATGGAGATAGAGCCTAACTTAGACCCTTGGTTATCCTCTCATATGCTGATAAGATTCTAATTTAAAACTCATTCATCAATCACAAACAAATCCTCAAACATCTAAGCAATTAAATGAAATAAGATCTAATATGAAATAACATGTTCCTTTGATCCTTTTAGAGTGAGCTCAATTCTCCTAAGAACAAAGTGACAAGCTATTCCATATACTACATTAAGGCAACTTATATCTAAAACTACATAATGGAAATATATGTACAACTTATATCTATAACTACATAATGGAAATATATGCAAAATGAAGCTTTATTCTATTCCATCATAAATTGGATACAATGCTCCAAGAGTCCTCCCTTTGGAATGGAGGAGGTACTCCTATTTATACAATGAGATGAGATAACAAACTCATAATGATGATCCACTAATCTCTCTTTAGTTCCATACATTTCTCAACCATCTAGACACATAACCCTATCCTCCATGATCTCCTCCATGAGGCTTATCTTATCAATTTCGAATTTGATCATTCAAGGCCACATAAAGATGCCCTGGAAGCTTCCTTTGTGCCTACACATGTCAACAAACTCATTCTAATTGTTACGTATAAGTATAAGCATCTTATTTTCTAAAGTTTAGCCATAAATTCACTTAAAAATGTTAAGAATTAATAAACTTTGGAAAAGCATTGTTATAACCCAATAATGAGGTAAATGTAATGATATGGAGGTGGAATGGAGGTGACATGAAGGTAAAATGTGAAGATATTGGTGAATAGTGGAGTGAAAATAGGGACTATTTTGAGGCCCAACACATATGCTTGAAAGAGAGCACTTGGTGGATTTATTATGCAATATGGACAGGTGTTATGTTATGAGTCCCAAAAACTAAATGAGCAAGAGCAGAACTATCCCATGCATGATCTCGAGTAGGTAGTGATTATACATGCACCGAAGATGTGGAGGCACTATCTTCTTAGAAATTTGTTTGTGCTTATGAGTGATCACATTGGGCTGAGGTATTTGTTTAACCAACTGAATCTGAATGCCTGGAAGGCTAGAGGGTTGGCCACGATCAAGGAGTTTGATTTCAGGATCAGGTACATCAAAGGCAAGGAGAACAAAGTGGCATATGCTCTTTGTAGATGATTACAGGTACATCACTTTGCAACTATGAGCTCTGATGTGATAGACTTACAAGATAGGATTTTGCAAGGAGGATAGCAGGATGTCAGGTATATGGAGATTATGCATAGGTTGTGGGAGGGTACAGGTACAAGTACAAGTGATTGTACAGGTACATGTGATGGCACTTGTACAAGTAGTTGTACAGGTATAGGTAGTGATACAGGTGCATAGGACTTGTATTATTTTCTTAAAGCAAATGGATTGGTTAGGTTCCGAGACAGGATATATGTACCAGACAATAGTGAAATCAAGAAGGTTATCTTAGGGAATTTCATGCAAAACCTTATTCGGGTCACCTAGATTATTAGAATACACTCACAATGAAGAAGATATATTACTTTTGGCCAAATATGAAAAGGGATGTGGCACATTTTATGGCTAGATGTTTTGACTGTCAGCGAGTGAAAGCAGAGTGTAAAAATCTAGGTGGATTGTAACAGTCAATCGGGATTCCGACATTAGGGGATTTTTAAGGTCTAAAATGGGCCTCCTAAGAAAAAAGTAAAACTAAAATAAAATTTAAAAGAACCAATAGGATTCCAGATGATGATGTCAACCATGCGGGATGACTCACCAAGATGATCATTGTAAATACTGTAATGAGTTGTGATATAAAGCTCCACTATTCGATATGCTGTCATGTTTTCATGGTGTTTTTTTCTCTTGAGCAAATATTTCATTGTAAATACTGCATCGAGTTGTGTTATAAAGCTGCATGAGTAGTGTTTATTCTTTCAGCAGGTTGCTGAGATATATGTGTGATTGAAAATCGAGGACAATGTCCCCTAAGGGGGAGAGTTCTGTAATAGCCCTAGTGAAAATTCCATGTAATAAATGTAAAAAACAATAACCATGGATGACTGGGACACTTATTCCAAGCTTAATGTTGGGAAAGACATCCTAGGCAGTGATCATTTGGTTGTTTATGGCTAAGGAAATTGGCAAAGGTAATGGCGAAGGAATTAAAAGGCGTTTTGGCACATTTATTTATGAAAATAATGGAAATTAGGAGAAAAAGTAGGTGAAAGGTCATAGGTTACATGTCAGAAGTAAAATGAAGGAAAATAATGGAAAATGAAGAAAATAGAGTGCTCATTCATAAAAATTCTTTTGAGGATCAGTTGGTAACCTTTTGTCAATTTGGTGTTGGAACCGTCTCTCATTATTCGCTCTCTCTCATACTCTTGGATAATTAGATTTTGTTGGAGCACTCTTGGAGGGTGTGACATACTTGGATTCTTGGAGGAAGAAGGCAAAGGAAGAGTAGGAAAGTGAAAGAAGGCATCAACATCAGCAGCAACATCAGATTTTCTTGCAGGTATCGAGTTGCATGTATGATTTCTTCACTATTTTGGATATGCATCACATATGAATGTGGATTCTTGGTCATGATCTGTCATTGGCATGGAGGATTTCCTAGAATGATAGTGGATCACCTAGCCTTTCCATTTCCTGGATAGCCATGGTGATTGTGGGTTTATTTCATTTCTTTGTTTTTGGTTGGTTATCATGTTTCCTTAGCTTGGGTTGAGTTATTAGTTCCTAGAGCCAAGGTTGGACAAATTATTTGGAGCCCTGTAATAGCTTGGTTGAGTTACTAGTCCTGAAGCCTTGGTTGGAGAAATGTTGTGGAGTCTTTGGTGGGTTAGTTACTAGTCTTGGAGCCTTGGTTAGACAAACTCTCTGAAGCCCAATGACAATTGTGGGTTGAGCTACTAGTCTTGGAGCCTTGGTTGGAACAAATGCTCTAGAGCCCTGGATGGCTAGGATGGAGACTGATCTAGTGATGGTTTTGGTGATTTCTGACCATGAGGTGGAATCACTATTTGATGGGTTGAGATGGATGGCCTTTGGAAGCCCTATTATATGGAATTTACATCTACGGATAAACACATTTTCCCTAGGTGGGTGACTACACCTAGAACAACAGAAAGAAAGTAGTTTAACCTTTTCCTATAGTAGATAGATGAGATCAAGGAACTTACTTGTAACCCTTCACTTCCTTGATCTCTTTTGAATTGCTCCCATCGCTTCCACTTGAACTAAATCCACTCAAAAGGAACCTGTATCAAGAGAACCAGAAAATAATAAATGATTAAAGCATATATGATATATCTACTATAAAACAATGGAATCAAAGACACTGAAACACGTAATCATCACATATATGAACAATTATATGAGAAAAGGAATAAGCTCTTTATTAATGTAGAAGGAAGAGTATCACCCAATACAGTTCGATTCTGTGCCACTCCTCCACCTTCAGTCCAACCCTCGCTGGATCAAAAACACACCATTCATGTAGCATAACATTTCTTGACATGAACTTAATTCTCAAACCTACAAAATTTCCTTATAAAGTTTAGATTCTAGCCCCTTGATCACTATGGTGAGTGCTCAACTTATAAGAAATGGAGGTGGTTTTGTCATAAATGAGGGTATTGAATTGCCTTCCAAACTTGTAGTTAGTTTCCATGGAGCAAGGGATGACAGGATATGAGGTTAATGGATCCTTAGCCTATCCAATTTTCAGCTCATAGGAGGAGATAAGAGATGGGATCCTTCTAGAATCATCTAGAATCAAGGAATATTCCTAGAACCATATGAAATTTTTTCTCAATCTCACCCAGCACAGGTCAAAGAGGGCCTAAGTGCACTGCAATGTAGGCCACAGTGGGCTTGCTTGCTCTGCAGTGTAGTTACCCCTGACCAAGGCTGCACTGGTGTCCCAAGGACGCATTTTAGCAAAGGCTTCAACCAAGAAACTTTCATAGAAGGAAGCATTCAGTGTGATGACTTGTCTAGGGCAGGTAACAAATGAATTAGGGTTTAATGAGCTCTAATAGTATTGATCGGAATGTCGGGAGTGACGTGCCCAAATAGACTTGTAACAATCCCTAGATGAGTTTCGATTGATGTGCTCTATAAGATCCCACATTCATGCTTAGAATATGGCACAAGGGTGAATGGCTGAAGAGAGATTTGGCTCAGGCATTCTACAGTCGGGTGGAACATGGTAGTCCCATCTCTGGTTGGTTCATTGTATTCATTAATGAGAAATCCATTCCCTTTATTTTCATGTGTTAAACATACTAATTTATTTATGGATTTGAAGGCTGACATGTTTATTGTATTTCTGTTCCTATTATGCTCATTATATGCACATTTTATGATAGAAGCTATGTATGGATCTCATCATGTTTTTACTTGTATGTGAATGGATAATGTTTCTATGACCTAATAGATGATAATGCAACAAATGGAATGAGGGAACAATGGTTCATAGAGATTACAAGATAAGTATGATATCCCTACACTTAACACTATTATTTACACCTGTAGATTACATGTAGATGATCTATTTGACGAAATTCCTATCATGGCTAGTAGGGGTCTAGTCAAGGTCCTGAAAAAGTATTTTCTTTAATGTTGTCAATTCCATGTTAAATTACTAATCTGAAGAGATAATTCAATTTTGGGCAGTGACTCGGGCTCTGGACCTATAAAAGTGGCTCAAATCCTAGAGTCGCTGGCACAACACTAATAATTGGTAGGTAGGTATATGAAAGCAACTTTAGGTTGTTAGTCACTCCCTTGTCCATAACGTGAGAGAGATTATGGCCCAAGAGACCCAAAACAATAGTGGGACCCACGGACAGGCTATCTGAGTGGTTGAATTATCTTCTGAGGGTTCTTTTGATGATTTTGGATGTCTATATGGTGTGTTTCCATCAGTTCCACTTCCTTAATGTGACTTAGGAGGTCAAATCATATCATAGTGGCCTCTCGTCGCATGTTTACCTCGGCTAACCAGTTGTTTGAGTAGATGTGGGAGGAGGGTGTTACAACTATACTTTATCTTAATTCGAAGTTTACATACACATTAGTCATGTATGAGTAAGTGTAATATAACTTTTGTTCCTTCAATAGTAATGATGGATATATTACTATCGACTTGTACAAAAAACATAGTTAAGGTCAGCTTTGGTTGCTTTACTATTTTTCTTTAGTGCCAATAGAGGGTAAATTTACAGTGTTCTTTTTAAGGTAAGTTAAATACTTTTTTAAGTTTTTGCCCCTTTTTTATGTTATATTACATGTTATTAATGAAAATTATACACAATTCTGCTTCCTTATATAGTCACAGGGTTTCTCTCTCTCTCATTCTCACATGCATATTGATTGTTTTATACATTCCATGTTACTATAGTATGGATATTTTTTATCGATGATAACACATTTAATTCCTTTAATAAAAAAATTATTTAACATATTTGATATGTAAGGTTCAATGTACTATTAATAGATAATAATTCTATTCCAACCTAAAATAATTTGGTCATCTATTAGACTCCCATACATTATCAATTCTTGTTACAATCGCAGGGGAGGATTCCTTGCCTTTCTCCCATGATGACTTGCAACCCATGATCTATCCCTTGGACATTATCATATTTTATGATATCAGACATGTCAAATCAACACATTTCCAAGTTCTAGGGCCATTACTTCAACATACCACTTTCACATAATATTATCTTTTCATAATTATAAATATACCACCCAACCTTGATCTTTTGTTTTTCCACTAAGTGGTTTCACGTCATAAAATATTGCACTTTTATTTTCGGTTGGCCGAGGGGAAAAAAATCAATTTTTATTTTTTTTATATTATAGTAACACCTCCATCAATATTTAGTTAACTTTCACACCAATCTGTACCTCATATAGATCCAATGACCATTATATTGACTAAATATTTTTTTAATATTTCCTTATTCATAATGCCACACTCATGTAGCACCATACACAATATACACATGCATAGAAAAACAATACACAAAACATTACCTGCTACCCCATATAGTTCTAGAAATCATATCATCTCCATTTATGCAAATTGGGCCTTACTGCCTCTTTTGCTCAATACAAAACTCTCATTTAGTACGATATTTTTTTGTTGGATTCCTTTTTATCTGTGATTTGTCAGCTTTTAACCTTGTCAAAATAACCACACTTCAATATATATTTATATACATTCAAATTATTGTAGTTTCTATACATAAATGCATGTGAAATTTTAAGTCGGGCCTAAGAGAAGTCCCTTTCTCTAAATTGTCCATGGGTTTGACCTACATATTTGGATGTCACCTTACTACTTACACCTTTAATATTGGATTTAATCATTACCACCTTGCCCGAATTTGTGTAAATTTATCATTTATAATTCTTCTCAATACTTTTCTAAGTGTATCCAACTTTTCCGATTCTAGAAGAAACTGAAATATTATTTTCACTCTTACTTCTAATTTTGTAGGCTCCAAATGCTTCATTCATTGTGTTATTTCAATCAATCATTGTAAGTACTCTACCTCAGTTTACTAACCTTCTCTGGGTTCCTATAGATATTTTAAGTGGGGACTCCGACTGTAGCACATAATTACCTTCCTTTTCTTTGTCTATACCACTATTCTTTAAGTTATTCAATAGACAGTGTTGCAGCTTTTTTTTCATTTTTTGTTGAAATTTTTTAATATGCTTTTTTTTTTTCTAATATCTCTTTTCTAGAGAGGTATATTAGTATTTCTTCCATTTCCATTAATTCTGACAGCTAGACCAACTTCTAATAACCATGGCGTTAGTCAAAAATGCACGTTACAACATTTAGCAATCTTATACTCATTTCATGTGGCTTCCTTATATGTTATTTCGTCAACGCAAAGATTCTCTTTATCAAGTTCAGGTGTAACCACAAGTTAACATTGCATTGTGTTGTACTTTATTCTTCTCCACCTTCTCCCCAACACTTTTCACCAAGATTTACATCTTTATTATGTTATTATAATATGAACCAGAGTATTCAAAGTAATTGTTCCCAAACTTTCCTAGTCATCATGATGCACTAGTACTTTTCACTAGATTCCCGAGCATACAATAATGAATTCTTATGATCCATAGTTAACTTAGAGACTCTACATCTACCATTGTTTACCTCAGAGCCCCTAATGCTTCCCTAACCATACTAAAATACCTTTTCGGTTCTTTAATTTTTATAAGATAACCTCAACTTCCAACTTTTCTGTGTCTAGCTTCTTATCTAACTTCAATTTTGACATAAGCCTACCATTAAAATTAGTGACAACATCTTCTCGTCAATTTGTTCACAGTTTATATCCATAGTCCATTGTTTTCCAATGTTTGTTGAACCTTCTTAAGGGCTTTATGCATGCACTAATCCGAGTATTACTTTGTCATTTATTAGATTTATCAATTACTTCTTCAACAATTCATTTTATAATATTTTTTTACCATCGGTTAATCTTCCTTTCCACTATGCTTCATGGATTATCATCACTCACATTCACATGATGGAAAATACCTAAGGAACCACCTCCCTTTGGTATATATATATATATATATATATATATATATATATATATATATATATATTTTTGTTAAGAATTTTTCTCTCCTAATTCTAGAATTATGTTGATGCAAATGTAATAACTTAAAGTGCTTTCCTTCTGGTCAACCTTGTTTCCATAGGGAATTACTAATTGTCCAAATTATTTTCATGAGATTGTCTCCCATTAAGGGTCACTTTGTACCCCTACAACTAATTGTTTTTTCCTCACCTAGATCACATAAATCCAACAACAACAATTTTGTTGTCATCCATAGACTTAACAAAACCTTGTGGATTCCACATAAAGTGGTTTTTGGGTCTTAAATAAGCCTTACATTTATGTATGTTTCCAACTTGGATGAAATAAGAATTTTCATCTACTATGCTAACACTATTGTTGCTATTACTTTCCAGTGCACACCATGGAATTTACTAATCTATACACAAATCCATATAAAAAAAATAGTTTTGCAATCAGTAAAAAGCATACATCTTTTGGTTCCAACACCTTGATCCCCTTCAGAGATCTTAGACGTGGACATCTAAAGTTGGAGAAGTTCCATGTAGGGATTGAGTAACCAACACTCATATTCTCACTTCTAGTAACTATGTTGTAGGAAATTACACTTCATTCCCCAAAATTCACCGCTATTTAGTCTCCTCCCCTAGGGGTCTAGCAGGTTTATTTTCCCTTGCTATATTTTGTCTCTTGATTCTCTGTAATTTCAATAGTTAGTTATTTATCAAACTATGCAATTCTAGGTTGATTTTCAGGCCTCAGAGTTGAACCTATATACCTAATACCACTTGTAACACTCATCAACACAAGTAAGCATAAAATAAAAAATAAAAATTAAATTGTTATTTACCTCTTAATGTTCACCATAGACAAGTCAAGAGTGTTGAGTTGTTTTTAGTGAGTTATGTTGTACACAAATTACTTGATTAGTCATTTCAAACCTTGTTCTATGCAATTGGTCATATCAAACCTTGATCTAACGCTACGTTTAATACATATCAAAGTTAGATTTATTGTCTCAATATTTCTTTTTCTCCTCAACTAAGGTGCACGAATACTTTACTTGTGTCGGTCATAAGTTGTTATTATAATTGTAAAAACTTCGACTTGCTGCAAGGATGGATTCTAGATATTTCTATGGTACATGGCAGTGTGGTTTGCATACACATGGCTATAAATACATAATTGAGTTTGATTGGCACGATCCAACGACTGGGAGGCTTCGAGGTGGTTTTGGGGTAACTACTCCGCAACCCCTGGTAGTCTGTCTGCTCATTCGAAGCCCTTGCTCCACCGGAGAAGCTCTGCGACATCTATTCGAACCATAACCTATACCACAACGGAATATTTTCTTCTCCTGATGATAAGTAATCTATATTCTAATATATAGGGTTATGTTCTCCCAATTACGTTCCTTTATATGGTTCAACTTTCTTCTTACTTCTAAGGGTTTTTGACGTAGAATGAAAGGGAAGATGTTCCATCAATGAAACTTATATTGTCCATCTTCTTTCCATGGCGGATGACAACTAGTAAGTTCAAATGTGAAATTATTATTCAGTAGGATTTTACTTTACTCCCCTTGCAATTCCTTGGTTGAATACATATTTATATCCGACAGGATTCAGGGTTACTGTTGGAAGTTTTTTTTAATCCAAGTGAGAAATACCATGAGGTCTTCACTTAAGAATGGAATCTCCCTCCCTTAATTTGTCATAGTAACTGAGTCTCTTTTTTCACTTTCGTTGCTGCAGGTGAGGCATTACGTTCCGTGGAAAGGGAACTCATGGTTATAGCAACACTCTTGGGCCTTGTTCTTGCAGTTCGGTTCTTTGGTGACTCATGGTTCAACTCTTTTGACTCTGCAGGTGGTCCTTCTTAACCTATATAGTTAATTCTTCATTAAAGGGGTACAAGTACCCAAGTTTCATTGGACTTCTCTTGGGGTTTCATGTCATTTGTAATAGTCCCTTGGGTTTGGCTTCAGTTTCGAGACTGGTACTTCCAGGTTGTTTAATATCTGAAGAGGAATAAAATTGTTAAGTTGTGCATTGTCGCTTCAGCTAATAGATTGTAATGGAAGGGTTATTTCTTTTTTCGTATTTTACCTTTGCTCGGATACATTGGGAATTTATGGTTATGTTGTAATGACAAACCTCCCATGTTTGGTTATTCACTTTAAGAACAACTAGTTTATTTAATTATTCGTATATTTATAAATAGTTTTTTATTTATTTATTTCTATAACATTGATAATCAGGTTCTTTGATCACTGTAATTATAACAATAGATTTTGGTACAAATTTTCCATTTGGTTTTCTTGATACAAGGTTGTTATTTGTACCTGTATATGTAAATAAATCATTCTTTTATAAAGATGACATATTCATCTTCTACAAAGGTCGTCAAATGAAAGAAAACTCTGTATTATTAGACAATTTACTCAAGACTTGAGACTACCCATTAGGCTGCTAGGTTTTCGGTGTGGCCATATGTCTAATGTGGGTCCTTCAAACTTTACCAGTAATTTTCCCTTTACGATGCTAGGTTTTCGGTGTGGCAATATGTCTAATGTGGGTCCTTCAAACTTTACCAGTAAATTTCCCATTTTCCCTTTACGAGTTCTTACATGTACCTAGGTGTTTATGCATGCTTTTCAAAAGAGTTAGGGCTTCAGATTTACCCTTAGTTTTCCTTCATAGTATTGTTGTTGGAAACATTTCTTATGAAGAAATCATTTGATCGTGGAAGGTATAATTACACCTCTTTTAAGAGAAGATGTCGATTCTGGACCCCTTTTTAGAGCCTACTCACCCCATTTGCTTCTCTCTCTCCAGAACCTAAACATACATCTCCAAGAGGTTATACAGTTACCTAGTGAACTCCATTTTTTTACAGGAATTAACTGCCTCCACCTATTTCATATGACCTTCTTAGATTTATTAAATAAATAAATAAAATATAAAACCGCGAATGAAGTACTTGCATGTAACAAGAACTTATCTAGGTTAACAGCCTCCTGGTCAACCGATCAAATTCCATCCATTTGTTTGGCGACTTTTATAGTTTCCTTGCCATTAAATTTATTTTAAACAAACCTTGAAATATGGACAACCTCCTTATTGAATTTTATTCCAAGATTACAATCCTACGTAACTCAACCATTTTTTTTTAGCATTTACGAGTTAAAAATGGGAAAAATATCGCAGAAATTTTTTACTTTTTACATTCATTACAAAGTAATCGATAAAACTGTCATTCATTATTCTCCATATGTACATTGATAAAATTTTTAAAATAAATAAAAAAAAGTCTTCTTAAATAAATGCACTTATTTGTTTCAATCTAGATAGTCAGGAAATTAAGCTAGCAAAAAGATCTCTCTGTCCAATCAATGATATTGGGAATCAAGTTCATTTCTTCCCAATTCCCTTTCAATTTCCATAACAACAAATGGACAGACCTAATAAGGTGTGTTCTCTGCTGTCAAAACTATTCATTCCAGCCAATAATTTACAGACTTCCTAGGTTGTCTCATGGGCTTCCACTGGCTCTTAGTCTAGCCAAAAAACCCTTCCTGTGGCACCTTAACAACATCCTCTTCCAGGTGTTTTCCATTTCCTCTATTTTTACTCCAATATGCCTCTAACTTTCTTCTTCCTACCTTTCTTAGCTTCTTTTCCTACTAAGATATTTATCTTTAGGGAGAGAGAAATAATTGTTGGTAACTCTCTGGTAAATGAAAGTTTTCATCTAGTGACTTTTCCTATGAATTCTAAAACTTTCCAGAACCATTTTCATATAAATTAAAATAAACTTTACATATTAAAGTTTCTCATTGAAGTTTTCCACATAACCCATGATTTACCAAATCTTTACATTAAAAATAAATTAAATATTTACTTTCCACTTAAAAAAATATTAGATTTGATTTCATGGCATCTCTGCAATTCAATATCACCATAAAGTCTTCCTCGTTGCTCCGTTGCTCCTTCACTGCCTACTCCGAAGGAGTTACTATACCTTTCAAAATTTGGGTCTGTCTCCCATGGTTAGTGTACTGTAGTTGTTCGAAGCCCTCGAAAAATAGGGTGGGTCAGAATTGTCTCCATGTTGTTTGCCTAAGCGTGTCATATTAAAGAGATTTCATGTTACAGAGGATTTATGAAGTGGCAAGTTCGTATCTCCATTTATCAGTGAGATATATCCTAATAAGAGTTTAGTTCTTATAAATGATCAATGTAATTACTTTTTAATTAAATTTTTTTTTACATGTAATTCATAAAATCATATTTCAAGATTTAATGTTTATTTTAATGGTTTTATTGGTTAATTATAATTGAAATTCCAATAAATATGTAAAATATTAAAATTTAATAAAATGAAAATTTAATAAATTATTAAAATAAGTGTTTATTTATATTTAAAATTAATTATTGAGTTTAGAGGTTCATTTTACAGTTTAATGTGAGGGAATTTTTAAGTATGTTTATCCATTTGTCACTCTTTAAAATAAAAATAAAAAATAAAAATTATGTTCTAAATACAAAAATTATGTCTTCTATGATTGAGAAAATGAATATATTGTAAAGTAATTAGAAGTAAAAAGAAAGTGAATAAGTTGTTTAAATCTTATACTTTCAAGTTATTTCAACAAAAAATTTAAATAAATTATTTGAAGATCTATATTAACTAATTTATGTCTATATCAACTTCATATATATATATATATAGATATTGACATATACCTTAAAATATATAAAATCTGTGGATGTACATGTTATGTAAAATATTGTAATCTCAATTACATCTATATTATATATCATTTAAAAATATATATATGTAATTTTTAAATATATGTATATATCATGAAAAAATAGTTTTTTATGGTTAAAATGTTTATTTGGTGTTATATATACTCTATTTAGCATTAAAAAATACAATTTAAACAATGAAAATTAATATATTGTATTTTACACTTAAAAAAAGTTTCTACCCGAAGAAATTCTATTCTATCATTCTCACATCAAGTTAAATCCACATATTTTTGCACTACCAATAATCAACTATATTTTATAAAAAATATATATATGTATTGGAAGTAAAAAAAAAATATTGAATATAAACTTGGTAGTACTAAATAGACTTACTTGCCGCTGAGAAATAAACAAAAAAAAAAAAAAAAACAAGATAAACCAAAGAAATTTAGATAGTAAATTAATACAACATTTTCCATATCAGGTTAACATTTAAATTTAAATTTAAATAAAATATCTTTACCTTATTTTAATAGTGATTAACGATTTCTTTTAATTTATTTATTTTTTTTAATGTTTTTTTGAAAAAATAAAGAGATGCGCACAAAAGAACGAGATCCTTATCTATTGTGTTTTTTTTCCCTCTCTTTTAGTTAAAGTGTTTGTTGTTTTTTTAATTTTTAAATTTAATTTAATTTTTTTTTTTAAATCAAAATTCAAAATTTTATGTTTTATATAAATATATTTTTCATGAAAAAAATTATATATTGTTATAAATAATGAAAATTCTTGCATTTTTTATTTTACATTATTATATTAATTTTTTAAATTGTATATACCATTTTAGTAATAGTAAATGTTAATATTCTTCTTTATCATTATAAAGAAATGTATTTTCTTTTTAATTTCTAATTAATATATTTATTATTCATATTAAATAAAAATAAAAATAAATTGTTCAACAAAGAGGCTTATTCTATAACACACTATATTCTACAACCTAGTATATGGGGATGTGTAAATATGTATGAGGCTCATTCTATAACACACTATATTCTACAACCTAGAATAAGGGGATGTGTAAGTATGTATGTCTATCCGTCCCTTTTCCAAATAATAAAATAAAATAAAGAATGTGTTCTAAATAAAAAATTAATGTCGGCTATAAGTAAAAAGAATTGTATATGTTGTAAAGTAATTAGAAGCAGAAAAAATCTTTAGTAAGATTTTTAAACCCTATATTATCAAAAATATTTGAACTTCACATATACTTATATATAAAATGTTTTTTTTGTTGAAATAACAAATTTTAATACCGTATATAAAAAAAATTGTTCATTGTGGATTATCAATAAAATATTTTAATAGGAATTAATATTGACATATACCTAAAAATGTATATTTTATTTTATTTTATCTTTTCCTACAGGTCTGTGTTAATCCTCTACTAGCAACCCAATCCCATTATGTGCCAATTTGATACTTGATTTTAAATTTTTTGTTATAATATATCAAGTCCGACCCCACAATGTGTCAATTTAATGGTTGGTCTTTAAGCTTTCAATAGAATGGGTTATTTGGTCTATACTGTGTGTCAATTTAATGGTTTATTTATAGATTTTTGTTGCAATGTGTCAAGTTGTATTAGGGTAATAATTTAAAGTTGTTATATTTTTAGCATTTGAAAATAAAAATACTCTTCGTATAATTACTCTTTCATTCAGCTATTCATTTAAAAAAAAGAGTCATAGAATTTTTTCCTAATGCCGTGGTTAAAATATGTTAAAAACTTAAGGTTTTTTGTAGTCATTATCTTTGGTTTTAATTCCGTGGTTGAAAAGTTGTATAAAATTTAAAGGTTTTATGAGTCATGACATTTTATCACTTAATTGTCAAAAAATGTTGAAAATGTAGGTTGAAAGAAAGCAATGTTATTACAACATCAACACTTTTTGTTTTCAAGTTGTTTTTTGCACGAGTTTTTTTTATTGCTTTTTACTACCATTTTTAAAAAATGTTAAAAGAAAAAATTACAGCATCAACATTTTTTATTTTCTGGTTGTTTTTCATGTTTTTTGACCCTTTTTTTTGCTGAGTTCTTGTTTTGAGTTTACCGTTTCGGTTTCAAAGTTCACATTGTTTAAAATAAATCAGGCACAAAAGTTTAAGTATTATTGAGAGATTGAGAAAAATGAGTGAAAGAACCATGGAAATATCATGGAGGAAATTGAGAAATTGGGTTGAAAAAAAAATCTATTTTTTATTATAAATTCTATGGTTACCTATACTTATATATTTTGACCATTTGTATAATACAAACACAGAGAATTTGGTTTTATAATATATTTTCTCCTTGTAGATTTCTTATCTAAATTTCCTTTGTGACTTTATTCATTAATTGTTGTTGAAGCCAACTGTTGATATCATAATTTTAGTGAAACAGGCATTGTAGTATTGTGTGGAAATATGAGGAGGTTGTATTACAAATCTGTTGCATGAGGACTACTCACAAGCGAGTTAAAATCTACGTGGAAGAGTGGTTGTTATGTGGAGGAATGTAAGTCAGCGTAGAGAAATCAATCTTGTCATATCATTTGCATCCAAGTCTTGGCAACGTGAAATTGTGGCCTATGCAGCATGTGATATGTCAAAGTATGCAGCAATGAACATGGACAAGCATGGAATTGTAGCATGGATCTATAGAGTGGAGCTATGCACTGTAACAATGACATTTTAATAGATAATTCTTCAGTCTGTCAATATTGAAAATTTTATTTTTCAGTGGAGAAAAAATGATTGGGAATAGGAGAAACGTTTTTTTATCAGTACGGATGGTACACTAGTGTTGGTTTCGTTTTGGTGGATGTATTCAAGTGCCAAAAATGTTATATACGAATCTTATCCAATCTCATATTCCTTCAATTGAAATATTCAATTTCTATGATTACTTTATCAGTGATGTGATGCTTCCGCTGAAGGTGTTGCTCTAAATTATGACAAAAGTGCTTGCACCAAACATATTTAAATGCAGCATGACCTTCTTGATCACGAAGATGAAATTTGTTCAATGGAATTTATTTTTTTTAACATTGTTTTGTTGGTTACAACATAGAAATGATTTTGATTTGTTAAGAGATGAACAAAAGTTTTTCATCTTCAAAGGAAGATTTGTTCCATTCAAATTCTATGGAGTCTATTGACTATATTATCCACTAGACAACAATTAATCTTCATGAATAATTCTTTAGTGGTGGTAAATTATTTTGAGTTGGAGCTATCTATGTTAAAAATTACATCTATTGAAGGAAGTGTTGGATCTCTAATATCAAGGTTAAAATGATACAATGATCCAGGTGGATTCTAGTGTCCACACTCATATCCCATATGGATCTTTATTCAGTTTCATCATTTTCCTTGATTATAGCAGCATTTACTAATTTTAGCAGTTTTTCAGGACCTAAACTTTCAGAGTTATTCTGACCCCCTAAACAACATTTTTTTGAGGTTTGCGGTGGGCCTTTGGTTATGGTTACCAACTTTCCGCAATTCCTATAGTACTCAGAGATAAATTTATAATTAGGCATTGTATGCACCAAACATAGATCATTTGACTAAGTTACGACCTCGAGAAATTGGCTATCCAACTAACCCCAACGGGGCCCACAAACTCTTGGTGTTCCATCTCCTAGGGTTAGGGTTTTGGTTATTTAGGGATTGCTTTTGTTGTTCAATAATAAAAAGACACTTGATCCTCATTGTAACACAACTCGAAGGCATGTAGCTGCCTCATCTCTGCTTAGAGATAAGCTACCATCGCCCTAGCTACTTTATTTCTATTCTATATGTAAACACCTTTCAATTATTTCATATTAATGAAATGAATATCTATTTCTATCGCATTTCTTTTTCATGTTTATATCTATATTATGTTGTGTTCCTGCATAAGTTTGGATCAGTGGTATCCTAGCAGTCTACTTTTTCTTTGTTTTTCTTTGCATGTCCCCAAAAAGGTCAGGGTATAAGGAGTTAGGGCTCAAACTGGTTGAACATTTGCAAGACCAACCTCGTAAACCCTGACAACCTCCCACATCAAAACAAAATAAAGACAAGGTGGTTAAAATAACAACAAGAAATGTTTAAAATAACATCTAGAAATTCTAATTTAATTTTTCCTTGAATTAAATCAAAATTCTATTCTGATAGCAACTTATAATAGTTAGTTAAGTTAAATTGACTTAATTGACTTAGGAAATTCGAGTTGGAAATATTTATAGAATCATGTAGCTTGATACCTAAATTTTAGGGGCCGAGGTTGAGTTATTTTGCGTTGTAATTAGATAACTCAGTCTAAATGAGTTAAAATCAGTTAAACAAGTTCTAACTGTTGGAGGAACTTGTAGTGGATTAGTGCACCAATGCATCACCAATACCACACCAATTAATTAAATATTCAACCATAAATAACTCATGCATGTCAGTTCAGAGGAAGACCTAGTTGAGATTAGAGTTAAGGGATAATGTACTATCTGTTGTATAATTTTCTAAGTTGTAAAATTGGTGCATGCAATCAGTTCAAGACCTATGGATGGATTGCATAGTCATGGGCGAAGAATTTACCAGTTTAATATGGGATAATTCTCTCAAGAATTGCGTAAGCTAGTAGTGGCTTAGAAGGCTAGTAAATTGGCTAAGTGTTGGCCAGAGTTAGCCTAGGAACCAGAGAGAGAGATTGTACTATTGCAGAAATTGTTCAGGATGAACAAGCATTGTATTTTCCTCTCATATATTCTAATAAATTAAATATAGATAGTCAAGGTTCTTAGCAGTTTCTTTCCCCAAAGAAATATTGTGTTATGTATGATTGATATTATTCCTTTTATGCTTATTATTTTCATCGATAAATTTTGGTTTCCGCTAAACACTGGAGTAGATTCTTGTCTTTTGTTTTAGAATATCACATAAGTTGTTGAATCTATAGTAAAAATCTACATGGTATTGGAGCTGAAGACAATATAGAAGAGGATATTTTCAGCTTGTTGTGCTGGTGAAAATCAAATTTGCAAGTTCATACTTCAGAGCAGCAATATGTCATTCTATGGTTTGTGACTTGAGTGTGCCTTGGAGGGATACTCAAACTACATAGATTGGAAGGATAGGATGAAGGAAGTGCTGGAAGACAATGGCCTCAAGGAATTCATAGATCATGACATTCCTAAGTCTCCAACATCGAATGATAAAGATCTAGCTGAATGGAGAAAGTTTGTGGCAAAAGAGAGAAGAATTATCCTTGAAGGAGTTCGAGACCACATTGTCTCGATTCTCCATGGAAATTTGTTGATGGTGTTGGACATGCCAACATGTCAGGGGATCTCCCTGGTAAGAAGTCCCAATTAGACCTCTGACCGTTTGGTGTAGAAGTCCCTGCTGTGGGTCGTACGGTATCGCCTTGATTGCGGTTTCACATAGAGGCAAGTAAGATGTCCCTGTTGGTAGCAGGGGTGTGACAACTACGACAAGTCAAGGAAGGTGCATGAAGGGTTGTAATAAATGGAAAGTGGTGTGAGGGCACCCTTTGGAAACCTATAATAGTACACAGCTTGGAAAGGAACACACGAGCGAAGATGCATCACAAGCTGGAAAGAAAGTTAGTGAGCAATCCAAAGTGATGGTTAAACCAATCAACACATTTAAGTAAGATTCATACATACTTATACAGATAGTCTATACATGCATGCGTAAGAAAAAAATACATCTATAATTTAGAGTAACTAAGATAGCTGGAATACAATACAACATATGCATGAAACATGTTGGCTTTGTTATATTAAGAAGTGTAAGTTCCGGTTATACAATACATCCATGTCCAACCACTAGATCCGATAGTGGAACGTTACAGTCACAGCCGCCTGCTCCTCCAAAGTGATATACTAGCTCTGCACAGTGGAGAAGCCAAGGCCCGTTATAATACTGTCCAAGATTTCTCTAAGATAATCCTATTGGAAGCTTGGCTGACCAAAAGCCTTTACAATGAGTTATGAGGTTCTATTTATAGCAAAGTGTGGGGTGAACCTTGACATTCTCCCTCTTGACTCTTCATCTACCCTCATGACTCTTCACCTACTACTTGAATGATACGTCCAACTATCAACACTTTAACTTCCACTTGACAAGACATTACATATAATCTACATGTGTACCCATGTGAGAAAAAATGGCTTGAGAAAGCCATGCAAGACATCACTAACACTCAGACTATTGTGCTGAGACCAACTCTTTGACATCCTTGTGATGGTCGATGGTGGCGAACTGATGCCAAGCTTGGTCGTCCGTGATGGTGTCCATGTGCTCAATTGTGACAACCTGCAGAAAGAGAACTCTTGCCTCCGTTACATCCGGGTACACTAATATGGCCCCTCTATCCAACTTTTTTGATAGCATGTGCATCATTGTCTCGAGTGTGGCTGGACCAACAACATACTGATGCATAGTTTCTATGATGATCTCCGAGTGTGTGTTGGTGACCATGCACATCAACTTGTCGAAGTATATGTTCATCTCCAGTTAGACTTACTTCTTGCCTTCGCCATGGTGAGTGTGCCAAATGGGTGGGATCACATGCATGTGCACTATGACATGAATGATGTTAAAATCCCTTGCATGCCATCAAAAACACTTCTCACCTTGTCTACTTTATGCCAGCTGCTAGGATGCATTTATAACTTGTACGGGTGCAGTTTCATCTGTTTATGCATGTTGCGCCCCCTAATGTACCTGTTCGTGCTGTAACTCATTCTCTCGTCTATGAAACTCCTGTTCTCCCTTGAATTTTTTCTTCAACACATGCAACTCTTTCTCTGTGTCTCTCTCTGCCTTCATGCTATCTTCGTGTCGTGTCATCACCCCATAGCCTCAATGTCCAAAGCTGATTTCATGACGAGTGGATTTTCTTTGAACTTGAAGCTTTGCTCTACCTCTATGTTGTCAACAACTTTCCTCTTGCATTCATCGCATGCAGGTGTGTTGCCTTTTGCTGCTACTGATGGTGCTTCTCACTGTGATTTCATTGCCATTCATCTTGATATCCTTGTCCATGAACAACTTGATGTCTTCATCGGTAGGCAATCTCATGGAAACTTACTTGGTGACAAACCCCATTGTGCTTTCAACAGTGTCCTTTGAATTTTCTCTCCTGAAGGCCATTGTACTTGTTTTGCTGAGAGACAGATGAACACCTATGATGATTGGAGACATAGCAACACTCATGGCAAGAAATCTGTTAGTCGAAAACCAAAACAAACTTGAGGATTGACTTGCAACATACCTGTGTGATTGATCGTGAAAGTTGCACAATTTCCATCAGGAGGTCAGGAGACGAATTACCAAAACTACATAAGGCACAGTCTAGGATGTCAAGAGGTTGAGTGTCTGTTGGAACTACGTAATGCATAGTCCAGCTTCACCTACTAGGGACTGAAACTGCGCAATGTGCAATTTCATTCAGTAGTCACATGCAACCAGAAAACTGCATTGTGTAGTTTCTGGGGCCAGTAGGACACTACCTCCAAGAATTGCATAATGAAATTCTAGAGGTCAGTGATAGGCCAAACTTGCACAATTTTGAGAGGGAAGATAGACACTTCGCTTTCGGAAATGCATAGTGCTAACTAGGCAAGGCATGGTAATGCCCAAGGCAGACCAGACTGGCCGACGGGTGACTGAAAACATGAGAAGTATGAATGCATGATGAGATGAGTGAAAAAAGGATTAAATTATCATACAAGAAAACAACAAGTGTAGAATTGAGAAAATGGGAAAGCATGCATGTGTGTGAAGCGAGTCACCGTAACAGTGATTGTTCGTGCAAAAACAGTGTCATGCATGCGACAGGAGTGAGATGCGAACGAATACTGAATTGGTGCTTATACAAGCTAACATACATCAAAATGACAACAAGCGCTCAATGAAATCAAGCAGACAACACTCACATGAAACGAAAAACAAAAGGCAATAGAAACATAGCGCGAGACATGAAAAGCGAGCTTACTCCGAAAAAGATGAACTAAATGTGCCGACAACTCCTGGATGCAATCTGGGATGTTAGAGCTGCAAGGTCGATGTGAGGAATTAGCTCTACAGTGTCCAATGGATGATTTTTGATAAAATTGAGGTTGTGACGCACATGCCACAAATCTAGGAAAAGTGACACTTGGCGAGAGATTTATGAAATGATCCTCGCATGTAACCGCTAGCTACTAAAAATAGATCCCTGAATCAAGGGATTCCTTTTCATGCTTCCTTGGGAGAAGCAGTCCATGCATGCAAATCAATTTTTGTTTGTCCCGGAGGGAACCAGTCAACTTGAAGGCACATGCGTCGGTGTGTGAGCCTGGGATGAAAATATGTGTAGTTTCTGGACTAAGCAAAGATGGATGTCCCATAGGGATTACATAGTTTCTGGGAGGAACAGGTGACTATCTCCAAGGATTATGCAATTTCTGGGCTGAGCAGTTGTCCTGGGTCAGACCTCGCAATTTTCTCAAGGAAGCCTGTTTGATTATATCTCACAATTTTTGAGCTGAGCAGTTGTCCTAGGTCAGATCTCACAATTTTCTCAAGAAGGTTTGTTTGGCCATATCTCACAATTTCTGAGCTGAGCAGCTATCTTGGGTCATACCTTGCAATTTTCTCAAGGAAGCTTCTCTAATTGTATTGTGCAATTTCATAGCCCAGCGAGTTTCCTAGATGGATATGCGCAATTTATGCTAGCTGCTCATCTAAATGTGCCAGAGGGATTGTACAATTTCTAGGAGCAACAGGTGACTTCTGCCCAGAATTGCACAATTTATGGGCTGAGGAGCTGTCCTGGGATGAATTGCACAATTTTTTAGAGGAAGATTGTCAGGAATAATTGTGAAATTCTAGAGCCCAGCTGGGTGTCCAGCTGGGTTTGCGCAATTTATAGAGGGAAGGTTAGTTCCCCTCCATAATTGCGTAATTCCCAGAGGGAGTTATTCAACCAGAAACTAACACTAAGTCAGGAAAGCAACCTGTGAAGTGTGTGGAAGAAGCTTGCATGCATAGGCTGAAAAGACTCTATGAAATAGTTGAAGCTGATGTGCTCAACATTGTAAGACATGCTATTGAGTATGGTCAGTAGTGAGGCTCCAAAATGAAGCTAAGGAAAAATTTTAGAGGGTGGTTGTAGCCGCTACAACACTTGGAGACACATTGGTAGAACTCCAGCTCTCTGCATGGACCTTGTTCATGGAAAGAAAGTCTAACGCCTCCGGAAGTATTTTTTAGTTCTATGTTTGACTTGTTTTCGACACTTGCTTGATTATAAGATGTGGCATATTCCAGGCTCTTGGTCAATCGACACACATTCCAGGCCAAGTCAACACAGTTGTTCCAATTGGGGATGAGGGGTATATTTGTGCACAAGCAGTATGGTTGTCAGATTTTTAGTTTCATCTTTGGTGTTGATCTGCTACCAGCAAGCCTGGACATTACCCCAGTGAAGTCACACAGGAACACAAGCATCATTCTGCTGCCAGCGAGCCTGGTCAGTACCCCAGCAGAGTTGCTTGTATCACCTCTCCATGTAGGAAGCCTTTCTCTTCTTTCACCTTATTCATTTTCATTTTTTTTCAAAATTTTTCACTTTCATAACTATGCATAACACTTATTCATTTCAGAGGCGGAAGAGGGATCTCGACTTATTGAGAGCAGAAGAGGTTGTTCCTTTAGAGAACTAGTTTATGTATACCTTTGATGTTCTTGCTAAGGTTTTCCCCCTCACCTTACTCTACTTAACTGAGTTGAGAAGGATTAACCCAAAAAAAAAGGACTAGAGTAGGTGACATTATTTAGCGTGCAAGCGTTGTGTTTTCATCATGGTTCACTTCAAACAGTGTGTATTTTCCATCGACGTGTCATGGACTAAAGATAACAAGTTATTCATACAGAGGTAGGAAAATATATAACAAGTTATTCATACAGAGGTAGGAAAATATATAACCAACTATTGATAGCTATACAACTCCTCTCGTACTTTACCCAACTTGTTTCAAGAGTCGTGCATGGTTTCATGTGAAACTAACCTACAGAAATAAACAAGAAAACAAACCAAAAAAATAAAAGCAAGAAGCAGAAGAAAATGTGTAAGCAAAGAGAGTAAGCAAACAAGCAGGCAAGCAAACAAACACACAAAGAAAGAAGCAAACATGCATGCAAGAAAACAACTTAAAAAGCAAACACTACTCCTACTCCTAATCTAACAGTGCATGGGTCATCTCACGTGAAGTAATACTTCCAATGCAACCACTGGTGCATTGGTTAACCCATCTGGGTGAAGTAAAGGTTCGCAAACAACACACCTGTGCGAATCAACAGATGTGAAAGATACAACAATGGAGAGAGACACACTCTGAGATTAGAAGCGTCGACAAAACAAAAATGAGTGAAATAACATGACATGCACTCTAAGGAATTGCCATGGTGCTGTGCTAAAATGTGTGCAGATGTTGAGTGTATGCATTCCCTTGACCGTGACATGAAAGCAAACATGAGAAAGATATACCACTTACATTGCGCAAGTGTGCTTGCTATGTAATATTCCTCCAATGCATGAGTGATAGGATCATGTAGTTCAAGTGGAGGAAGTGAAATATGAGTTTTAGATTGATCGTCAATGCGTAAAGATGAGTGATGAGGTGACTTGCATGTTTGAACAATTTCCTGATCAGAAGTGAAACCAACCTCAGGACATCGAGGGCCTCACATAACCATCAGCTCGGGGTGAAGTGCCTCGATAGTATAGGGGGTTTTGACTTCATTGATAGATGGATCATTGTAGAGCAGTGGCTTAGATGGACTAACAACGAGTGAATCATCATCATGATCAGATGATGAGGTAAAGAGATCACGACAACCAAGATCAGAAAATTTAGGATGTTGGTCGACATCCGCATGCTTCGATGAATCACACAGAGGGGTAGATGAGAAGCAATAATGTTCATCCTCTACGTTTCCAGAAAAGATAGATGAAAAATTAAGTGGATTTTTAAGGAATGATTGGTCCTCTCCATTGTCAGGTGATGGGTTGACATACGTTGTATCCTATGAATGATCAACAATGGATGGATCCGTGGATGGAGATACACATGAAAAATCAGGGATGGTAGGATCAGAAAGGATGTTAGGAAGAAACAGAGGAGGTACGGATAGAAAGGGATGGTCCTCTGCTGCCAGTGGATGTTTAATCTCCCAGTCATACACTTCATGAATGAAAGTCCATGTTGGTTGTGCAACACCAACTCTGCCGATGGGTTGATCCTCATTCAGAACAAGTGTAGAGTTTGAAATGGAAGAACACAAGATAGTGTCATTTGGAGGATTATCCAAGTATGAAGACAGAGGTTGAGGTACAAAATAAATGTGATAACCCAATGGATTCACAACAAATATTACACGAAAATCAGAAGAAGTGATGTCAGGAGGATGTGACGGTTGAACAAATGTCCGTTCATGCTCTCCCACATCACTCTGCGATGGTGGAGTTGTTTGAGAAGGGGACAAAGGATAGTCACTTGTGACAGTGACCATGTCCATCTGTGATTGCGCAACTCCATCACCGAAGTATGTTGAGTAGGGTTTGAGCTTGAATTTCTTCTTGGGATTCATAGCCTGGATAATGAAATATTTGAATATGTCAATGAGATATTGAAACGTCATCTGGATTTTCAGAGCTTGAAAATGAAAAACATGGAAGTGCTGCCAAAAATCATCAAGTGGTTCATGCGGGGCCTTTCGTTGTTTTAACAGTTTTTTTTCAAGATGTTCTGGATCAAAATGATGGAAAGTATCTTGAATGAGATCACAAAAATGCTCGAGTGAGTGCACGTTGTTAGCTGGTAGGCTGCAGAGCCACCGTAGTGTGGATTCGGGAAGTGTGTATGCAAGTAGCAGATTGACCTATTCATCAGAACATCCATCTTCCTCGTGAAGCATGGCAAGGAAGTCATGTAAGAACACAGGCCATGCCACTTCTCCTTCACCATCATACGTTTATTCAGAGAAGAGATCAAAAAAATTCCTTATGATGTGAAGAGGTTCGGCATGAGAAAAACATCGTGGAGGGGTGAGTGTGCAAGAATCTATGATATATGTGCAAAGGTTCAAAACACGATGAGAGGACACAACTTTTCATCTAGCCCTCCTTCTAGCACTAGAAATGTTGACGATGTTGGACCCACCAACATCTCAGGGGATCTCCCCAGTAAGAAGTCCCAATTAGACCTCAAACCATTTGGTGTAGGAGTACTAGTAGTGGGTCGTACGGTATCACCTTGACTATGGTTTTGCAATGAAAGTAAGATTTCCCTGTTGTTAGCAAGGGTGTGATAGCTGTAGTGAGTCAAGGAAGGTGCATGAACGGTTCTAACACACAGAAATTGGGGTGAGTGTGCCCCTTGCAAACCTGTAATAGTACGCGGCTTGGAAGCGAACACACAAGCGAAAATGCATCACAAGCTAGAAAGAAAGTTAGCGAGAAATCTAAAGTGATGGTTAAACCAATCAACACATTTCGGTAAGATTCATACATACTTATACAGAATATTCCATACATGCATGCATAAGAAAAAAAATACACATATCATTTAGAGTAAACAAGATAGCTGGAATACAATATGAGATATGCATGAAATGTGTTGGCTCTATTATATTAAGAAGTGTAAGTTCCGGTCATACAATACATACATGTCCAACCACTAGTTCTGACAACGGAACGTTACAGTCACAACCGCCTGCTCCTTCAAAGAGATATATTAGTTATGCACAGTGGAGAAGCCAAGTCTCATTACAATAATGTCTAATATTTCTCTAAGACACTCCTATTGGAATCTTGGCTGACCAAAATCCTTTACAATGAGTTATGAGGTTCTATTTATAGCAAAGGGTGGGGTGACCCTTGACATTCCCCTTTGTGACTCTTCATTTACCCTCATGACTCTTCACCTACTACCTGATTGTTATGTCTAGGTAACGCCATTTGAACTTCCACTTGACAAGATGTTACATACAATTTGCACATGTACCCATGTGAGACAAAATGGCTTAAGCAATCCATGCAAGACATCACTAATACTCAGACTGTTGTGGTGAGAACATTTCTTTGAAATCCTTGTGACGGTCGATGGTTGTGAATTGATGCCAAACTTGGTCGTCCATGATGATGTCCGTGCGCTCAATGCTCACATCCCACTCAAAGAGAACTCTTGCCTCCATTGCATCTGAGTACACTACTATGACCCCTCTATCCAACTCATTGGATAACATGCATATCATCGTCTCGAGTGTGGTTGGACCATCAACATATTGATGCATAATATCTTTGCTGACCTCCAACTGTGTGCTGGAGACCATCTACATCAACATATTGAAGTACATGTTCATCTCTAGTCGAACTTGCTTCGGACTTGCTTCTTTTCTTCACCTCGATGAGTGTGCCAAATTGGTGGGATCACATGCATGCGCACTATGACATGAATGCTTCTAAATTCCCTTGCATGCGATTAATATCACTACTCACCTTATCTACTCCGTGGCAGCTGTGGGGATGGATCTATAACTTGTACGGCCACATTTTCATCCATCTGTACAAGTTGTGCCCCTTGTTGTACCTGTTCCTGCTACAACTCATTCTCTCGTCTGTGTAGCTCTTGTTCTCCATTGAGTTGTTGCTTCAGCACATGCAACTCCTTCTCTATGTCTCTCTCTTCCTTTGCACAATCTTCGTGTCACACCATCACCCCATAGCCTCAATCTCTAAAGATGCTTTCATCACGAGTGGATTTTCTTTGAACTTGCAACTTTGCTCTACCTCTATGTTATCAACAACCTTCCTCTTGCATTCGTTGCGTGTAGGTGTGTTGCCTTCTGTTGTTGCTGATGGTGCTGCTCACTATGATGACATTGCCATTCATCTTAATATCCTTTTCCATGAACAACTTGATGTCTTCATTGACAGGCAGGCTCATAGACACTTGCTTGGCTGCAACCCCCGTTGTGCTCTCAATGGTGTCCTTTGACTCTGATCTCCTAAAGTCCATTTTACTTGTGCTGCTGAGAGATAAATGAACACCTATGTTGCCTGGAGACATAGAAACACTCATGGAAAGAAATCTTTCAGTCGAAAACCAAAATAAACTTGAGGACTGAATTGCAACAAACCTATGTGATTAATCGTGAAGGTTGCACAATTTCCGTCTAGAGGTATGGAGAGTGATTGCTAAAAACTACAGAAGGCACTGTTTGGGCTATCAAATGGTTGATTGGCTACTGGCACTACACAATGCACAGTCCAGCCTGGCCTGCTCAGGACTGAAACTACACAATGCACAATTTCAGTCAGCAGTGACAGGCAACCAACAAATTACATTGCATAGTTTCTCGAGCCAGTAGGACATTGCCTCCAAGAATTGCATAATGCAAGCCTGGAGGTGAGTTTTGGGCCAAACTTGTGTAATTTCTGGAGGGAAGGCAGAGCCTTCGCTTCCGGAAATGCGCAGTACTAGCTAGGCAAGGCATGGTATGGGCCAAGGCAACTGAGACCGGCTAACGGGTGACTGAAAACATGAGAAGTCAAAATGCATTATGAGACGAGTGAAAACAAGAGTGAATGATCATACAAGCAAACAAAAAGTGTAGGATTTAGAAAATGGGAAAGAATGCATGTGTGTGAAGTGAGTCGCCACAACAATGAATGTTCGTGAAAAAACAGTATCATGTATGTGACAACAGTGAGATGCAAACGAAAACTGAAACAATGCATCTAAAAGATAACATACATCAAAACGACAACAAGCACTCACTAAAATCAAGCAGACAACACTCAAACGAAACGAAACACAAAAACTGACATAAACACAGTGCGGGACATGAAAAGAGGGATTACTTTGAAACAACTGAGATGAATGTGCCGATGACTCCTAGATGTAATGTGGGTTGTCAGAGCTACAAGTTCGATGTGAGGAATGAGGTCTGCAGTGCCTAGTTGATGACTTTCGATAAAATTGAGGTTTTGAGGCACATGCCACAAATCTAGTAAAAGCGACACTTGGTGAGAGTTTCTTAAATGATCCTTGCATGTAACGTCCAATTGCTAAAAACAAATCCCTAAATCAAGGGATGACTTTGCATGCTTCCATGGGGGAAGTAGTCCATGCATTCAAATCAATTTTTCTTGGTCCCGGAGGAAACCAGTTAACTTGAAGGCACATGTATCGGTCTGCTAGCCTGGGATGAAAATATTCTTAGTTTCATGCTTGAACAAAGATGGTTGTCTAAGATGGATTGCGTAATTTATGGGAGGAACAAGTGACTGTCTCCTAGGATTACACAATTTCATGGGTAAGCAGCTATCCTGGGTCAGACCTCACAATTTTCTCAAGGAAGCCTGTCTGACTGTATTTCACAATTTCTTAGCTAAGAAGTTGTCCCAGGTCAAACCTCATAATTTTCTCAAGTAGTTTTGTCTAACTGTATGTTGCAATTTCTGAGCTATGTAGCTGTCTTGGGTTAGACTACGCAATTTTCTCAAGGAAGCATGTCTGACTGTGTTGCATAATTTCAAAGCCCAATAGGCTTCCTGGCTAGATTTGTGCAGTTTCTGCTAGATGCTAGGCTGGTTGTCCTAGAGGGATTACACAATTTCTTAGAGCAGCAAGTGATTGTTGCCCAGAATTACACAATTTTTGGGCTGAGCAGCTGTCCTCAGATGAACAACGCAATTTTTTAGAGGAACATTGTCAGGAATAATTGTGCAATTTTGGAGCCCAGATTGGTTTGCCCAATTTCTCGAGGGAAGGCTATTTCACCTCCAGAATTGTACAATTCCCAAAGGGAGCTACCCAACCAGAAACTGACACTAAGTCCAGAAAGTAGCATATGAAGGGGGTGGAACAAACTTGCAAGCACAAGCTAACAAGACTCTATGAAAAAACTGAAGTTGATGTGCTTGACAGTGCAAGACATGCTGCTAAGGATGGTTGGTAGTAAGCTAAGGAAAAATTGTACAGGGTGGTTGTAGCTACTACAACACAAGGATACTCCATACTCAATGTGGAAGCCATTGACAAACCTGTTTCAAAATAACAGCAACTATAGGAAATTGGCACTGAAGGACAAACTGAGAAAGATCAAGATGGAGAAGGGTCACTCTATTCCGAAATACTTGACCAAGTTCACCCATTATCGGGATGAGCTTAGAAGTGTCAGGATTACTACTTCCAAGGACCATATGGTGAGCCTCACTCTTATAAGACTTCCCAACAACTAGCATAGTTACCAAGACTTAAGTAATGGGAGGGAGAATCTACCAGATCAGGAATGGTTGTGGTTGGATTTGGTACAGGAAGAGATTCAGAGGAACACCAGAGATGGGGTATCTTCCAAAGAAGTGGAAGAGGAATTTGCATTAGTCAGAAAAGAAAAAAAATCTCAGGGAAACAAGTCCGAGGAGGGCGGAAAGAAGAAGGACTTGTCGAAAGTCAAGTGTTTTCTCTATAACGAGTGCTAGCAATTTGCCATGAATTTTCCACAAAAGAAAGCAAGGAAGAAGGATCCTGCAGTCGAAACAAAAATTGAAGCTCTAGATTCACAATTCGAACTTGATTTCACTCTCATTACATTCATTCCCATCACTGTAATAAGAAGCATGAGGTATCTCGATAGCGGTGATTTGTTCCATATGATGGGGCATAAAGACCTCTTCAGTGACTTTGAGGAGAAAGACCTCAAGAAAAACATAGAGTTTGGAGATGATGGGAGGTATAGTGCTACTGGGATCAGTACAATTACCTTTCAAAGGGAGTCTAGCTCCCCTTGCAGAATCGAAGATGTGATGTATGCTCGAGGACTAAAGAAGATTCTTGATACCATTGCAGTATTGGAATACTATGGCTATGATGTGATTTTTAGTAAGAGAAAGGTTTTCCTTATGCACATCGCCATGGGAAAGGTGAAACATATTGATTTTCAAGTCAAGAGCCTGTGTGATCTCGAGGTTTAAGATGCCCGTAAATCTTTGACGAGCAAGGCAAAGGTTAGAGACTTGGTGGTTGAGAGGGAGCATAGATTACCTCTCAACATGTAGCCTCAGAAGTAGCCTCAGCAAGTTGTGGAGCAGCCACAATTGGAGAAGCAAAGAGGAGACTGAGTGAAGACATCTACTCAAGTAGAGACCTCTAGTAGGGGGAAATGTTGAGCCATATGGGCAAAGGGAGAACATGCATCCATACCTCCAGGTCAGAGGTGGGGCGATGTGAAGTATTAGTCCCGAGGGTGCATAAATTTGGGTAGGGTCCGCTGAAAGGTTTTGTCTCATGGATCATTACCTTGCTATGAGAGCCCATAATACACAATAGCAGGATAGACCAGTGGTGGTTGATGTAGTGAGATATCATAGTGAGAGAGGCAGACAGTAGCAAAAGTTAGATACTGGAGAGCATAGAGTAGAGTTGGAAATAGTGTTTATGGCATAGAGGCAGAATCGTTTGAAGCTCATAGTTTTTAGTGATAGAGGTAGAGATAGTAGCAGTCAGAGACCTTGGTGATAGATGCACCATACTAATTCAAGTTGAATTTTTTTATTTTTTTTTTTCAGTTTCAGAAGTTGTAGTAGCAACAAAACTAGAGAGACGTGTTGCATGCAAAACATTCCAAAGTTATCAGATCGAGTTAGAGTTGAATTCCTTTCTTGTTGAGAGGTAGTGCTGAAAATAGAAACAAGAAATGTTAAAAATAACATCTTAAGGAGCTCAACATAGAGGGCATAATGACATCCCCTCTGGTAAAGACCCTCTAAATGGAATGTCTGCAACTTTTTCCCTTTAGCATAACTCTTTAATGATTGTTTAACGCTCAGAGGGGATTTGAGCAAATAAAGGCCGGGAGCCAGAGAGCCCGAAAGGGAAAATGAATAGACAAGCACCGATTGACTTAAAAGTCACTGAATGATAGAGACAGGGGCAAGCAATGCTGAGACAGAGAGAAAACAAAGACATAGAGCGAGAGGGAGAGTCTATGTACTCAGAAAGACTTGAGGGATTCAAGCAAAGCCCTGTTGTTTGTCCCTATTGCATTGAGACTCAATTCGAGCTCACATTTGTAAAAACTCTGCTCTTGAAGACATAATAGAGAGGTCACCATTGAACGCTGGACCAGGAGATGTAGCCCAAGAGTTTTGGGTGAACTCCTTGATTATTTGTTGTGTTATGTGTGTGTGTCTGTTATGTTTCTCTAACTACTCATTGTCTATATTATTCACAATCTTTTCAATCCGTTGCACTAAGTAAAATAGGAAAATCCTACACATGAGTCCGTAATACCTTAATATTAATCTAAGATCTCATTTTTAGATCACACATTTGACTTCCAGATGAAGATATCATAATTACCGCAGAAGCTATAGCCGACTACTCCACCAGAGGTCAAGGAGCAGTGTGACGTAGCTATAAAGGAGCACATGACTACTCTGAAGAATGCAGTCAAAGGCTACGATTTCCTTTTTAACAACAATTCTAATTTAATTTTTCCTTGAATTAAATTGTGAATTAAATCGAAATTCTATTCTCATAACAAGTTGTAATAGTTAATTAAGTTAAATCAACTTAATTGACTTAGGAAATTTGAGTTGAGTGATCCCTAAATTTTAGGGGCCCAGGTTGAGTTATAATTAGATAACTCATTTTGACTCAATTATAGTTAGTTAAACTAGTTCTAACTGTTGGAGGAACTAGTAGAGGTCTAATAGTGGAGTAGTGCACTAGTATGTCACTAGTACCACACCAGTTAACTAAAGTTTCACTCAAAATAAATCATGCATGTGAGTTCAGAGGAAGACCCAGTTGAGATTAGAGTTCAGGAACAATGTACTATCAATATTATAATTTTACGATTTGTACAGACGATGCATGAAATCCATTGAGGACCTATGGATGGATTGCGCAGTCATGGGTGGAGAATTTCCCAGATAAATATAGGCTAACTCTCTTAGGAATTGCACAAGGAAGTAGGGGCTTGGAAGGCTAATAAATTGGCTAAGTGTTGGGCAGAGTCAGCTTAGGAAGTAGAGATATATATTGTAATAGTGCAGGAATTCTTTAGGAAAAAGGAGGCCGCTGAGAAAACCCAGGCGGAACAAGCAAGAAAGGAGGTAGGAAAACAGACAGGTGGTGCAGAGCAGGGCTCTGACAAAGGTGAGTGATCACCTCCACCTGAGACAGAAGAAGAGGACACAGAGCAACACCGCATGGACCATTAGGAAATGTTCGCCAGCATTAAACCCCTGAGAGAGCTGGAAAAGGGAGGGTCCAAAAGGAAATCCAAGGTGACCAAGACCTCGCTAGACCCTATCACACTAACAGAGGGTGACTTATATGACATCAGTGACACAGTCAGAGATGCCGCTCCAGAGGCCCTGCAACAATTCAAGAAGCAACAGCAGATCATCCTAGGGGCCATCGAGACTGGGCTGTAGGAGATGCAGACCCGCGTAATGCAAGCTGGTTCATTGTACACTAGATTAACTATCAGCATGTCGGAGGTTGTCAATATGCTGCGCACGAAGGCTTCTAGTGTGATAGTGCTGCCAGATGGAGCAATGACCACGGAAAATGAGGCTGACAGGCCCACTATCAACGCTTTGAAGGGAGTGGGATTGAACCTACCAACACTTCCACACGAAGAACTCCACCTCTTATAGGATGGAGTAATTGCAGAGTTGAGGGCCCATGAGCATCGCGCCCTCTAGGTGATTAGTGAACAAAAGATAAACAATGAGCAAATGACCTTGCAAAGGAATGTTTTCATTGCTGCTAAGGCCGTGGCGACCAGCCAGAGCAAGAAGATGATACAGGTCGTGTAGGAACCATGTAGAATGGTACCAGAGTGCCATTGAGAAGGAGGATCCAATTGAGGTTTGCATCCGCAAATTGGCCGCAGGGGTGCGTGACACTCAGACAGAGATGTCACAGGTTCAGTTGGAGCTAAACCTGCAGATTACAGAGCTCCAATTGAGGGCCCAGCCTTCAACACCACCATAGGTAAAGGAACAACAGGAAACCATTGTCACTGAAGTAGTTGCGACAGTGGAGAGTGTAGTAGTAGACTGCACACAGTTGTTCAAACAATCATTTGAGGTCCTGACCAGCTTACAAGTGGATCCAAACATCCAGAGGCTAGAAATGGAAGCACGCAAACTCCAATAGTGCTATCAGATGAAGTTAAGGGCACAACATGTAATAGTTGCACTAACACAGAGGTTAGCCAAGCTGCAGGAAGCCGAGCAGCTGAAGGAATAGGTGGATGGAGCATTGCAAAAGGAAGCAGTTCTGAAGGCGTGACTCAAGCCCTGGCTAGAAAAAGCTTACCTAGTCATAGAAAACATTGAAGGAAAGCTTGTGACTCTACAAGTGACACAACAACAACTTCAGGCTGATAGTGTAGGGACAGTAACCGAGAAAACATTCAAAGATGCGAAGGAGGCAGTAGCTCAGTGCATAGTCGAAGTTGTAGTCACCAGGGTCGAGCTGGATGGGCTTTGTGCAAAGATCTCCCTGCCTACCGAGTGACTCGAGGGCAAGTCATGATGTTTGTGCTGGGGACCTGTTGGGAGCGGGATCCCCCAAGGGCAGTTTTGGGGCTAAATTCCTAGGTTTAAGTCAAATTTCATAATATTATTGTAAAGTATCCGTAATTTGTGGTCAGCGAGCGCGAAGGTGTTATGTGTCATAAAGAGTAGTCCACCCTTAGTTTTGCGAAAGCAAAGTCGGCTGTAAGAGAACTACCCATGGTCCACAGACCATGGGATTGTATAAAAAGAGCTAAGCTCTAAGTAGTTTGAAGAAGACAGAGAATGATGGATGATGTGATATAATCATAGCTTTAGAGCAAGAATTATAAGTCTTGGGTTGTAGCGTAGGTAAAGGCTCTGCAGCTGAGTGCGCAGAGGCCTAGGGTAGAAGTCTGCAGCTGAGTGTGTAGACTCCTGCAATTATGTGCGTAGGAAGGACAGAGGTTGTAACCACTTGGAAGATATTAATAAAGAGGGATATTTTGCAATTTCTGTGTCTTTGTTCTATTGATGCATCTTGATATGTTATGTATGAATTTTCTTTATTATTCTTATATGGTGCACAAATGAATGCAATTACATTGAATAATTGAATGCATATACACATGTCTATTTACACGGGGATTACTATAATTTTTTGATAAGATAAGCAAGGCACTTAGATTAATTGGGGAATTTTTATGACAAACTGCTATAGCAGTGTGAAAGTAATTGAGTAGGGGGTTGGGACTGCATGAAGGATGATCGTATCCTTTCACGGAGGTATTGAAGAACAGAACACAGGGTTTGACTTCTAAGCCCTAGAGTGAAGCAACCTAGGCGAAGGCCAGGGATAGATGGAATTAAACAACATCATGACCATCTCAGGGTGCAAAAGCTTGGTTCCATCATCCCCCCATACTGCTACGGGTGAGACTTCAGTGCGCGCCCCGTAGGCTAATGCCGAAAGGGCTAGTAGTGTAGGGATTTGTTTGGCTAATTAACGTTGAACCTGGGTCAGGGCCCCTCAAGCCAATAGGTTTCTAAAACATATAAAATGTTGTCCTACACCTACATACATGTTTAATAAACCATTTTAACCATTTAACCCACCTCAAGACAGAGTTTTACCACTCGAAAAGAAAAACCCTAGCTCATTCCTAGAGGATTTTTGGCATGTTTCATTACAAACCCTGTTTTACCTCCTTGCAAACAGATCACTCTTCCACTATTTCTTCACTCATTTTCATTAGCTTCCAAAGTTCATATCCACCTTTTTCATACCTCCTCCATCATTTTGTCAAAATCCACCTTCACATCATCTCATTTCCATTCATACCTCACACTTTATTTTTCGCTGCCTGCTGTTAGGCTTTTTTGTCATCATGGAGGCAGAATCTTCACCTAAGAGAAAAATACATCATAAGGGAGGGAAGATCCTCAGATATGAGCCATTAGACTGCAATGCAATCAAATCCTATACTTTCATCAAACAGTGTTGCAAGGATGTACATTGCTTGGAGTTTTGCAAAAGAGTGAGCGAGGTGGCATTTCATGAACAATTAAGAGATTGGGTGGAAACTCAATTGAAAGGTGAAACTGTTGTCATCACTGGTGCTGAGTTCAGTTTGTTAGTGGCCTCCATCTCACTTGAAACAACATTACCAGACAATGGTGAATATTGGTTCAAAGGAATGAGCCCAGATCTTTAAAACTATAAGCCTTTCTTAAAGACGCCATACAGAGAAAAACATGCTCACCTTATGCCTTTTAGATATTTATTGGAGAAATATGCCCCTTTGATGAAGAGTGTCATGAGGTTCTTTACATGTGAAGGGAGATTCTCTAGGTTGTATTCTTACCACATTCGCCTCCTGATGCATTTCACCTCTCAAAAGCCACTCAAGATGTGTAACTACCTATCTAGGAGGATTTCCAAAATGTCAAAAAAATAAAATTGAAGGAAAAAGAGCACTCCCCAAGCTTGTGCCATCGTAATCTAATCAAAACTATTGTCCTTCACCATCTTGCAGAGAAAGGTATGGCTTGGGAAGCCTTTTTGGAAACAACCCTGAAGAGGTATGAAGCTAATGTAGCAACTCAATCTCCTAGTGTGCCAAAACAGTGAACAGAGGCAGGATCCTCTAGCAAATCATTGGAGAAAACTCAGTTACCTAAGCCTGAGGTGACTAAAGTTTACAAGAGAGGATAGAGGCTTGTGTTTTCTTCTCATGGAGAGAAAGGGGCCAAGCCTTCTTCATCGACAAAGTAGGGACAAATAACAAAATAGAAAGACACAATTGAGCATGAGTTTGAGCTGGTTCATTCAAAGGCTGAGAATCAGAGTTCAAGTACGTGACAAAAAACCAAAGAGAAGGACTATCAAATCCATGAGCTAGCAATCAATATGGAAAGAGAAAAATATGTCATATCATTCCTTGAACAGGAGAATAGTCAGCTCAAAGCAAAGGAATTGATCATGGAAAAAGAACAAGCCAAATTATTACAGTAGGTTGGCAAAGGCAAAGAGATCATAGATTCAATCAAGCCTGAAGAATCAAAACGTCAAGGAAAGAGGAAAACAACAAGAACAAGCGGCGTAAAGAAGGCATTGCAAGAAGAGAAAGAGCACATTCTGTTGAATGAAGACCTTGACCTAGATGAGAGGATTGCCCTTGTGGTCCATCAAGACAAGGAATATTGGCTTAATAGCATCAATGAACACTTGGAGAAGATCCTTGACATGGAAAGCAAGGATAATCAATTTCTCAAACATATGGTGCACCACTAGCAAGCTTAAAACATGATTGCCAATGTCAAGGTAAAGCAGCTTGAAAACAAGCTCAAGGAAGCCAAAAAAGACCAAAAGGATAAGGGAAACTTGAAGATGCTTGTTGAAGCATCTATGAAGGTTTCACAAACATATTTTTACAGCTTCCATCCAATTTTGAGAAAATTTTGAGCACTTTAAATTTTTTGAGATTTTTTGGTCTAAATTCAAAAAATCAGCTGGTCAAGAAGCGCAACACCTTGGGGCTGCGATTTTTCCTCGGGCCTCCATTTGAGGAAATGTCTACATTTTTGGAAAGCTCTTGCCATCCTCTAAAATCAATTTTCTCATATTTTGCAGAGATGGCTTATTTTTGGAGAAAAGTGAAAAAAAATGGAAAACAACTAGCATTGTGGAACCTTTTTTGATAGGCGCTACACTCCTGAAGCGACCTTGGGAGAATGGATATTTCAAGGCCTTCCCATGGTCCAAATTTAGAAATTGAAACTGTTATGGAAACTAAACTTGAAGGGCTAGATTACCATTCTCTCAATTTTTCATTTTCATCACGGGAATGCACTTTACAATCAACTCACAGTTGGCACTGCGCTTCTACACTTTTACGTGTTTTATATTCTAAATTTCACTATGTAAATTTTCTAGTTTCTAGTTTGACTTACTCAAAGTCTAGATTATCTATGTAATTGCACTAGTTTTAAGGCTAGGTGATGTAGGCATCAATAAATGTAAATCATAGGTTTTTTTTGATGTTTATTAGGCCTGATAAAAAAAAACAAACTCTCCATGAACTGTTTGAGTTTCACCTTCTCACTCTCACCTGTTAGTTGGCATAATCTTGGAGTCAGTTCCTCCACCAAGGAATTCGACTCCTAAAGGTGGGAAAGTGGTCTAGGAGAGTCTATATGTATCATTTCTCTCGAGGAGAAGAAGGTTGAACGTTTTCTGAATGAAGCTTGCATGTAATCATCTTTTTCAGCTAATACAGAGATAGGTTGCAGCTATTTTCAAGGAACTCTAGCCCAGTGAGTTCATGGTTCTTGTACTTCATTCTATTTTTTTCTAATGTTTTAAACATCTTTATCTACATGATATCTCTTCTTTCTATGGATGCCTTACAGTGAAATATATAGAATTCTTTTTTTTCAAGCTCTGTTATCTGGTTTTCATAGTTATGTTTATGTCTTCCTAAGCTAATGAAATCATGTTTACTTATGCTCATTAGTTTCTTCTGCACTTTCTCCTCAATATTACACTGACAATATTCAAAATACACCATGGCTTCTGATATCTAGCTCCTTCTCATATTTGCTCCTATACTCCTACAACCTAGACCTATTTTTGGCTCCAAACCCTAAGATCAACAAACCCTAAAACTCAAATTTTCACAAACAAATACACGTCTAGCCTAAAATTCATTTGCTTTAAAGTATATCACTGATAAGAGACTTAGAGAGATCCCTCTCATGCTCAGTAGGGCTAGCTACTCAACTGAATTGGTTTGAGGTCACCCTTATGGATTTCCTTTTCAGCCTAAGAGATTGTAAGGCCTAACATTTTTGGCGTCGCTGTCGGGGGACGACTGTTAAATAATTCCTGGGAAAATATATAAGAGCTTTCAAAGAACTGGTTCTACAGTTCACAACATCCAGTATTCAAAGATAGGCTAAATTCATAAATTTCATCAGTTTAGGGTGTATACATTCTGGCTTCCAAAAGGCATGCCAAGTCAAACCCTAACCCAAATCCACCCTTCATTGTTGAAGATCCAAAAGACTGCTCAGAAAACTTAGATTACCCATCACTAAAAGTGTAGTTTGAAAAATTAAAAGAACAACCTCTCTTCCTAAAAATTTCTTTTCCTTTGAGCAAATTCCTTTTGATGAGCAGACAGAATTATCTCTTTCCAGGTTGAAGTCCGAGTCTTGTATTTTTGAAGTGACATTAGAGCATTTAAAGGTTGAAACTCAATCTATTTCTTCATAACCTTTGTCTGCTAAAACTGATCATGAACTATGGTTGAATTTTGATAAGCTTCAAAGCCTTGCTGACCAACTCCAGATCACTACTGAAAAAGCTTTTGTCCAATATCAACTTGAATACCTGGCCACTGCTTCATCTTCTGTTTCACCTCCAAGCACATCTGCTACATCTCCCAAAGCTTCAGTTTCATCATCTTTCATACCACCTCCATTTGTTCCATCTTTTCCTTTACAACCAATTGTAATAGTTCTGCCACCCCCATCAGTATCATCATCCTTGCTTACATAGTCCATTGTAGCACCTCCACTATCTTCAGCAGTCATGGTGAGATTTGCACCTCTCTTACTACCTACTCAGCTTGTTTCTTTGCCTTAGAATTATGGTCAAAGACTCCCTTTGTTTGATGGAAGTGCAGAAATTACAGCTCAAGAGCATGTTGACAAGTTAATAGATTTCATTAATTTAGATGAAATTGATGAAGAGAATGCCAAGATGAGGATTATAGCTCAAAGCTTATCAGGATATGTTAAGAAATGGTTTCGAAGTATGGCCACTAATTCTGTTAATAGTTCTCAAAGATTCATTGAATTATTATTAGCTCGTTAGAAAGAGAAGAAAAATCCATTATAGATACTGGCTGAGTATAATTCAATGAAAAGGAACCCAAATGAAACAATTAAAGAATTGACAGTGAGATTCAACACAGTGTACAATTCCATACCTGATGATATGAAGCCTCCTCCTGGTCTATCTCTTCTTCATTATCTTGATGTTTTCGATATGGACATGGCATACCAGCTGAGAGAGAGATATATCCTACTACTCTTGAAGAGATGCTGTCGAAGGTGATCAATGTCGAAGCCAATTTTCTCATTAAGAAATCAAAATCAAAGCCAGAGAGGGCTGAGAAGAAATTTATCTTTAAAAAAGAACTTGCGTCACCTTATGATGCAAAGCTTCACATTATAATAAAAACTATGGGGAGGATGATGGATAGGATATCCATAACTGATCGACAAGCAGAACCTTCAGTGAGGAATCCTAACTTTTATGGACAGCAATAACAGTAGTTCAGAAATCAACCAAGATCCTCAAGGTGAAGTAAGAACTCCATTTCAACAAAATTATACTAAATGCTAGGAAGAAGATGAAAAAGAGATTGTAGAAGCAAATCATTTCTTTCAAGAAGATGAACTACCTACTTTCCTAGTAGAAGAAGATCATTTTTCTGAAGATTCTCTCATACCAAGTGATCAACAATTTGTGCTTGCAAGTGATGATCTATGGGTTGTTCAAATTGAAGAGTACCAAAGAGGATATCAAAATTCCCTCTAAGTCAGAAAAGACAAAATGTACAAAAGGACATGCACCAAGCAAGAAAAATGCTCCTGTGGGTCAGAATAAAGAGAAGGACATTGTCATACTGAGTCGGGATAGAATAAATGAAGCCTCTACCAGCAATGTGAAGAAATACAAAGAATTTCAAACTGAAAGCCACATGAAGGAATCTAAAACTAAAGGCCACACAAAAAGGAAGGACATTGCTGCAAAAGAGGTAGAAAAGCAATCTAATCTTTTTAGTTTGGAAAATGAAATATCTAAATTGAAGATTGCTATTTCCCTCACTAAATTAGTGAGGAATGACAAATATAAATTTTAGATTGCAAAGATGCTTAAGGTTGACCAGATGTCTGATACAGTTAATGTAACTGATGATGTGCCAACAATCCTTTTTGGTCCAGCTTTAGAAGGAGCTCCTGAAGATAGTGAAATCCATCCTTTTTATTTGAGTCTTAAACTTCATAATTTTATCCTTCATAATGCCATGCTAGATTCTGGCACCTCACATAATCTTATGCCTAGAGCCATCATGGATAAAATAGGACTAAGTATCAACCGACCCTACCTTGATATTTATTCCTTTGATTCCAGGAGAGTGAAATTCCTTGGACTTATTAAAGACTTGGTAGTGTACTTGGACCAAATCCTGGCCAAAAATGTACTCATGGATATAGTAGTTTCTGATATTCCTCCTAGGTTTGGCATGTTGCTTTCAAGGTCTTAGGGAGAAAAACTAAAGGTGATGCAAGGTTAACCTTGCAACCCACATATTTACACTCCCAGATGCATATAAAAATGCAATTCCCATTTCATGCCAAGTAAATCCACTCACTGGCAATTTCAACTCATGCGGAAGCTTCTTTTTTTAATGGGCATTCAACAACTCAGGTTTCAATCTCTCTCGTGGAAACTTTATTACTTAACAATGATCATAGAACCATTTAAAATCCCATATGAATGCTTTCATTTAATTTAAAAGGTCTTCGCCCCATCCCATGGAATTCGAACCAGCTTCATAAAATTTAATCTAAATGAGCCACAACTTCCCATTCACATATCAACCATAACATATATCCATATCCCCAAATCAATGTTATGAATATTTAATAAGCTTTGGATTTCAAGACCCAATTCAATGAACCCAACAATTAACACATAGAAATTCAACTTACCATTTACAAGTGAGGCGATACCACTGGTTTAACGGTTCATATCCTTCTTTACTGCTCAGTGCTTCATTGAAACTTCTGCATTATCGAATTGCTATTCGATTCACGGTTTCACTAACCCAGAAATTATAGCTCTATGGTTATCCAACGTATTCTTAAACATTCACCAGCTTGTAACCTCTGCGTTAATTATCATTCCGGCAAAATAGAAAATACTTACTCTGCATTAAGACTTAACCCATTCGATTGGGTTAAACCACTCGCACCGTTTCAAGAGCCGAGAATTCGTTTGTAATTGAAATGATTTTGATAATAAAATCGACTTCAATTACACCAATCGAACCGTCTGGAAAATTCTGTTGTGCAGTTCAGGTTTAACTATTCAATTTAACATCCAGCAACATAACTCTGCATGGTCAGCGTTTAATAAACCAACGAATCTCACATAGATCCACTCTAGTTGCTGGTTCTTAGCATGAGATTTTCTCCATTTCTATAACCAATATAACTCTGCATCAACTCTGACTCAATTCACAACATCATGACTCTGCGTCCATGATACCACCATTTCACTGTGTCTATGTCATACAGTTTTCCCTTAACTTCAATGCCCATCAACATTCCATTTCAGGAAAACAACCAACTGTGATTTCAAATTGAACTGTGTCGCATTCGATTTCACAATTTCCCTCCGTGGTTTCAAACAGAAATTCCACGGCATTATATGGGTTTCACAACTATAATATTGCGCTCCTTAGCATCATCAATTCTATTCGTTTCTCCATTTAAACTCTTCAGACAAGTTTAAACGTATTCTAAATTAAGGATTGTGGCTCTCATATACAATCCGATATCGATTAACACAATCGATACCATTCCACATCACCGGACACAGATAATAGCAATTGCATTCCCAAAAGGCCAGAATTCTATACATATAGAGTTTCATCGAAATTTTATGAGTCAAATAAAGCTACACAGAGATTAACAATCCAGATTCCTCCATAACACAATAATCTCAGAAAATAAGAAGAATTGAACCTTCCTTCCACACATCGAACACATAAATTCGATTCACAATGCCTTACACAGAATTCTTCCTCTCTTAGAATCGATTCATTCTGATATTAAATTATCCAATCAATTCTACATGAACTCAATAATGGCATAAACTCCAGAAAATTAAATTCTTCATTAATACACAATACTTACAACAACATTCTTCCTCCTTGGCCTGATTTTCAAATCATTGGCCCCTTTTACAATCTGCCCGAAGGCTTCCAAGTAGAAACCCCTGCTCCCTACTCTATTTCTCTACTCACACTCTCTCTCTCTCAATGCCTTTTAGGCTTGATAATTTATACAATTTAGAATGATCTAATCTAAGTTCAATCCCTTCAACTTCTCAACAAAAATCCTAAAATCACTCTTGAATCCCTAAGGATCCTCTTTCACCCATAATTAATGAAACTAATTTCTAAATTAATACTTAGAAAAATCTCTCATCCCCTTACATTCTCAACTGATCAAATTCTCTCATATTCTCAATTATTTACAATATTTAATTAAAAATACTTAAAACCCACTTAAATCATTCATAAAAATCTAGCTCCTCTAAAAACTTAAAAACCCCTAAGTTTTAATAAAATACAAAGTATTTTCTCTTTGCCTAATGCTCCTGCATCAAAAGGGCACTCTGCAGCTTTACTTTTCATATGCCACTATCCCTGTTTTTGGTTAACTTCGGAAACTTTATAGGGAAAAGAAGATGAAATTTATGATCAACAGTAAGGAGAAGCTAGTCAATCATCCTATAGATGCTCTCCATATTGATCTTGATTCTTTTATTTTGTTTAGTGATATAAATTCTGTTGATGATGAAAGTCAGCTAGTGGAAATTTCAGAAGTTCCCAAGGTCATGAGCAGCATACATGAAGTTATTACAATAGAAGGTAAATAGGTTAGTGAAGAGTGTTTGCATCCTGCATATCCTATTGAGGAAATTGAAAGAATAGTGTAGAAAACAAAAAGTTTTGAGATAGCTGGTCAAAATCCTAAAAGGAAAAAAGTTCAGTCTTCATAAATCCTTTTCCAGATGAAGAAAATGGTCTTTGGACCATGGAGTTCGATGGTGCATTAGGAAGAGAAGAGGCAGGGATTGGTGTCTAGATACATGGTCCATTACATCAGTCAAATAAAATCCCTCGAAATGTGAGAATGAGTTCTTACAAGTTGGCTTTTGAATGTTCAAACAATGAGGCAGAGTATGAGGCATTGATTGCTGGGCTCAAAACCATGAAAAAGATGGGAGCAAAAAATATTTCTGTTTATGGAAACTTCGAATTAGTAATCAAGCAATTTAAAGGGGAATAACAGGCCAAGCACTCAATACTGAGAGCTTATCACATTGTTGTACTTGACATCCTCAAGAAATTTTTAGAATACACTTTGTCTCTTATTCCTAGCACTCAGAATGTCATAGCTGACTCACTCGCCACTACAACAAGTATGGTAAAGATCCCTATTCATCCTAATCAAAATTACTCCATCCATGTCAAACTTGACCCAATTGTTCTAGATAACATGAGATTCTAGCAAGTGTTTGGGGATGATAAACAAATAGACAGTTTTCTGCAATTGGAAGGAGAATTTGAGAATTCCCACATTGATGACACGTACAATTTGAATGATCTGGACATCCACTCAGCTGAGATTGAAGTATTACAACTCAAGGACAACAACATTCCAAGAGGTTTGGTGCCTTTGGAAGAGTTCTTTTACTGTGATGATGTCACCAAGAAGCTCACCATGGTCCCTACAGGAAAAGGATTTGAAGATGTAAACATTAGCACAATTGATAATCCTAAAATGGTCAAGTTATCAAAGTCCTTATCTCCTGAAACAAAAAGTAGGTGCATGTCTTTAATGAAAGAATTCGTTGATGTATTCACTTGGGACTATTCAGATCTGAAATTTTATGACAAAATTATCATTCAACACACCATTCCTATTAAGCTCGATCAGAAGCCATTTCGCTAGAAATTGAGGAGGATCAAACCCAAGTTGCTGCCATCAATTCAGAAAGAGGTAAATAGGCTTTATAAGTATGGAATTATAGTCCTAATTCAATTTTGTGAAAGGATGTCTAATTTCCTGTAAGAAAGAAGACCGAGGAAATTCATCCATGTATTGATTTCAGAAATATGAACAAGATGTCCTTGAAATAAAATAATCCCCTGCCGAAGATGGATCACATACTATAGAGGGTCATTGGGTCCTCTAGGATGTCATTGCTAGATAGATACTCTAGATACAACCAAATTCTGGTACACAAGGATGATCAACTAAAGACAACCTTCACAACACCATGGGGTACATTCATGTATGCCAAGATGCCTTTTGGGTTGAAGAATGCAGGAGCTACTTTTTAGTAGGCTATGGACATAGCTTTTGCAAATGAGAAAGATGTATTTATAGTTATCTATCTAGATGATATTATAGTGTTTTCAAAATCTGACAAAGATCATTTACTTCATTTAAGAATTGTTTTTCAGAAATTCACAAAATTTGGCATCTCACTTAACCGAAAGAAGATTTTGTTTGCCATGCAAGAAGGTAAGCTATTGGGACACATCATCTATAAAGATGGCATCCACATTGATCCTGCAATAGTGTAGGCCATTCAACAACTAGACTTCCCAAGGAACAAGAAATAGATTCAGTCTTTTAATGGGAAAATCAATTTTCTGAGAAGATTCATTCCTAACCTAGCTAAGCACTTGAAAGAAATGAAAAACATGTTGAAGAAGGACAGTGAAGTAAATTGGTCTTTAGAGGCTAAGAAATCGTTTCATGCAGTAAATTTTTCATTATCTACTGCTCCTATTTGGATTAGCCCAAATTACACTTTAGATTTTGTCATCTTTTCTTTTGCCTCTAAGCATATGTTAGCAGTAGTTCTAATGCAGAAGAAAGATAAGAAAAATGAGCAGCCCATGGCATTTTTCAATTGCACTATAAGAGATGTAGCACTAAGATACAATATCATTTGAAACTAGGCATTGGCATTGGTGAAAGACCTCAAGGATTTTCGAGTTTATATTCTTCATTCTCACACCATTGCTTATGTTCCAACTGCGACAGTTAAAGACATTATTGTGCAGATAGATCCTGAATGCAGAAGAGGAAAGTGGATTGTAGCCATGTTAGAGTATGACTTGGAGATAAAGCCTACAAAGCTCAGCAAAGGACAAGGTTTAGCCAAACTCATGGCTGAATCAAATCTACATGCACTAGACATCAATTTGATTGTTGCACTTTCTGAAGAACAAGAGGAAGAGGATCCTTTCCTACTGGTGTCAAATATGTTGATGTCCTCACCTTGGTATTCCAACATTTTCTATGTCTTACAGCACCTGAATCACCCACCGAAAGTCCCCAAAGGTAAAACTAGATCACTAAAACTGAAGGCATAAAAATATTGTATCCTAGATGGTCCTTTATTTTGGAAAGATCCTGCTAGTTTTCTATTGAATTGTTTGATAGAAAATGAAGCTAAATATGTCATGAATGATTTCCATAAAGGAGATTGTGGCGATCATCAATTTTGGAAAAATACAGCAGATAATATCTTAAGAGTTGGCTTCTACTGGCCTACCCTCATTTTTGATGCATACAAAACAATCATGAGCTACCATGAATGTCAAATTTTCCAAGGAAAGACAAAGATTTTTCCATTACCACTACAACCCATTTTAATTTCAGTTCATTTCTAGCAGTGGGGTCATGATTTCATTGGTGAAATCCATCTACCATCTTCAGCACAACATAAATGGATATCGACAGCCACTGACTACTTCACAAAGTGGATTGAAGCAATCCCAACTAGGCAAGCTACTGCTTCTATCATCATTCAATTCTTTGAGTCTAATATTTTGTCTGGATTTGGCTGCCCATAGAAAATAATTACTGACAATGCTATTTCTTTCAAGTAAAAAATAATGGTGGACTTCTGTGCGAAATATCATATTGTGCTAGGGCATTCTATTGCTTATCATCCACAAGGGAATGATCTTGCCAAATATTCAAATAAATCCCTGGTTAATATCATCAAGAAGGTTCTAGAGGTGAACAAGAAGAAATGGCATAAAAAGCTCATCAATGCTTTAGGGGCAGACATGGTCAGCACTAAAAATTCAATACGTATGTCCCCTTTTTTGCTGGTGTATGAAGTTGATACAGTGTTTCCTTCATCTCTTGTTGTCCCGGTTATGATAATTCCATAGGAATTGGATAGTGAGACTAATGACATACAAAGGAGGATAAATCAGATGATTCATTTACAACAGAAAAGGGAAGAGGTTCTTCAGAACAAATCCAAAATCCACGATAATATTAAAAAGTTTTATGATCGCAAGACCAAGGAAGACAATCTCAATCTAGGATATGTGGTCCTTCAGTGGGATGCTAGAAATGAAGAAAGGGGAAAACATGGTAAGTTTTATGGAAGGGACCTTACAAAATTTCATCTTTTAGAGGAAAAAGTTCTTTCTTGTTGGAAGGAATGGATGGAAGAGTATATTCAGGAGGGGCGAACAATGGTAGGCTTCTCAAGCAGCACTATGTCTAAAAAAGGTCCTGGAAATTCATCATCATTATATATACCGGTGTGTATTTTATTTCCAGCAATTTAGGTGGTTGTAATAGGAGTTTGAAGCCCGAAGTGAAGGCCCTAAGGCTTCTTAGGCTAGCCACTATTTTGGTTTTTATTTAACTTTTCAGTTTTTGTCATGTCAGAAGGTCAATCAGTTTTAAGTGAAAAGTTTGTTTTCATGCATGTTGATTCCATTGCCCAATTGATAAGGCTACTTGGTCTACAGTGTTCTTGACACCTCCAAGGAGATTCCATCCCCAGTTGGAGCCAATGTTAGTGGTAGTCTTGTTAGCCTATCACCTGGATCAAATGTGCTTTTACTATGCTTGTCGAAATTATCAAAATCAAATTTTTTATGTCACTAGGTTTACACAACAAAATTTGGTCAATCTAGAGATGAGGTCAATCTTTTGTAAATTCAGTCATGCTGGTCATCTATCACACTTTTAAGGACGTGTCATAATAAAAACCTGTTAGTCATCATCATCATTCCATTTAGTCTCAGGTCATTCATTAGGTATATAGGGTTTCTAAGGTCCATCATTTTCATGAATAAAATCAGCAGTGAATCGAGCATGACAAAGAGCTGTTGGGAATTTATTTATGAATTTTCACAAATTCACCATGTTCTCATGTTCAAAAAGTTCCAGAAGAAGGAGTTCCAACACTCAAGAAAGTAAAAGGCATCTCAAGTTTTCAGTGGTAAAGGTAACTTTGTTTTCATAAGTGAAAAATCAATTTTTAAAGGATGGTGGATCCCATTTATTTTAAAAAAAGAGAAGTAACTTTCCCTATATAAACTCAAAAGCCCCCAAACTTGTTTATTTACCTCCTATTTACTCATGAGTATTGAGCTATCACGTCTAAGAGAGCAAAAAGGTCGGCTTCCTAGGCAAATTTGGCAAAAATATTGAGGCGCTATGCTTAGGAACAAAGCACCGCGCTCAGAGCAGAGGCACTATGCTCAGAAGAATTGTGCTATGCTTAGGACAGAGTGCCCAAAATTCACCCAAAACTCTACCAATTTTCATTTTTTAGTTTGAAATTTTAATTTTATTGCCTTCTAAGCCAAGAGACAAGTAAGCACACCATCATTATCCCTCATTTTCTTTTCCAAAGTCATCTCATGTCAGTGATTCTTCAAATTAGGGTTTGTAGTGAAATTTTGCATGGGAAATGATAGCGTGAAAATGGCCATTTTTATATTCAGTTTCTAAAACATGTAAAATGTTGTCCTACACCTACATACTTGTCCGGGAAAATTTTAAGAACCCCTCTCAATTTATAAGTATAATAAATGGGCGAATCTCCATGGTATATAGGAAAAATAGAAGGCGATTTTATCAATAATATAATATGTATATATAATTTTTTGGCGAATCTCTCACTAGGCATGGCGAATATTTTACTTAATTATAAAATCTTGTAAGATATTGGTATTACCATGGGTTATCATAAACCTGGAGCTTAAAAATTACTATTAGTAATTTATAAAAATTAATATCCACCAAGCCCTGAGAGGGATCAAATATTTTTTCACTCTATGCTAGTTTGCATATCACGATATTTGATACGTCTCGAGGGTTAGTAGATCGAGAGTAAAGATGGATCTATGCTAGTTTAATTCCCCCATTTAAATAGGCTACATTCCAGGTGAATACCATGGGTCAATACCATGTGCCATTTTTATTTTTATTAATACTAATATTAGGGTTAATAATGTTTTCTTACATGGTATTAATAACAATCTAGTCCATGGTATTTGTCCCATAGTATTTTTCCCATAGATTTCACCTAAATATAATGCATATTTTTTGAGTGTTCGTAAATATAAGGTGACTTATGGAGTAAATATAAAAAAATGTTTTTTTGTTTACCATACCTCTCGTTTATTTATATTTTTATTAATTTACCATACCTCTTTTACAAATATGGTATTTGGCCCATGGGATTCACTTAAATAAAACCTCTTTCTTGAGCCTTCATAAATAGAACGAGGGTTATGGACTAAATATAAAAAGCGGTTTTATTTATTTACCATACATCTAGTTTATTTATATTTTTATTTATTTACAATACCTTTTGAGTAAGTATAAAAAGACGTTTTATTTATTTACCATACCTCCACTTTACTTATATTTTTATTTGTTTACACCCGTGACTTATGGAGTAAATATAAAAAATGTTTTATTTATTTACCATACTTCTCATTTATTTATATTTTTATTAATTTACCATACCTCTTTTATAAATATGGTATTTGGCCCATAGGATTCACTTAAATAAAACCTATTCTTGAAAATGGGCGAATGGAAGGTTGTAACTCCTAATTTCAAGGGCTAAATTCACCTTTTTTACCCTCTCCCTTAAAATAAGGTGGGCTATTTGAGGTGATTTGTAAAAATGTACTATGATACAAAATATTCGCCCACTAAAAATTTAAAACCCCTTATTTTCGCCAAAGGGCGAACATTCGCCCCTAAAATTTTCTATGATACTTGTTTAATAAACCATTTAACCCACCTCAGAACAAAGTTTTACAACTCAAAAAGCAAAACCCTAGCTCATTCCTAGAGGTTTTTGGGCATGTTTCATTACAAGCCCTCTTTTACCTCCTTGGAATCAAATCACTATTCCAATATTTCTTCACTCACTTTCATTAGCTTCTGAAGTTCATATCCACCTTTTTCAAACCTCCTCTATCATTTTGTCAAAATCCACCTTCACATCACCTCATTTCCATTCATACCTCACACTTTATTTTTTGTTGCCTGCTCCTAGGATTTTTTGTCATCATGGAGGCAAAATCTTTAGCAGAGAGAAAAAGACATCATAAGGGAGGGAATATCCTCAGATATGAGCCATCAGACTAAATATGAGCCATGAGCGAGGTGGGGTTTCATGAACAATTAATAGATTGGGTGGCAACTCAGCTAAAAGGTGAAACTGTTGTCATTGCTAGTGTTGAGTTCAGTTTTTTAGTGGCCTCCATATCACTTGCAATAGGGTTACTGAACAATGGGGAATATTGGCTCAAAGGAATGAGCCTAGATCTTGAAAACTATAAGCCTTTCTTAAAGACACCATACAGAGAAAAACATGCTCACCTTATGCCTTTTAGATATTTATTGCAGAAATATGCCCCTTTGATGAAGACTGTCATGAGGTTCTTTACATGTGAAGGGAGATTCTCCAGGTTATATTCTTACCATATTTGCCTCCTGATGCATTTCACCTCTCAAAAGCCACTCAACATGTGTAACTACCTATCTAGGAGAATTTCCAAAATGTAATAAAAAATACAATTGAAGGACAAAGAGCACTCCCCAAGCTTGTTTCATCATAGTCTAATCAAAACTATTATCCTTCACCATTTTGCAGAGAAAGGTGTGGCTTGGGAAGCCTTTTTGGATACAGCCTTGAAATGGCATGAAACCAATGTAGCAGCTCAGTCTCCTAGTGTGCCAAAACAGAAAACAGAGAACAGAGGTGGGAATTCTCTAGCAAATCAGTGGAGAAAACTTAGCTACCTAAGCCTGAGGTGACCAAAGTGTACAAGAGAGGACAAAGGCTTGTGTTTTCTTCTCATGTAGAGAAAGGGGCCAAGCCTTCTTCATCGACAAAGCAGGGACCAACGACAAAAGAGAAAGACACATTTGAGCATGAGTTTGAGCTGGTTGATGTAGAGGCTGAGAACCAAACTTCAAGCACGCAACAGATAATTAGAGAAAAGTACTATCAAATCAAGGAGCTAACAATCAATATGGAAAGAGCAAAATATGTCATATCATTCCTTGAATAGGAGAATAGTCAGCACAAAGCAAAGGAATTGATCATGGAAAAATAGAAAGCCAAGTTATTGCAGCAGGTTGGCAAAGGAAAGGAGATCATAGAGTGAAGCAAGCCTAAACAATCAAAAGGTAAAGGAAAGAGTAAAAGGCCAAGAACAAGGGGACTAAAGAAGGCATTGCAAGAAGAGCAAGAGCACATTCTGTTGAATGAAGACCTTGACCTAGAGGATAGGATTTCCCTTGAGGTCCATCAAGGAAAGGAATATTGGCTCAACAGGGTCAATGAACACTTGGAGAAGCTCCTTGAGAAGGAAAACAGGGATAATCAGTTGCTTAGACATGTGGCGCACCACTACCAAGCTCAAAACATGATCACCAATGTCAAGGTAAAGCAACTTGAAAACAAGCTCAAGGAAGCCAAAAAATATGAAAACGATAAGGGAAACTTGGAGATGCTTGCTGAAGCATCTATGAAGGTTTTAAAAACATATTTTTACACCTACCATCCAATTTTGAGCAATTCTAAGCACTTTAAGTTTTTTGAGAATTTTTGGTCTAAATTCAAAAAATCAACTCCTCGAGAAGCGCAACTCCTTGGCTCAATTTGAGGAAAGGTATACATTTTTGGAAAGCTCTTGTAATCCTATAAAAACCCATTTGCTCAGATTTTGCAGAGGTGGCTTAGTTTTGAAGAAAAATGCAAAAACGTGGCAAAAAAATAGCATTCTGGACCCTTTTTTGACAACCGCTATGCTCTTGGAGTGACCTTGGGAGAATGTATTTTTGAAGGCCTTCCCATGGTCCAAATTTTGAAATGAAAACTTTGTGAGAAACTAGACTTGAAAGGCTAGATGACCGTTCGCTTAGTGTTTCATTTTGAATCCTAGAAGGCACCTGAAAATTAGCTCAATGACGGCGCTACGCTTCTGCACTTTTCTGTTTTTTAACTTGTAAATTTCGCTGTGTAAAATTTCTAGTTTCTAGTTTGACTTAGTCAAAGCCAAGATTCTCTATGTAATGGCACTAGTTTCGAGGCTAGGTGATGTAGGAATGAATAAATGTACATCATAGGTTGTTTTTTATGTTTATTAGGCCTCATAAAATAAGCAAACTCCTAAACAAACTCTCCATGAAGTGTTTGAGTTTCACCTTCTCACTCTCACCAGTTGGTTGAGAGAATCTTGGAGTTAGTTCCTCCGCCAAGGAATTCTACTCCTAAAGGTGGGAAAGTGGTCTTGGAGAATCTATATGTATCATTTCTCTTGAGGAGAAGAGGGTTGAACTTTTTGGAAGGAAGCTTGCATGTAATAATCTTTTCAGTTAATACAGAGACATGTTGCAGCTATTTTCAAGGAACTCTAACCCACTGAGTTCATGGTGCTTGTACTTCATTCTATTTTTTTTCTAATGGTTTAAACATCTTTATCTACATGATATCTCTTCTTTCTATGAATTCTTTACAGTGAAATATACAGAATTCTTGTTTTTCAAGCTCTGTTATCCGGTTTTCATAGTTATGTTTATGTCTTCCTAAGCTAATGAAATCATGTTTACTTATGCTCATTACTTTCTTCTACACTCTATCCTCTATACTACACTGACAATATTCAAAATACACCATGGCTTCTATATCTAGCTCCTTCTCATATTTTCCCCTGCACTCCTACAACGTAGACCTATTTGTGGCTACAAACCCTAAGTTTAGCAAACCCTAAAACTCAAATTTTCACAAACAAACAAATAAATACATGTATCTAGCCCAAAATGAATTTTCTTTAAAGTCATATCACTACTAAAAGACTTAGAGAGATCCCTCTCATGTTAAATATGGCTAGCTACTGAGCTGAAGTGGTTTGAGGTTACGCTTCTCGATTTCCTCTTCAGCCTAGGAGATTGTAAGGACTAATAGAAAGAAAAAAAAATCTCATTAGTAAATGATATTAGCATAATTATTTCATAATAAGAATTCTAGAGAGTATTCTAGATAATTTTTAATGGATAGGAGAGAAAATCCATTAAATTTCTTAGCTCGAGAAAGATGACAAGCTTGGATAAGCATAAAGCACTGCAGGAGAGAAAGGTGGGCTTTTATGGCTAGGGAATTGAATAAAAAGGACCAAAAAAATAAGAAGTTGTTGAAGGAAATTAATAATGAAATAAAGGAATTAAATACCTATTGAAGGGATCAATAGAAGGGATTTATACCTTGGCAAGAACTTATCAGCTCGGGGGTGAACTGGAGGAATACAATTCTAGGTTGGGTGGAAAAAGGTGTGAAATTTCCAAGTACCCCTATTGGTGAATCTATTATTATTAGTTATTAATTTATTCTATTATGAGAAGTAGTATTGTGTAGATATTGTATTCCAAAATTATTAGTAGCATAAACTTAGTTCTACGAAATTTTAGCTATCCTAGAGATGCAGGTATTTGGTAATCTGAAAATGTGAATCTGTGTATCGAAATGTGAATCAACTTAGAGACTGAATTTATTGTTGTTCTGAAAAGCATGTACCTTAGTATATTAAAATTTAGTTATATGAATTAGAACCTTGCTAGTATAATGCACATAGCTATAATTAGTGGGTTCAATTGTACTTCAGTGGAAAAGTTTGATATTATAATTGTTTTGATTATGTATGCTAACATAGAAAAAGAGAGGAACTATGGACATATCTAGCACGTTAAGCATAATACTTTACACCAATAGACTTGAAAATTTTTTACTTACAAATTATATACTTAATCTATTATTATTGTAAGTTTGAAAGGTAGTTATTTGATAGTTGTTCAAGAAGAAATCAGAGGCGGTTGGGAATAGATAAGGAATTAAAAAGAACTAACAATAAAATAACTAGTGGAATTATGTAGTATAAATTTCAGAGTCATGTTGCTAATAAAGTGTCGGAAATAAAAAGATCATCGACACTTACTTTCCTATAGCTTTAATCTCTGGTAACCAAGTCTTAGGCTAGAAATGAAACACAGTGAACCTCTTAGATTAATAGTTAGGTTTATTTTTAATTACTTACAATTTTCTTCTAAGATTAAGATGTTGGTCGAGTTTTAATATGACTCTCAGCCACTTGTTTAAAGGAAAAAGAATAATAGAGACAAATATTTCCGATAGGAGTTTAATCAACTAATAGTATCTAAGAACACCAATAGGAACAAATAGTTCATTCGCTGCTATAAATAGAACATAGTTCATTAATACAATTCATGGTTACTAACAAATAATAAAGGAGAAAATTGTTCCTTTTCCGGATTACATAAGATTCATCTCATGAGAACCATGTTGGATAATACAACAAACAATGTTATGCCTGGGATAATGAGGAATGCCCTCGTTTGATCCTAGAAACAATATAAGAAGCCAAGATAAATATGATGGACTAGTAAAAAATATCTAAAGAGTGACTGAATACTAGCAATTTTATAACCAAGTAAGTTCTTATGTGTGTACTACATATAAAAGGAATGCATTGGAGGGATGCATACTCTACCATCACCATTTAGAAAAGGCAAGGTGCACTATAGCATTTTGAACCTTAGGGAAGATAGGAGTACAAAACTGGAACCCATAGAGACTGTCTGTAACGGTGACAACATCTTCTTAGCTCAACACGAAGGAGACTATATGTAATGGTGACAACATCTTCTTAGCTCAACATGAAGGAGACTGTCGTAATGGGATGTACGCATCTGAAAAAATGTTTAGACATTACATTTCATAATTAAATATCTAATTCTATAGAAATAGTTTAGGATAAAAAATAAGAACAAAATAAAACAAGGTTATACACTAAACCCTTACATTTGTATGATTGACACACCATAGAAGAAGGTGTGCACTTTCGAGTACGCCTCTCATATTCACAACATTTCAAAGCAAGATGCGTAGAGGTGAGTGCTAGTGTCAATCAAAGTTATTCAAATTATGGGTAAGCAAATAAAACCTTTAATCATAGAAATAAAATTCCAGAAACCGATGAAATGTGTGAAAAATCCCCACGCACTGAAAGAAAAAAATTGAAAGAGTAAGCGCGAGTAGTCGTGATTAACAGAAAAGGGGAGCAACAATACAAATTTGACCATATAAATTATGAATTAAGTTATGTAATGAAACCAAAAACTAAAATTTATATTACATGTGTAGGTGACACAGTAAAAAAAAAAAACCCTCAAATCCTTACCTGGTCATGGTCATCGACTCTAGACATTGTGGGTCACTGGGGGATTTTGTTGTTCTTCAGCCAGAACACGAAAACCTTGAACGATATCAGGATGTCACAAAATCTTGGTGCTTGGTATAATTTGCATTATGTAAGTAGCAAGGATCAAGGCCAATGATAACAATAGGAGGGTTATTAGTATGTTAATTGTTTACCGGCGTAGCCAAAAACAACAAAAGAAAATAATTAAGCTAGATCGATAAATTGGAATAAAGGTCTAAATAGTTGTGCCAATAGAAGTTACCTCAAGAGAATGGTTCAGATGACACATAGAAAATGATTAAGTTACAGTAGTTATCCACTTGGTCACGCTCAACACTAGCTGGTGTGCCCAATGAGTCCATGGCAAAACTAGGAAAAAAATAACAAATGGGAAACATGCCAAGCAAAAACAATATGATAGGGTTTGATGAACCTCTAGGGGCCATTAGACGTAGAAGATATATCCATGTCATTCATTTGAGTGGGGCTAAAACACCCATGGGAGTGTCACATGGCCTAGTTAATATGGTGAAAAACCAGTTCTTCATGTACCTCAGAAGATTTCAATATACCTTGAGATTGCAAAATATTAGACAGTTGATTGAATGAAACAATTTTTGTTGCGATAATATTAATATGCCATGGTTTACACATATACACCACCAAATACCTTGTACTGGAAAAAAGTGATCACGTTGATCAAATCTCCATCTTAAGAGAAAAATGATATAACGACAATAGGGTTGTTAGTGGTAATAGAAATCAAAACATCCAAACAATAAACATAGGGTAACATGGATAACTATTTAGAGAACAAAATTAATGGAGGTGCAATTAAATAGTTATGATGATTGTGCCTATAATGAGGGCAAGAAAAAGGACCTTATTTACTACATTCATTTATAGTAGTGCTCTCAAACACAAGGTAAAACTCCCTTTTCTATGAAAATTGATAATGAGATATTACTCAACAAGTACTAGATATAGTTCCAAGTATATAAAATGAAATAAATGATACCATTGCGACCCTATAACACATAGTTTTGATGTGGAAAAGAGGGTATACCCCTCATACATATGCATTATTTATGATAAATCTAAAATTAAGACATACATTATATTATTCTCATGGAACAGAAGTGTGTGTGTGTGTGTGTGTGTGTGTGTGTGTATATATATGAACTAGTGCGGGAAGTTCATGATTATAGTACATTTCATTGTAGGAATACTAGAAAATATAAGAGAAATATAGTACTGATGGTATAGGCAATCAATCCAAAAAAATAAAAATAAAAATTGGCTATGAGCAAGGGTTATGACAAATGGAAAGCCCCAAGGGTTAGCCCAATCAGTCAAGATGGGGCCTCGCCAGATGGGAGGTCACAGGATCAATTCCTAAAAGCTATTGGGGTCAAGTCTTGCAGTAGGCTATGGGGTGTCAAGCCCAGATTTTTCTAGTGGATGTAGCGCCACCCATTGACCGAAGGTGTCCGTGAACCACGCGTGCAAAAAAAAAAATTAAATAAATAAATAAATTATGACAAATGGTATTGGAGCTCTAGGTTCAGCCCTTAAACCCAATGGACTCTGAGTAGGATTTCATATCATTTGTGTTATGATATCACAACCACATCTACAAGATTTTATATGAGAATATCATATTTCATAGAAGGTAAATAAATTGCTAGATATCTATATATTCATATCAATAAGTGAAGAGATATAGTTGTTGCTAAAATTTATTGTGCTATGAAATGTTATTACTTGCTGAGGAATAAGTTTCTCATTCACTTTATGTATACATTCCTCAAAAGCTAGGGAAGTATTTCTAGACCAGTAGACATATGTCAAAGAAAATCTCCTCTTGGTTGGAAATGCTACACAAAAGAGTAGATGAATGAACCATAGTTCTTATTCAGCAATCCATGATTCTACAGGTTTAAGAAAGACCCGGAAAAATAAAAGTTGAAGGAGTGCAAATCCTTCAATTGTTATATATCCACTTTGGATATGCCTAACCCAGTTAATTTGGGTGATCTCAACCTGTTCTGAATGTGGTGTGGGAGAATATGCATGAAGTAGTAAAGATCATGTTCCTTTGTTGCGTAACACGCATGAAAGGTTCTGCTCCACTTTGATTTAAGTTATGCTTCAACTCAGTAGCAATGTTTGGATTTTAAATTACCATCTTCATAGATCGTAATGTGGGTGTGCTTGAGTGGAGATTTAAGATATTTTTCCACTAGAGAAACATGTCAGTTACATTCTTCTACTGTGTCAATTTAGCTTTAGAATTTAAGATTTGATATGAAAGCGATGTATTTTGGAAAATGTCAAAGTTATATGTAGCTATGATCTCGGAATTCCCTAGAAAAATAAAATTGGTACTAATTATCAAGCTAGTCACTGTTATGCACCAATTGGAATAGTCACAAAGTGATCCTCACTTCCTTAGGGATGGGACATTTAGTACCCTACAAGTCTAACATAAAGAATGACTAGCACTATTTCCAATATAGAAACCTTATGTTTGAATGTGAATTATTATAAGTCCAAGTAATCTAAGTTAATGGAATGTTGTCTCTCAGAATTGCTCCCTATTTCCACCGTAAAATAAGTGGTAGGAGTAAGTTATATCATAGCAGTTTTACTAAACATAGTTAGTCAGTATTAGTGGAATGTGAGAATTGTGGGATGGTTGGTTACATAAAAAGGCTACTTTATTGTGTGTAAATGGGAGATGGGAAAATAATATTGGCAATCAACAAAATTGCCCATCATTGATGCTACTTAAATGTTATTCCCTACTTATGTGATAAAATAATATAGTATTATGATTCAAGAAAAGCAATGAAGATGGAATTATCATAGCAATTTGTTGCTCTCAATAAAACATTGAGTTGCAACTCAAATCCGACAAAATAGGATACATTCAGATTTGTTCCTCATCTACTTAAATGTATTTATTCAAGGTTTGAATTTATTTTATGACCATCTCTCTTATAATAAAGTTGAATTACACAACTTAGAGAATGCAGTATAAGGAATCTTGTTTGATTAAATTAAAGGTTGTCTACAATGTTTTTCATTAGTAATTTCTTAAGGTAGCAATCAACTCAGTTCCTTAAATTAACGCTCACATACAAACATGTGAAAGTGCATGTAGTGTATAAGGAATTTGATCTTTCCTTAATAATCTTTGAAACTATGTTTTGAAAAGAAAAGATACTCACTTTCAGTTGGGAAACAAAAATAGGTTGGTTATGGGAGAAATTTCTGCACCTCAACATGCTCTTGAAGATCGATTAGTTATAATGATATTAATGCCACCATAGGTTGTAATACCATAAAACTAATTTAAGAAAACAAGCCCAACAAGGAACTCTATAAAGAATATATCGATGATCATACCCTAAAATACATTTAAGAGAAACAAGAATTAAATAGAGAATGTAAAGAAACATATGTACGGATTTCCTTCAACCTGAGTGTACCAACGTATTTTGAAGATTGATTGGCCAATATTTAAGCTTATGCAACTAGTAACAAAAGAAAACATGAATAATTAAATAACGAAATATTGTTTGTCTTATTCTTGCAGGTAAAGACAGAAGTGCTATCTAAGAAAATAAGTCCATGATGTTATAATGGAAAAACTTAAATATAAATATGAGATTCAAACCTGCCTGATACAAAATTATTGTGAGTCTCTTCAAAAAATTATACGTGGAATATAATACCAAGAATTTATAACCAAGAAAATTGGTTGACAAGAAGAGACTTTGGGAGCATGGGTTATTTGATCCTAAGAAATGGAGAGTTCTTGTATCAAAGGTGCACTATACACGAGGTGTGGAAGGAATCAGTATGAAAAAACACATACAGGAAGGATCTAATAAACCAATGCTATATATGTGGGACAAGATATAATATCACCGAAAATTGTGGTTAATGGATAAAATAATCACAAAAATAAGAAACTATATAGAACAATCATAGATTGTCAAGTTGAGAATAATTGTAATTTTGATATTTTAAAATCCAAAGAATCTAGAAAAACATGAGGGAACTGGAAGAGAGTGTTGAAATGATGAATAAACATCAACATTACATAGAAACAAATAATGCGTTAGGGAACAAAAGCTCAAACATAGGACTGAAAAGATGATGTTTCTCAGCCGAAATGGAATAGACTATAAAAAGAGTTAACTGATTGGGAATCAATCTTAACTATAAAAAATTTGTGGAATTAGAGATGAGTGTTGTTGTTCATTAGAAACTAAAAATGAAAATTTCTAAATGGTGTAAGCCAAATTATACAAATCAAGGTAGTGAGCTAAATGAAAAGGAGTGTTATAGGTTGAGAAATTACATTTTCCTCTTAAACCATGAAACTTATGTGTATAAAATGATTTTTAATTATCTATGTTGATGTTTTTAACTCCTCATTTATGCCCTCCTACTTTTATTAGTTACCGAAGGATATGGAAATAAGTGGAAGAACCACAAATATGGACTTGACTAGGTCCACTTTAAAATGAAACTGAAAAAGATATAATCATGGAAGTGGATAAGGTAACAGGTTGTTTTACATTAAAATATGCACAATAGATATATATTTGATATAATAGTATCAAAATAACTAGATAAGATAAAATGATGCAAGTCATTCAGTAATTATTATTTCTTCTTTGAAAGTAATAGGAAAGGAAAAGGGCTATTCTATATTTTGAATGTTGCATACAGTAACAACCATGTAAGTTGGTATAACTATGAATAAAAGTATAAAAAGCATCTATGGTTTCTAAACTTGGTTAGATGCATGTGCATAGTTTGTTGAGTGCTGGTGGAATGCATGAAGCAACATGTATAACAAGTATGAAAACGTGCTGGAAAAGGAATATGAAATAAACTGAAGCGGTAACACTTAGTACTGAAGTGACGGATATAGTAATGAAAGACACGAGGCATCTCTTTTCTATATTTAAAGAAAAAAATGGAATGTCTTTGATAGTATGAATGATTTAGTAGAATATTAAAACCGCATGAGACCGATAGAAATCTGTGTAGATAAAAAGAGAACACACAGGGAATTCAAAATTTGAGGATCATGTTTGGTTGAAGGTAAAACCAAGGAAAACTACCTTAAGAACAAGAACCTCTCAAAATTTAGCACCACGATTTTGTGGTCGGTTCAAAATGTTTAACAAAATTGGACATGTAGTTTATCGATTAGCATTACTGAGTCATAATAAAGTTCATAATGTTTGTTATGTATCGTTACACAAGAATTATGTATAGGATAGTTCTCAAAAAATTGATTGGAAAATGTTGCAGGTGGAAACTGAAGGAGACTTATCAAAAAACCTCTATGTATGCTATGTCGAAAAGAGAGCTGCCTTTAGAATTGAGTAGTCATTTGGGTTGAAGTGCAATGCAATTGTTTTAATCCTAAAAAGGCTACATGGGAGTGGGAAGATGGGATGCAGAAGAATTAACCAACACCATTCCTGAGGGAAGTAAATGGGAAATAAACACCAGGGATGGTGCGAATTGAAAAGGGGGGAAGAATGTAATATCCCTCCATTGTTGTAATGTGGTCTCTTTTTCTAGATTGAATGATGTTAATAGGGATGGCAATAAATCCATGAAGCACATTGAAAGGTTTATGTAAATAAATAAATAATTAATAGATATATAAATGGAATGGAAGTACATAGGAATGAAAACTTGAATATGAGACTCTTGCCAAAGAAAGAAAAATAAATGTCTGATTCGTAATGAGATTAGGATAATTATTTCATGATAAGGATTCTAGATAGGTTTTAATCGATAGGAGATAAAATAAATTAAATCTCTTAGGCTAGGAAATATGCTGAGCTTGGATATGCATAAACTGTCATGTGAGAGAAAGACAAAATTTTATGAAAAGCCTGAGAAAGTGAATAAAAAGGACCACAAAAGTGGGATGCCACCGAAGGAAATTGATCATGAAAGAAAGGTATTAAATACCTATTGAAGGGATCAATAGAGGGGGTTGATACCCTGGCATGAACTTCTCAACTCAGGGGTGAACTGGAGGAATAAAGTTCTAGGTTGGGTGGAAAAAGGTGTGAAATTTCCAAGTACCCCTATTGGTGAATCTATTGGTATTAGTTATTATTTTATTCTCTTATGAGAAGTAGTCTTGTGTAGATACTGTGTTCCAGAATTATTAGTATCATAAACTTAGTTCTATGAATTTGAATTAGCCTAGAGATGCACGCATTTGGAAATCTGAAAATGTAATTTTTTTGTATTAAAATGTGAATCAACTTAGAGACTGACTTTATTGTTGTTTTGAAAATCATGTACTTACTTTATTAAAATTTAGTTATATGAATTAGAACGCTGGTACTGTAAGGCACATAGCTATAATTAGTTCCTATTTAATTGCACTTCACTAGAAAAAGGTTGATATTAGAATTGTTTTGATTATGTATGCTAACATAGAAAAAGAGAAGAAATAAGGACATATCTAGTGCGTTAACCATAGTATTTGACATCTATAGAATATAAATTTTTCTACTTACAAATTATATGCCTAATAAATTATTATTATAACTTTGAAAGGTAGTTATTTTCTAGCCATCTTGGGAGAAAGTGAACACGATTGGGGATAGCTAAGGAATTGAAAATAATTAACCATAAACTAATGATTGGAATTTTGTAGTATAAATTCCACAATCATGTTACTAATAGAGTGCCATAAGTTAAAAGATCATTGACAGTTATTTTTCTATAGTGTTAAGCTCTAGTAACCAAGTTTGAAGCTAGAAATGAAACATAATGAACCCTGTAGATTAATATTTAGGTTTGTTTTTAATTACATAATAGTTACTTAGAGTAAGATGTTGGTCGTGTTTTAATATGACTCCCAACAAATTTTTTGAAGGAAAAATAATAATACAAACAGAGATTTCCAATAGGAGACAAATCAACGAATAGTATATAAGAACACCAACAAGATCACACAAAATGAGAATTTAACTCCCCTTTACATAAATGGAATGGCAAGTGGTATCGAAGCATTGAGAAACTTTATGTAGGTAATGAATAAGACATAAGAGAATTGAATTTACATGAATAGCCAAATGAAAATATAAATTTGTTAATATGGATACTAAACTGACAAATCAAGAAAGAAAATAAATTTACTATGAAACATAAATTGGAGTGGTAATTCTACCAATATAGTTGATAGTGATATAAATATGAATATGGTAATATCATTTACTTGACACAGGAAAATAGAATTAAACTACTTAAATACACAAATATTCCTATAAATATTCATAGGAAGGAATTAAATTTCAAAGCCACTTGAAGCAGGCTATAAACAGAACATAGTTCATTAATACAATTCATGTTTACTAAAAAATACTAAAGGATCTAATTGTTCCTATTCCCGATTACATAAGAGTCATTTCATGAGAACCATGTTGTATAATACAACAAATAATATTACACCTCAAAGAAGTAATGTTTTGAGCCTCAAAGAAGATAGGAGTACCTTGCTAGAATCCAAGGAGACTATATGTAATGGTGACAACGTCCTCTTACATGAACATAAAGGAGACTATCATAAAGGGTTGTATGCACTTGAAAAAAAAATTGGACATTACATTTCATAATTAAAACTCTAATTCTATAGAATGAGTTTAAGATAGAAAATAAGAACAAAAGGAAATAAGGGCGTGCACTAAACCCTTACATGTTTATGATTGACAGACCGTAAAAGAAGGTGTGTACTTTCAAGTACGCTTCTCATAGACACACCCTTGAAAACCAACAGGCACAAAGGTGAGCGCTAGGGTCAATCTAAGTTATTCAAATGATGGGTAATCAAAGAAAAGATTTTATCATTGAAAAAAATTCCAGAAACCCATGAAATGTGTGGACAATCCTCAACCAATGGAAGAAAATAATTGAAACCGTAAGCTCAAGTAGTCTTGGTTAATAGAAAAAGGGTAGAAGCAATAAAAATTTGACCCTAGAAATTCTAAAGCAAGTTATGTAAAGAAACCAAAAACTCAAATTTCTATTACATGTGTAGGAGACACAATGAAAGAAAAAGAAAAAACCTCAAATCCTTACCTAGTCATGATCGTCGACTTTAGACATTGTGAGTCACTATGGGACTTTGTTGTTTTTCACCGAAAACACAAAAAACATCAACTATATCAGGATGTCACAAAATCTCTAGACTTGTTAGAATTGTGGGATGTAATAAGAAATAATCAAGACACAAGATAACAATAGGAATTTGAGATGGCTCAGTTAATGTGGTGAAAAACCAGTGGTTCATGTACCTCAAATAATCGAGGATGGATTTTGTTTGAGTCCAGTTGAAGTTTTTTATGTAATGTTTTTCGACCAAGATGGTTGTATATAGAAACAATTCTTGGCGTGCTTAGAATTTTATAGTCGAAATGCTCACAAAATCAGCGCCAAGTCGAAGAGCTTGTCGTGCTTATTCTGGTGGTATATTTGGTTTCGAAAATGGCCTCTGTATGAGGAAGGAAATGTGTTTTGAAGTTTTCCTCCAACAAGAAAAAAAAGTGAAAGTCAACATAGGTGATAGTCAAAGTCAAAAGTTCAACAATTAACTCATGGTTCCACTAGTCAAATCTCAACATTCCAAAACCAATGGCAGGTTGGAAAGTGTCTTCTTCTAGTTGGTCGAATTTTGCAGGACCTCTGGGGAGATTTGAACTCGTGACCAACACCAAGCAACTCTTGCTCTAAGCCACCAACCAAATGCATGTTCCTTTGAATACATGGGCGCGAGCATATATTTAAAGTGTGGTATTGAGCATGGTTAGGGAAGGGTTGGGTGAGCCCAACACATTCGATGGCCCCACCAAAACCACGGTGAACCATTATAACAATATGATGATGCCTCCAAATATGGAGCGGAGACTCCATTCCAAAATCGGCACATAGTCAAATAGAAGAAGTTTTATTGCAATGTTTGAAAATTTTGTTTATAAAACTATATACCATATCATATATGGCGCATTAATAAATATATTCCATGTGTGATATGCCACACGGGAACATTCTAAATTCCACAGAACCATTTATTGTTGCAATTGTTGTGATGTGGGCATGCTGCGAGGAACTACAAAGTCAGAGGTAGCACCATAGTTGGCGCAACACGGAATTGATGTCTAAAACCATATGTGCCATGAGGTCTTGTCACCATAGGGTTTGGTTATACCAGATGTGGTATGTGGTTGTGCCAACTTGAATGTCGAACTGCCATGAGGATCCATCACACCTCCCCTAGATTAATAGACCAACCATATATTATATGCGATATTTTGTTATATGTGGGGTTAGGTAGCCATTGGTCCAATGATATGCCACAACTATGGTATGTATTAAAACCTTGGATATTATCCAATACCGCAAGTTCAATGTCAAGCCATGCAATAATTACATGTGTCACAAAACAAATTCTATGTTAATACTTTGGTAACATATATACATTGATAACATATATGTTATAAAGTTGTTATAACATATTACTAATATTTTCTATGTTTTTTCAACAAAACTCTAAACGTAGAGTTCCAAAATCTTATAAAAGGTTGTCAGTGCACGAAATAGAGGACAAGCAATTTGAAGGTAGAGGAAAGTGAAGTTCAGAGGTGGTGTTGAGAGCCATTCTAGAGTAGCGTTGGTTATCTAGCATTCCAAATACAAAAGCCAACTTGGGTGATTGAAGAACTGAAACAAGGGTTTTGGTGCGCTCTAGACTCATCGGCAGATTTTGTTCGACAATTGCAACAACCGACTCTTTAGAAGTCAATACATGAATTGTTGACTCTCCAAGCCAAGTTGAGACAGATAATGAATGGTGTTTTGTTGATTTATGATTGCTCAATTTCATTTGAGGTTTATAGTCCATGCAGAGAATCTTTGTTTTGTTGTATATGACACATTAATTATAGATTGTCAAGTGATATTGATTGAATTCTCTATAGCATAACATTTTCTTGTAGGGGAAATAACCGCAATTGTAAACACCAATTTGATGTACCTCATTTTAAAATACTAAAATATGAGCAGCTTAGCCTTTTACGCAGGGCCCTGAGACGTACCCTAGAAGCGCTGAACTCAGTCATCAATCTTTGTGTCATTGTTCCTGATATTTGTGTGATTATTTATGGTATGTTCTTAATGGTTAACTTTCACATGTGAACTAATTTGTGCTTGAGGGAACACCAAATTAATGTGATGTTTTAAAGACCCATTTTCAATCTTGTCAAGTATCAGAGAATGATCTTCTTCCACATTTTCAGATCCTTAAAAGATTTCAGTATGCCTCGATATCACAAAAGCTTAGAGAGGTGTGCCAAGGAAATAATTTGTGTTGCAAGAATATTAATATGCCATGGTTGACACATATACACTGCCAAATAGCTTCCACTGGAAAAAAGTGGTTGTGTTGATCATATCTCCATGTTAAGAGCAATATGATATATTAACAATAGGGTTGTTAGTGGTAATGGAAATCGAAACATCTAAATAGTAAACACAGAGTAACATTGATAATTATTTAGAGAATAAACTTAATGGAGGTGCAATTGTTGAAAACTAAATTTGTTCCTTTTCAACATCTTCCTTAAACTCCATTCTCTTCCTTTTTAACCATAATATTTCCAATTTCGTATCTTCTTGCAATGCTATTGGAAAAAATGAGTATTTAATCATATTTTATTCATACTTTCATTTTTTTTATTATTTGATTTAGTATTTTCCAAAACTATTGAATTGCATCAATTCTGCAGCTCATAATAGATTCTGCATCTCACTTGAAGAATCTACAGGTTTTGAAACACCTATTCAGCAAAAAAGCATATGAACAAGTAGTTGGCAACCAATACAATGATACCCACATATCCCTCTAATATAGAAAGGTGATAAGGAAGTTGTATGAGTTGGTCAACGTGGAATTTAACCCCACGGAAAAGACCGAAGACAAATTAGATGAGCGAGAAGATTATGGATTGAAGTTGATATTTTTCGTCATGATTTTCTTCTTCAATAGGAAATCGTGAAGAATCGTTATCTAATTTAAGAAGTGTTATTTTAGGATGTTCTACTGAGAAGGATAGGCTTAGAAATGTCCAAACAGTTTAACAAAGGAGGTTATAAAACCTGCCTCCAGCCATGATGATACATGTGATTGATTAATATTTTAAAAACTCTTTGCAATTGATTAATTAAGATCTTCATTCCACTATGTTGTGAATATAAATGTGTGGTTAATCGTTGTTGATATCTCCATACCTACACTCACAGGAGGGACCCCTGGGAGATGTAAGGTTTCATTTTTATTTAAGCTGTCTTTTGCATAGGATCAATTTATCACAATTATTATAATTTTGATTTCTAGAGAAGAGTTAGTGAGAATCAAGATAGAATTTGCTACAGATTTCGTAATAGAATTTTATATACAATTTATTTTAGAGATTTAATTTCGTTGTTTGAAGGATGAAGAAAATAACCAAAAGATTTATTATGCACATGTAAATTGATCATTTGATTTGGAATTTGTAATTAGCTCAAGGTTTTATTACTGATAAGTGTAAAGAAGATTTCGATTTTACTGATGTGATATTTATTTCTACAATTTAAGATTAGGTTTCTTTTCTGCAAGTGTTAATAGGATTTAGATTTGATTTTTCTATTTATTCATGTGTTTCATTTTAAGATTTATTTATGTCAGCGTGATACTTTCCTTACCTACAAGAGTCATAATATTTTTACTTTGAGTGATTCTTAAATAAAACATGTGCGTGAAAAAATCCTAACTTAATTTAAAAATTATTCACATAGCAAAGAATCCAGGCACAAATGATGCACATACACTTCATCATTTTACAAGCTCTGGTTGATAATTTATGAAGTAATTTAAGATCAATTAAATTACAAAACATAAAATTATTATGTATGTGTCTATAATGAAGGCAATAAAATGAAGGGCCTTCTTCACTACATTAATTTAGAGTAGTGCTCTCAAACACAAGGTAAGACCCCCTTTTCTAAGCAAATTGATAATGAGATATTACTCAACAAGTAACTGATATAGTTCCAAGTATATCAAATTAAATAAATGATACCATTGTGACCTGATAGCATATATTTTTGATGTAACAAAGAGGGTATACCCCTCATACATATGCATTATTTATGATAAATCTAAAATTAAGACCCATTTCCTAAGTGTAGAGTGAGAATAAGAAATTTCTCAAGGGAAATATGAAACCATGGGTACCTTGTATTATGCTGATGGAATAGAAGTGTGTGTGCGTGTGTGTGTGTGTATATATATCTATATATATGCTTGAGTTAGTTCCTAAAGTTTATTATCGTAGTATAGTGCATTGTAGGAATAGTAGAAAATATAACAGGAAAATAGTAGTGATGTTATAGACAATCAATACAAAAAAATGACTATAAACAAGAGTTGTGAGATGGGAGCTCAGATATGAGAAGATGATAATGGTGATGATGATAATGATCATGGTGAATAACGAATGAAAACCCCTCTTATTTATAACAAAGTATCAGGTTGACCTCGAAAATGGAAAAGAATAAAATAATATTGACCAATTCAAGATCTAACTGTTATGAATACTTTATTATATTTTTTGAAGAGGGAAAGCATATTCAAAATCGTCAAATAACTTTATTTAGAAATAATTAACAAATAAAATGATTTTTTAATTATTTCGCGAGGATTGAGAATGGTGCGAAATTGAAATAATTATTAAGTAATGATTTAACAATTATTCCAAAAAAAGAATTAAGGAATAATAAATAAATAGTGATTTATTTAATTATTCCTAGATGATTTAGTCAAATGTGACGAAGAATAATTATCAAAAATTGTTTTAATAATTATTCCTAGAGAAAATTAAATAAATTAATTTATTCAATTATTCTCATGAGGTTTTTTAATTTTAATAAGAAATAATTTAATAAAAATGGTTTACTGAAAAATCTCCCATGGTAAAAGTGATTTTACTATGGAAAAATTAATCCTACATGGTGTATTTCTATCAACCTAGTTAGAAATGACTAGGTGATCATTTTTTAGGTGATAAGAACACCTCACACATACCCACAATTAGATTGAAAACTCATTTAAGAACAAGATGCATTACAAACAACATATGCATGACTATAATGACATTAAGAGCTCAGAAATATAGTCTACCATTAAACATTGATTGCGAGTTAAACACTAATAGATTACTACTCTATACATTTACTTACAACAACATCTTATTAAACATTTACATATTCCTATATTACACATTACACTAGGGCATAATCCATTCTTTGCATAACAAAATACATTACATTATTAAACAAGATAGTGAGCCTTTCATTTCATAAGCATGCCATCTATTAGAGTACTAGAATTGGCAGTCGACTGCATGTGATCATGCAAGCAGCCACATTTTCTTATAAAATCAAGAAAAAATTATGTCATCTACATAATATTAGTTTTCCAATTTAGCGAAAAGAGCATACATATCAAGTTTCCCATCGAGAGCACATAGTACATTTCAATGACCATTCAGGAGTTAACATAGAGAAATATATTAACCAATAAAAAACCAATAAAGGCTAATCATTCACATTCAAATATACATAAGGACTCATGAAACTTATCTGAATGTCTAGAGATGGCTGGAAACTAAAGGTGGGACTTCAACTCTCAACCCAAGCATAGATCAAATGCATAAATTTACTTCTTAAATTTGTCCACCCCCGAGCAAGACCCACAATTAAGGATTTCTTCCTTAGCGATTCCAACTAGGTTCAACTAGGATATTTTGTTAGTTTTCTAGGAGTATGGGTTTTCTTTATATGTAACTTAACAGTTGTGTTTCCAAGGAAAGGACTATAGGAACTTGTAGCACATTTTTTGGGTGCTTTATTGACTTATTTTGTAGGCCTCGAGTGGTTTATTAGCTTTCTTACCAAGCACTTAGTGGTTTATAATCCCTTTTGACCAATATCCCCAATGGATAACCACTATACCTAGTGGTTTATCACCTTATTTCTAAAGCACTAAGTGATTTATCAACTTCCTTAATAGTTACTTAGTGTTTTATCAATCGTTTTGAGAAAGAAGGCATCACCCAATTCTTCCTCTCAACCTCCCACTGACCTTTCAAGCTTGGACACGCACAGTCTAATATATCCAATGGATTAATACTTGGATTAATATAATTAGGATTTATTGAGTGTGCATCAACCTTTCTCTTATGCTCCATTCTTGTTTCCCTCTACAACAATGTCTCATTCTTTCTTTCCAATTTTCTATTGTATTAGTTCTTAGTTTTTCTTATCATTCTTTTCTTTTCCTCTAGTATATTTTCCATTCCCCCATGGAAATTTTCACTTCACCTCCCTTCATGTTATGGAAGTGAGGAGGAATGTGGGAATCTCCTCTACCCCATCATGTATTTGATCATTGTTTCATGGTGGGCATTCAACTATGCCATCGAACACCACTTTAATCTCTCCCTTGGATCATGGATATGTTTTTTCACACCTTAAGCCAACCAATATATAAGTATTTTAAAATAAAAGTCATCATTTATCATTATAAAATTCGAGACTAGTACAATGGGTGTTACAAACTCCAACCATTAAAATAACACTATCCTTGATTTTCTTGTAACTAGAAAGCAAAGAACAAAAGCTGCGTTGTATATAAAAACTGATACATCTATTGACTCATCAAAAAAAATGGTGGTAATACCCTCATTTGTTTGACCAATTCTAAGGAGAATTCTTTAGGTCCAAAATGCTTCCATTGCACCTTTACTTATTATGTTAATCGATTATGGAATGTATCATGCTCTGGTACAAGATACATAATTATTGTAGTTTGAACTCTCCCTCAAATTCCACTTATATCATAGATCAACCAACAACATGATGATCATCATCTAAAAAATTATTAAGCAAAAAAACCTGGAAAAAATTATGTGAATTGACTGTGAGTGGCACAACAAATCTATAGACCACTAGCCCCACACTTTCCAAAATATTTAAGGGTCCACAAAAATTGGGCTCCAACTTGTCACAGGACCCAACTTTCAGTGAGTTATTCCTTGGTGTAATGCAAAGATACACATGATCTCTTACTTGCAATTCCTTACAATTCCTCTATTGGTCTACATAAATATTTTCCTATCCTATGCTACCTTTAATTTATGTTTGATCTTGCCCGTTCCTCCTTTGTTTCCTTCAGCATATCAAGTCCAAGCAATACTCTATAAATTGTGTTATCCCATTTGATAGGAGTGTTTCATTTCCATCCATATAGTTCCTCAAAAGCGCTCATCACTAGTGATTCATAATATCCATTTTTGTATGCAAACTCCACCAATGGTAGGAATTCTTCCCACTTCTTTGGTTGATGCATGACATACATTCTGAACATATCCTCTAAAATTATGTTCATTATTTTTTCATAGCCATGTTTTGTGGATGGTAGGTTGTATTGAAATCTAACTAGGCTCCAAAAACATTACACAACACCTTCCAAACGTTATAAGTTAATTGAGCATTCTCATATGATATAATCTTCCTAGGAAAACCATGCAATTTTAATATTTAATTCACAAACATTTGGGCTATTTTTATCGATATCTTTATGGGTGGACTTGACAATGATGAAGTGATTTGTCTTACTCAAATTTTCCACTACCACCATAATGGCATCATTTTGTTTAGATACCTTTGGAAATCCCATAAAGTGATTTGTCTTACTCAAATTTTCCACTACCACCATAATGGAATCATTTTGTTTAGATACCTTTGGAAATCCCATATTGAATTCGAAATATATGAATTCGTGCTTCCACTCAGGAAATTGGGATCAGTTACAATAATCCTAATGGATACCTACTTTCTACTTGTACATTTTAGCACTCTAGGCAACTGGAAATATATTTAGCAACATCCTTCTTCAATCCTCGCCAACAATAAATTTTACTTATGGTTGTTATCATCTTCTGATAACCAAGATTACCCAAGTAAGGTTTTTTATCAAACTCATCCATGATGAGGCTCCTGAGATCAACTACACTAGGCACATACTTTCAATTTTTGAATAGTAGTGTACCATCATCAGTGAGTTCTAGTTCTTGCTAAAAAAATCATTCTATTTCATTCTTCCAACATTTCTTCACATGTTGGTAGTGCTCATCATCAGGAAATTTCTCTTTAATACTTTTAGTGATTTCAACTGTGGAAGTTCTAAAGGTTTCATAGTGGGCCTCTTATAGATTCAAACTAATTTTCCACCTTATTTTATTTTCCCTTGATGTGTTTTATCCCAAAATAAAATTCGTTGATCAAAGCCAACCATCTAGATTGTTTGGAATTTAACATAGGGTAGTCAAACAAATATCTCAATCCCCCATGGCTTGTCATCAACAAAAAAAATTTCCCCAATAAATAATGCCTCCACATTTTTAAAATGTGCACTATTGTCACAAGTTGTAAATCGTTTGTTAACATATTTTCTCATGTTCATTTATATTTCTTGATTCATAGTAAATAACATGTATTTTTTGCATTATAACTCCTTTGAGACTTTCCTTACATTTAATGATTTAAACTACATAGTCCTTCTCTGCATCTGATATTGTTAAGATAGGTACACATGTGAATAGTTTCTTAAGTTTGTTAAAGCTAGTTGAACAATCTAGCATTGGGAGGAAGTTCGAATGGATTTTATTGTTTGGAATCATGATTTTCATTAGACGAAAACCAATAGGTGTTATTCAACAATCACATCACTAGAGATAAGGATCCACGAGAGGTGGATAGTCCATGTCACGAAACACACAGGGAGTGATGTTTTATGTAATGTCCAACAATCTCCCCCCCAACATGAGCCAGGTGTGTATCAAACTCGTGACCTACACTCTGATACCACTTACTGGGAATCACGATTGTCGTTAGACCAAAACTTTCAAGTGTTATTCAACAATTACATCACCAAAGATAAGGATCCACAAAAGGCGATTAGTCCATGTCGGGAAACACAGGAGGACCATTGGTTTATCCAATGTCCGAAATTTATTATAAGTTTTCCCAAAGGAAAGAGTTTCATTATGGTAGTGGTAGATTGAGTAATAATGCATGCCCACTTTTGATCTCTTTATCATCCTTTGAAAAAATTCATTGTGGTAGAAACATTCATGGAAACTATCTAAAAACTACTTGGATAACTAATGTTTATTATAACTGATAGAGATACAATTTAATTTCGAAACTTTTGTATTGAATTATTTTTTTGATTGGCTACTCAATTGGCTCATGCCTCATCTTATCAGCCTCAATCTGATGTGAAAATTAATATTATCAATAAAATTTTAGAATAATGTATACATTTCTTTGTATGTAATAAATAGGCACAATATGTCAAATAGAAACTCTAGATCGAATGGTGGTACAACATATCATTTCATACCTCACCAAAAATTCACCATTTATGGAACTTTATCGATATCAACCTCCATCGATCACATCACCCTTGAACCAAGCTACTTTATATAATGGTACAATCCCTAGCACAACATTTGTTGTTAGACACGACCCTAAGGATGGTGCCACCAAGATGCCATACTAAAAAAGGGTGTGACTCAAGGTGGCTATTGTGGTTTTGGTTTCAATAATGCTATATACTACTATTGGATGTTAGGTAGGAGGTTAGGTCTTTGTCTAAGTGAACAAGGTTATAGTTCCTTATTACACCTATCATTCTCTCTATCATGTGTAAATCCACACCCTATGGCTTAGAATTATCCCATGTCAATGTAGTTCACATGAATTAATGAAATCTTCCCATAATTTCTTTAATAAATATATAGGTACATCCCTATCCAATTACATGGAAGATTACCAGAAAACATGAACCACTTGTTCATCCAATAGCCTCCAAACAATTGGTAGGTGAACTGATTGACACAAATATAGTTTTTGTTGATTAGCATCTCTTGGTTGTTTCTTGTGCCAACAAAAAATGATATAAAATCTTGTTTGGAAATGCCCGAGTGTCTACTTTGTTCTTTATTTAAACTAATTTTATAGTTTTCATATAGGCCATCCCTCTAATAAAAAATATTAGCTATTAGCCCTTGGGAAATATAAATGTATAGTAAGATTGAATTTAGTGTCTCTTACTAGAGACAATCATTATGGCTCTCTAGTGTTTTGAAGATCATGTATGAGTGCACTCTAAGTAATCAACTGTGCATCAGATTCAAGATTGAGATTCCTTTGTTCTAGGTTGGTCTTTTTATTGTTTTTAAGATCATGTATGAGTGCCCTCAAAGTAGTCAACCACACATCAATTTCAAGATTAATATTTATTTGTTGTAGGTTATGCTTTTATTTTTTGAGTTGGGATTAGATGATGGTGACTTGAGTTCTCATTATGCTCTAAGGTAACAATGTTTCTTGGATTTCAATAAAGTACTTGAGTTTAGGGAATTATTTAGGTTATTTTCTAATTTTAAACAAAAATATTAATAAAGACAATTAAAAAAATATAGATTCCATTCAAATTCTTATAGAATATAAATAAGATCAAATGCATTGACTTGGAACTAGATGTAGACCAGGGAGGCAATTTTTCGCTCTAAGTTGTCCAAAATGAAGAAAAAATGGTAGTATGTTTATTAAAAAAAATAGTCACTAGGAACATGTGCATGTTCTTAAGAACACTTATGCATTACCAATGCATTCCTACTTGGCACCCTAACTAGGATATTGATTGGAAATTTGGGGTAGTTGAGTCTTTGAATCTTAAAAACATGTATGTTCCTCAAGTGGACTTGTGAGACAAGTCTATTCCTAATCACCTATTACATTATTTGGTGATATAATTCTAGTGAGAGAATCAATAAATGACCTAGTAAACATTGTCAATATATATTTAAAAAATTAATATTAATGGATCAGCCCACAATTTACATACATAAATATCCATACACTTAAAATTTAGTAACCACATAGACCAATTGTTTCAAGATTCCAATGATTTTAGATCCCTTGTCCCTATTAATATCATTTAGGTATAATTTTTATTCTAGGTATTCCATCACTTTCATGTTCACATCATGATCATTCTTTTTAACATCCTTAGCATTTTCTAGGAAGATTTCATGGTTATTAGTGATGGATGTTATGGCAAGGTAAATGCTTGGGTTAGGTTCAATATTAAGTCAATGTTATGTTCTTTAAATCTAACATTCACTCATATATTTTCTTAGCCCATATACACCATATGACACAAACATAGAATGTAATATATACCCTTTTCACATTCTTAGATCACTTAGATATTTCACTAGATTCATAATTTTCTTAAGAGTATTAGGAGGGGTAAAAATGATAACAATACCATTTTCCTTTCAAATTTCATCCAATTTTTTTATTATACTCTTAATGTATAAAGAGATATTATCATTATATGAGTACAATATCCAACATTTTTTGATATCCTCTTCCATGACTATCATAATTTACTAGACTACACTCTCCAATGCACTTTCCAGGGTCGTATGGAAGAGATGTTGTAACGACCTTTCATATATTGTTATGTAAACATTTTGAATCCCTAAAAGTCATCAATGAAGTCATTGATCCTCAAGCTACTATACTAGATGAAGTTTTCCTACGGCCAAATTTTTTCATCTACCAATGAAAGTATTATGAAAAAATCACAGGGGTAGGAATGGGTTGCACCCTATCTCCCATTGTGTCAAACCTCTTCATGGAAAAATTTCAAAAATAAATACATTGAGCCTTACTCATTAAAACCCAGTTGGTGGAAAAGACATGTTGATGACACCAATGTCAAGTGGTCTCATGGTGATACTAAACTTGAAAGGTTTTTCAACCATCTTAACACCAAATCTAAGGATATCAAGTTTATGATGGATATTGAAGAGAAAGATAGGATTCCTTTCCTTTATGTGTTGGTCACAAAAAGAGCTGATTGAAGTTTAGGACACTAGGTTAACAGAAAGAAGACTCACACCAACAATTATGTTCATGCAAACTCCCACCATCATCCCTCTCAAATAACTAGTATTCTTAACACTTTAGCCATAAGATACCTATGAATTTCTAATAATGAGCACATTGACCAAAAGAAGAACCATATGATTAAGGCTTTCAAAAGAATTGACTACAAATAGAAAGAAATCATAAAAGCTTTTAAAAAAATAGAGAAAAGAAGGCTCCACCCACAAGCACCCCAACCTCCATGAAAAATAATTTATCTTCCATACATCAAAGTTGTCATTAATAAAATTGCCAAAATTATAAGGAAAATGAATTTAACCATCGCTTTAAAAACTATGAAAATTATAAATTAAGAGATAAGGTTCGTCAAAGATAACAATGACCCACATCAACGGCAAGGTATTTATAAAATAACCTTCTCATGTGACAAATTCTACATTAGGGAAAATGGAAGGAATTCTAAAATGATTTTAAAATGAGGATGAAAGAACATACTGTTGATATTATACATGAATTTGTTCACTCTTTTTCCCTTACTGAGCTCTCCATTAGAACCAAGAACCTTATAAACTTTGAGAACATTGAAATTATTGCTAGAGAAAACCATTATTTGAAAAGATGTTCTAGAGAAGCTTTTGAGATTATAGAAAACATTAACAATTTAAACAAAGACAATAACATAGAGATTAGAAACAATTAGATTCCCCTCATTAACCTTCTTAACAAATCTTAATTTCTACTTCATTTAACACTTCTCTTACCTTGTCCTCTAAATAAACCATCCCCTTTCCTTTCCTCTTCAATATTCCCTCCCTCCCCTTTGCTACATTATTCTAAATAAAAAATATAATAAGATTATTAAAATAATATTATTAAAACACTAGCAATAACATTAATAAAAGTCATAAAACAATCAATATGATTATTATTATATCCCATAAGAGTATTATAATAACATTATTAAAACACTAGTAATAGCATTAATAAAAATCATAACAAATTCAATATCATTATTATTATATCATATAATACTCTTATAATAATATACTAACTGTGTCAAAATTATTAATACACAATTTATGCTATACAATATATTAATATTACTTATTATTACTTACTCTACTTATTCTTATTATACTACACAGGATGATATTAATATTAATACCAATACTAATACTATTATTACTACTACTATTATTATTATTATTATTAAAACAATTTCATTATTAAATATAATAATAATTTTAGTATATCTAATTACTTATAATATATTAACTATATAATTTGAAATAGAATTATCATCACTATATATTAATATTAAATAATCTCTACCATTAACAATTATTCATTTATTAGTTGTTAATTTATTGTTTATACTCTCAAGTTTTTCTCATTACTAACTACTCATTTAATTTTATATTATTAGGGTTTACTTAATTTAAATATAATTAATTAATTAATTAAATATTGAAAAAATAACTAAGTAAAATAAATAATAATTATAATTGAGCACATCTCTTTGCTTCTCATATTCATATTTATATTGTTCTCTCCCCGATAGGGGTGTTATTAATGAGGTCTATAATGTTACTTAAAATCTTATTTAGCATGCAAAGGATACGAGTGGAGGTAGGGATGGTGGAGGTTGGAGTAAGTGTCACACCATACATCACATTGTGTTTATGAGTTTTCCACGAGAGGGATAACCTAGCCAGTTCCTTTCATGCTATATGCTCATTGCAAGTAGCCAGATGGGAGAGATACAAAATTACATTAGTATTAATATGGATTGGTTTTTGATGGGAAGATTGGTTACTGTGGTGAAGGATCCTAACAAGCGATATTGTGAGCTCATTGATGAGCGCTTGTACCATGGGAGGACTGTGGGTTTCAAACAATGTGCTAGAAATCACACTCGTCCATGTCTAGACCTCGCATGCAGTGGAAAATGTTATTTAAAATCTGGTACTAAGACGTCATTCCTCCATTATAAGTGCATGGGTGCTCTATCAGGGTGTCGAATTTGCAAATATACTTAGGGTGGTGTAGAGGATTCCTTATTCCTGACATGCTATTGGCCTCCATATTAGATATCTTTTTTTTATGAGGGTGGCTACCTTCATTTCCTTCATCATTTTATGGATACCTTCATTTATGTTTCTATGGCAATAATTAATTGGCTTGGTATATGCAGTGTTGTGATAACAAGAGAGGGTCAATGCCTTTTGTATTACTCCTTCATTACATAAAAACGTGTCATGCCTTTGAGTTGGTGAAAGTTCTCGCGACCTTATCACCTCAAGGCTTTGATCTGGTAGGGATTTCCTTTAGTTCTCTGAATATGGTTTCTGGTGTTTGGTACCCATGTACTCTTTCCATATGGTTTTAATGGTGTTAAGTTATTTTAAAATTCTCTCTAGCATGGTTTCGCCTTAGTAGCTTCATTCTTTCTTGTGGAGTCGAGTAGCCATGAACTTTTTCTATTTCATTTTAAAATTGCTAATTTCGTTGTCAATTTCCTCTATCGATATATCTCTTCGACCTTTTCCTTATTTTGTGTCTTCATAGTGGGGCTTCATTCGGTGGTTTGGATTGATGATGTCTTAATATATAGGCGACATCCCTTCTTGTTCACTCTTCGCAAGTCTCCTCATTCTCAAATTTTGGTATCCTTTCTCTTCTAGGGGGATTCCTATAATTTTATTACTCAGGTATGACTCCTCATCACATGCCATTTGGTTAACAGGAGTTCGGTTGGTCTTTATTGTTTCACATAACCTTTAATACTATATAGTTTTTGGGGTAATAATCTTTGGGTACAATCGCTTCCTTCAGTTTTGATAGTTTACTATCATTTGGGTTCACAAGGGTTTAGAGTTCATTTGTGATGTTAGTAATACCTGCTTTTATTAGTCTTGATGGCTCCTTGGTAGAGAATGTCGAGTCGCAGAGGTGGTGCAAGTGGTTCTTCTTCCCACCAATGTCAGTTGTTTGGTTGGGATTTTTTAGCTAATTACTTTGATTCGATCCCTCCTAAGATCAGAAAGGAAATTCTTCCACTTGAATCAAAGGAGTTTGGTGATTGAGCATATTTCTTAGATTCAGAAGTGGAAGGTGTCTCCCTAAAGTGGATAATGGACCCTGGAAAATTTAGAAAGCACAAGCTCCATTTTGTCCACTCTTTTGCACTATAACAATAGATGGAAATTTTTCTACGAATGGTCCTCAGAGATAAGCGGGTAGACAACTATAAATTTTTTGTCGAAATATCTGCTATAGCTTGCATGATATTGTATCTTGCCTTACAAGGATTGAGAAATATGTGCTTTCTCACTCTGATATTGACTTAGAGGAGCTCAATGAAACTCTTGTTGTCATCAATTCTCCCTTACTCATTGCTTCTTCTCCTTAGGGGAATTGCTCACCCTATCTCTTATCATATTCTCGGATTGAAGCGGCAACCACCTTTTTAGCACTCTCTTTTTTTAGGTGGAAGTTGATGTGAACTTGTGGTGTGATTGTTGTTCCCTTAGGCAACTTAATTGTCAACACTTATAATTTTGGTTCCATGTTGAACGAATCTTGTTTTGTTTTTTTATTGTGGCTCATCTTGTGCTATCTTTCCTAGTAATTTGACAAATGTGTTGGTGATAAGCATGATTTAATTGGGCTAATATAGTTTGGCTTTTGTCTGTTTCATGTATGAGTGGTGTCTGTATCAAAATTAAACTAGTTGTATTGATGGGTTGTTTGGTACACCTAGATGAAGCTCTTGTCTCCCAATGTTGTCTTTTGTGATATCGAAAACTCTTTGTGTTCAATATAATAATTTTTTATACTAATAGAAACCATTCAAAGAAGCTTATAAATAAATAAAAGTGTATATATATATATATATATGAGGAAATGTAATGTCTTATCGTATCTTCTTAAGTAAACATTTTGAATTGACGAAATTATATTAAAAAGAAAAAAGAAAAAAAGAAAAAAAATGAATTAAAAGTCAATTTATCATTGGGAATTTTTAGGCTTTAGGTTTTGGTAACTTATAGTTTTTCCAATATTCTCATATATACCCACTCAAATCTATTTTAAGCATCTACCAACCAATAAAAAACAAAATATTTTAATCCCTCTAAAAACATAGTAAATTTAGAATTAAGATAAATCTAAACTATTCTAAACTACTTAATATGATCAAAATTTTCTATAAAAATGAAGTGGAACTCCACCATTATCATCAACATATTATTTTTCAAAACCATTACGACTATGGTTATGGAATTGTTACTCACCGCAGAATTCTTGATCACGCTTTTTATTGAGTTGCAAATGAATGCAAACATCAGGAAGCGATGAGAAATCATGTAAACAATTTTCTTGAATACCCTTTTTTTTATTGAGTTGGAACATAATGCAAACATCGGAAAACCACGATGTGAAATCATGGAGACAATTTTATTTCATAGGCACGTTATATGATGTTCAAAATTAACCAACTTAAATTCCATTACCCCATCACCAAAAATCATACAACTCAACGATCCATTACCCCATCACCAAAAATCATACAACTCAACGATCCTAATTGTAAGGCCTTCGAGTTGTGGGTGCGACGGGCGCCGGCGAGTCATCGTGCACCAAGGCGCGGGCGGGCACGCGGGCCCGTGGGCGGGCGCGCACGAAACGACGATGCGACGGGCTGCGGACATAATGCGACGTTTGGTGCGACAAAAGGGCGAGACACTTATGCGACTAAGTGTTGAAGCGACATAATATATACATGCGATGGATGAGACTTGAGGCCAACTTGAGTACAAGTCTTATGGGCGCATGGTTAGTGGTTTTGGGGGTCGGCCAAGGGGCTGCACACCCCATGTAAACCCACGCTAGGTTGTGTATATATGTGGGAGCCTTGAGGCTCATTTCAACAACACTTCCTCTCATCTCTTCTACGCATAAGATCAAGAGGCAAGTAAAAGTGCACAGAAATAAGGGGAGCTGTGCATATCTCATGCGCTCCACTTGAAGGTGCACTTGAAGGTGATCTTGAGTCAATCGAAGAGTGGGCAAGGTGTGCCTGAGGTACGGTGGATGTGTAGATTTGTGCAGGACTTGGTGAAGAGGATTTAAGTGGCTCGGGTGAGCACTTCTCTTTGTGCAAGGGTGCACATGTATTGTAAAAGGCAGGGTTGCCTCTCCGTTGTAATATTTGGCTAAGTGTAGACTTGGTTCGGCAAGGCACACTTGTACATTGTAAAATTGATATTCTTAATATATTGTCGGGCAGACTCACATTACGGGGAGTTGCCCCTCCCCTTTATACTTGTTGCAATTGTTGTTGTTCTTGGTATAATTGCATGATGATAATGAATGAGTATGGGCTTCATTAAGTATAAAGGATAATTGTATGTTTACTTGGTTGCGAAACACAAGCTAAGTAACGTTAATGTGAAAGTAGGCGTAGTCCACGAATGTTAGTATTGGTGAAAAGAAAGCGTTCGGTGGTGCCGCACCTTGCTACAAGCGGTTGGAAGACTACCGCAGGTGTAGGGGCATGACAGGTGGTATCAGAGCTCGAACAGGTTCGGGTGTTGGATGGTGGAGACTAGATCGCAAAGGAAGAAGAAGCTGTTAGAGATGGCAGCCGGGTCTCATGTTGGGTCTAGCCATGAAGCCGAGACTTTATCACTTATGGAAAAGATGCTGTTGAGGATGGAAGCCATGGAGTCTTCCTGGGATACGAGGGAGGACTTGCTCACTAAGGAGCGAGAGGCCAGCTCGAAGCTAAGGGAAGAATTTGATGAGCTCCGAACACAGTATGAGTACATTGATCTTATGTGTACACAACTCGAGATAAGGGTCAAAGAGGTCGAAGAAGCAAGGGATCAGGGTCTTGCAGAGATCATGAACTTGAAGGGATCTCTTGACAGGGTAAACAAATCTCTTGATGAAGCCAAGGATGAGATCGGGGTGTTGAAGAAGGCAGTGAGGCATAACTCAGGTGGAGGAGTGCCTCATGTGAAGGTCAAGGAACCAGAATCTTATGATGGCACAAGGAATGCAAAGACACTTGGCAACTTTCTATGGGACATGGAGCAGTACTTGGAACGGTTGAGTCTACGTAATGGTGAGACACAAGTCAAGGTGGCTGCTCAGTTCTTGACAAAGGATGCTAAGATGTGGTGGCAAAGGAGGGTGGATCAGATTGTCAATGGTAGTGCTGATGACATCACTTCGTGGGATGACATGAAGAAGGCTTTGCAGACCCATTTCAGTCCTCAGGATGAAACATGGGAAGCAAGGACGAAGATTAAGTACATCAAGCAAACCGGAAGCCTACAAGCATACCAGCGAGAGTTTGCAAGTGCAGCTCTGGAACTTCCCGACATGGAGGAGAGGGACAAGGTGTTCAACTTCATTATTGGGTTGAAGCCTTGGGCATGCAATGAGGTGAAGAGGCAGAAGATTAGGACACTTGAGGAGGCTTTTGCTGCGATTGATAGGTTGGTGGATCATTATGATGAGACTTCTGATGAGAAAAAGAAGTCTGACAAGCCGAAAGAAAAGAAGAAGGATGATGCTTCGAAATCGGATGATGGTTCGAAGACGAAGAAACCTTTCAAGTGTTGGATATGTGCAGGACCACACATGGTGAAGAATTGTCCTTCTAAACCGAAGGTGGCCGCTATTGCACAGTCTGATGGAAAGAATGAGGATGCTTCTGTGGGGATGATGCAGATACTTGGTGCTTCTGCTACTACGGAAGTGGCCTCTAGAAGGGATCCTGAAAGGAACAAGTTGGAATATGTTCGAATGAAGGTTGGAGGTGCTGATGTGCTCACTATGGTGGATAGTGGGGCTTCTCACAACTTCATGGGCGAAGATACTGCGAGAAGAATTGGGCTGAAGTTTGTATCGGCAAAGGCACAAATGAAGACAGTGAATTCTCCTCCTATTGAGATTCTTGGTATAGCTAAAAGGGTGGACACTACGCTTGGTGAATGGACCGGGAAGGTGGACTTCACTATAGTACGGATTGATGACTATGAAGCTGTATTGGGGATGGAGTTTATGAAACAATTTGATGCTATGATCGTTCCACATTTGAATAAGCTCTACATTTATGATGGAAGGGAAGATGTACCCATTGGTGTTCCAACCATTAGTGTGACTAGGCCTGATTGTAAATTGGGAGTGATGCAAATGGAGGATAAGGAGAAGGTGAACAAGCGGTTGTCTAGTGTTGAGACAAAGCTTGTGGAGTAGTCATTGGTCATCAAGACACTTTCAGATAGCATCTTGGATTTGACAAGAAGGCTAGAGTTGGTGGAGGATGATGATGATGATGATGATGAGGTATATGTGAGGTCGGATGTCCAGAAGGAAGACCGGGTTGCTTATCTACAAAGGATGGAGATTGAGGATCCTGATAGGTGGATCCAGTTGATTAGTGAGGGAGAGCCTTTAGGCTCTACTCCCTCTACATCTTCTTAGACAGATGAAGAAGATGGGGCTCATTGTTAGCTGCTCATGGCAGTGAGTCCCTAAACATGTTCGAGCAGGTATGATTGATGGTGCAGGGATGGTGTGGCATCAAGCATCATGACATGTTGCAGATGAGATGGATGGAGTTTCCATGGACCTGAGCATGGATTATGGAGATGGATTCTTGAGGAGTCAAGGATGCGGCAGATGTTTGAGGAACAGCTGATGATGGCATGAGGATGTCACTCTCATGGATTAAGCGTGATGGTTGGATTAGCTACCCAACTAGTTCACACATGAGGTCCGGAAGTGTGCAGAGATATGTTTGCATCGTGCTGGAGTATCATGGCAGAGGTTCACATGGAGACACATGATGGGGTCGACACAAGATGTTGCAGTGGAGATTGTGGCAAAGGGGTCGATGATCATGGATCGAGATGATATCTGATGAAGTGCATACCGTTGAGGTGCATACCTTGGTATGATGAACTTGGTGGCAGTTGGTCACTAAGTCGAGGCATGATGGAGATGAGGCTCTACATATGTTGCAGGGATGTTTGCCTTATGTGGAGAGGTCGACATCGTGGATGATGATGATCTTGGTGGATGGCTACCGGGATGGTATGTTGTCGAGGACGACAACGATTTCAGGTGGAGGAGGATGTAAGGCCTTCAAGTTGTGGGTGCGACGGGCGCCGGCGAATCATCATGCACGAAGGCACGGGCGGGCGTGCGAGCGCGCACGAAACGACGATGCGACGGGCTGCGGACAGAATGCGACGTTTGGCGTGACAAAAGGGCGAGACACTTATGCGACTAAGTGTTGAAGCGACATAATATATACATGTGATGGATGAGACTTGAGGCCGACATGAGTACAAGTCTTATGGGTGCATGGTTAGTGGTTCTGGGGGTCGGCCAGGGGGCTGCACATCCCATGTAAACCCACGCTAGGTTGTGTATATATGTGGGAGCCTTGAGGCTCATTTCAACAACACTTCCTCTCATCTCTTCTACGCATAAGATCAAGAGGCAAGTAAAAGTGCGCAGAAATAAGGGGAGCTGCGCATATCTCATGCGCTCCACTTGAAGGTGATCTTGAGTCGGTCGAAGAGTGGGCAAGGTGTGCCCGAGGTACGGTGGATGTGCAGATTTGTGCAGGACTTGGTGAAGAGGATTTAAGTGGCTCGGGTGAGCACTTCTCTTTGCGCAAGGGTGCACATGTATTGTAAAAAGCAGGGTTGTCTCTCCGTTGTAATATTTGGCTAAGTGTAGACTTGGTTCGGCAAGGCACACTTGTACATTGTAAAATTGATATTCTTAATATATTGTCGGGCAGACTCACATTACAGGGAGTTGCCCCTCCCCTTTATACTTGTTGCAATTGTTGTTGTTCTTGGTATAATTGCATGATGATAATGAATGAGTATGGGCTTCATTAAGTATAAAGGATAATTGTATGTTTACTTGATTGCGAAACACAAGCTAAGTAACGTTAATGTGAAAGTAGACGTAGTCCACGAATGTTAGTATTGGTGAAAAGAAAGCGTTCGGTGGTGCCGCACCTTGCTACAAGCGGTTGAAAGACTACCGTAGAGGTGTAGGGGCGTGACACCAATAAACAAAACAAAAAGAAAAAACACTTGTGAAACATCACAAAATAATTCTCATAAACACACTCGTGTCCATCCTGGGCCACAAATATTGTCGGCTTGAAAGTTTTCGGTAAAATTGTGTTTAATTATGTTTCGTCTTTGTTTGTATTTATAATTTTCCCTTATTCCACACTTATGCACTTAAAGATTATTCTAGCATTTTTTATTTTACCAATCTCTGACGGGCAAGTCCGGCGGGAAATATAGCCGCACGTTCATCATCTTATTCAGACTACGACTCTAAATATATCGATCATGGAGTTACGAGTTCAGATTAACTTCCAAACTGACAAGGGCAAGGCGATATTCAACGAAACAGGTGGGTTCGATGAAATAAATGGTGAAAAAACTGCAACTGTGGAGAGTTTAAAATCAGAAAATTCGCATATTGCACAGAGTAGTAATTTTCAAATTAAGAGCCTTAGAGAGATACAAGTAGTTGAAGTAGATGAAGATATCGAATGTGAATGTTGCTTTTGGGAATATCAAATTGAAAATATTGTACAGTGTCAAAATGGGCATCAGTTCTGTTTTAAATGTATAGGGAAGCGACTTGACCAAATCATTTACGGAGGTCTCAAAGCGGCTGATCATCTATCTTGCATGACTATCGCTCCATGCAACGCGTCAATTCGTTTATCAGAGATTAAGAGAGTTCTTCCAAATGATGTTATTGAAAGATATGAATATCGGCAGGCCCAACAAGCAATAGTTGAAGCCAAAATTGAAGACTTGGTTTATTGCCCATTCTGTAACATTCCATATGAAATAGACAAGTGTGCACAAGTTTTGGATTGTCCAAACCCTAACTGTTTAGTTGCTTCATGCGTAAGGTGCAAGAAGTTGAGTCACTTACCATTACGCTGTGAAGAGGCTGAGCAAAAATCTGAGACATCTCTTCGTACTAAAGTTGAAGAGATGATGGCAAAAGCTGTGATAAGAGAATGTAATATTTGCAAAGCGGAGTTAATCAAGACGTTTGGATGCAAGAAAGTTAACTGTAGGTGTGGAAATACAATGTGCTACGTTTGCAGACAGGGAATTTCGTGCGTAGGCTTTGATCATTTTTGTCGCTGTGGTGAATATAAAGGAGCACCAGGGAAACCATGTAAAATGTGCAACAAGTGTAGTTTGATAGAGATTGAGATAGAAGATAATGAGGCTCTGGCTGCTAGGGATGAAGGATTGAAAGAATTGGTATACAAGAAACCTGAGTTGCTTGAAGTGCAAATTGGACCTCCCCTCAAAAGACGAAGACGACTGCCACCCTCAGAGGACCAGGGGCACCATATGCAACGTTTTCCTCCGTACGGAAACCCGGCGTTAACACCACCGGTACCTCTGCAGCAATCCTTCCGACTTGGTGATCAGCTTGGAAGCATGGCCATAGCACCACAGGTACCTCCGCCGCAATCCTTCGGCTTTGTTGATCAGTTTGGAAATATGGCCGTACCTCCACCGCTAGCTCTTCCGTATTTCAGATTTGGTAATGGTGATGAGCCTGTAAACATGGCTGCACCTTCGTCACCTCAACCATATTTCTTCATTTTTGGTGATGGTCATCAGCCTGCAAACATGGATTTCCAAACTCAGCAAGACGATGGCCGTCTAGAAGGAGACAATGGTGATGAGCCTGTAAACATGGCCGCACCTCCGTCACCTCAACCATATTTCTCCATTTTTGGTGATAGTGATCAGCCTGCAAACATGGATTTCCAACATCAGCAAGATGATGGCCGTCTAGAAGGTGACAACAGTGAAGAACTAGAAGAAGATGAATTAAGTCTACAGTATATTTAGAAGGATTATTATTAAGTGGGAATGCTATTTCTATGTGATGTAATTTTGAAAACAACGCACATGTTCGTTTGGCGCCATGTTAAAGCGTATAATGTTTTCTGATAGTACACGCGTTTAATGTATCTGTGGATTACTAGTAGTCACACGGTATACGTTCAACTCATTAATTGTTTACCATTTGATATATATGGTTCGACCACTAACCATATGAAATTTGTACCAATATATTAATATTGGTGGAACATATTTCTAATTCAAAAATTATGTTTATAGATCCCATAAACCTTTGATCATTTTGAAGCAATTCTCACTTTCACTCTGCCGTGCAAATTTAGAATGAATGTAGCTCAATGGCAATTTATTTAGAAACCTCGTTCAAACTAAATTCGGTTGGAAAATTATGCTCGGGATTCTCGATATAGAGTCTTGTCCAAATCTCGATATACAGTGTTGTCCAAAGTTGCTAGAAACGTGATGTTATTGAAATACAAAATAGGCACTAGAAACGTGATGTTAAATAAACTACATATAAAACAAGGAAACAAATAACAATTAACTCTAAACGTGCTATGACAGCTAGCTGACAGTGAGATAATTCTGTCAACAGTTCCTCAACTAATCCTCGGCTGACAGTTTTCTTGAGATCAGCTGTGCTAAAGTGAGAAATTGAATTGTTGATGGTATTGAATTACCATAAAAACGATGCCCAAAAGAAAAATTAGAAAACCATATCAACACAATTTTCAAACTTTAAAGCTATGGAGCGAAGTCGAACATGAAGCTAGCTTATGTTTTATGCAAATGTAACGTCCCAAAAACAACTTTTGCATTATGCCGTTAATTTTTCTTAAAAATATCATGATAATACACCAAGTTATAAAAGAGAAATTACTGGTATTGTTGGCTTCCTGTTAATGGCCGTGTAGAAGGTCAATGCTCCCCATGTGTTTCGTGGCATGTGCTTAACCTAGCAATGTGTCTGTTTACTAACACCTGCGGGTTTTGGTGTACAATCGTGTCTCCAACAAGTGGTATCGGAGCCAGAGGTCTCAAGTTCGAAACACACTAGGCTTGCGTTAGGGGCAGATTGTTGGCTCCCCGTTAATGGCAGTGTGGAAGGTCAACGCTCCCTGTGTGTTTCGTGGCATGTGCTTAATTCTAGCGATGTGTCTGTTTACTAACACCTCGTGGCATGTGCTTAATTCTAGCGATGTGTCTGTTTACTAACCCCTGCGGGTGTTGGTGTAATGGAAATTGTGTCTCCAACAAGTATAAAACCTAGAAATTAATCTCTATTTCTACTCCCCAATTGCTCCCAATTGCTGCGAGTTGGATCTAGCTTCTCAAATTGGAATTGTACTGATGCCCAAATTGAGAATCTGCATGATCTTCACTCCAATCTTCAGATTTGTTGTACATTTGATCTCCAATAACATTGTTGAAGCTTCATGAAATTTTTGGGTGAAATATCCTTGATGGTGGGTTCAATTTTTTTTCCTTTTCGTCCAATTCACAAGAAATTGTTTTATTGTGGGCATTCAATTATGCCATCTAACACCACTTGCATCTCTCCCTTGGATCATGGATCTATTTATTCACACTTTAAGACACCAGTATATAAGTATGTTATAATAAAAGTCATCATTTATTATTATAAAATTTGGAGCTAGTACAATGACTGTTACAAACTCCAACCATTAAAATAACACTCCTTGAATTTTTTTTAGCTAGAAAGCAAAGAATAAAAACGAGTCGTATACAAACACTCTTAAAATCAGATTAAAGTGTAAAGAGCCAATTCTCTACCTCCCTCTCCTTGTGCAAATCCCTTATTTGCTTCAATTATATGATAGCATTCACCTCCTTTGGAAAGGTTGTTTTATCCAAGGAAGCATTATGGCCCCAAACACCAATTATAAGTGATTTCACGAATTGTTATTGGTGATCACTTATTTTGAAGTCATTAAAGGTTTTTTTTGAAATTTTTAGAAATGTCATGAAACCCCTTCATTTTGTAGCAAGGGTGACAATGTTGTACATAATCTCAATCAACCTCTACTCAACTTTGCATGACATCAATAATCAACATACCTGGACTGTAACTATATAATGCACATAGCAGTGCTACAACATACCAATATAATCATTCAACCAACACATGCAACCTCACATTGCTCACAACAATACTCTACCCTAATAGATAAATCTGGCTATAGAAAATAAATTGGGCTCCAGTAAATAAATTAGGCTCCAGAAAATAAATTAGGATCTAAAAATAATTTATGCCCTGCAAGAGAAATTCGGCACAAGAAGTTAAATTTGGCCCACAAAAAAATTTCGGTATAGAAAAATAGCCTAAATAATTAATTCACACTGCCCATATATTATGATGTTTTCATTAAATATGAAATGGTGTTTCTACCCTCAATACTACCCCAAAAATTTTGAGAATTTAATTTGAGGCTTCTCACACCAAACCCATAAAACTTATAAATGGTTCGGCTTGTCTCCAAGCTAATATCAAGCCCACTAAGTGGTTTGAATTACCTAGTTTTCTCATAAAATCACTATTGAAGAATTTTGTTTTTTCATCTCTAATAATGCCCAAAAAATTCAAAAATCTTAACCACGAACTTTGCTCATAAAACCAAGAAAAATCTTGGGAAGATTCAAGCAGCTCCAGAAAGCCCCCATTTAGTGCGAGTTTCCGAGTTCTAATTTAAAATTTTCTTTGATGCATTTTTTCAAGAAATTTATGAGGAAACATATATTTGAACACTTTGAGAGGAATATTATAAAATTCAAGGGAAATATTAGTCTGATAAAAAAAATACAACAAATATATCAAATCAAGAACCCTGATATTCTCCTAAAGATTACCTAGCAACTAGTGGCTCAACAACACATAAAATTCTAACCCCAATAATAAATAAATCATCTCTAATTTAGCATTTGAGATGATAATCCGAGCCTCCTTCTGGGAATAATTAATTTGGCCTTCAAGTATTGATGATTAAACTTGACCCCAATAGATAATCTCAACACAATAGATAAATTCGCGTTTTGGCCTTGTAAACAAATGAATTTTGGCCCAACAAATCAACCTATTATTTTTTCTTAGCTCTCCCAAAATTCTCTATCTCGAGCGACTGCAATAATTATTCTCTAACAAATATATTGAAAATTTTAATCCACAAACTTATTTTCCAAGAACCATATGGAAATATATCAACCTTGATTTTAAACCCTAGTTGGGAAAAATTTAGGCTCCAAATTTATAAGAATCTCCTTCTCCAACAAATTGTCATAACAATGGTTAATTCAAAATTAACCTACAGAATATTAAACTCTAGAAAATAGAATTTGACACCAAAATAAACCCTTGAACAATCTATAATTGAAATTGAAACCCTCTAGGCTGTCAAGAAAAACCAACTCGGATACCACTATATTGTCCCAAATACAATTTTTTGCAGAAATTGTCTTCAAAAAATTATGAGGTTAATTTTTCCCAAAAATATCATGAGAATCCACCAAATTATACAAGAGAAATTACTAGTATAAAACCGAGAAATTAATCTCTATTGCTACTCCTCAATTGTTGTGATCTAGATCTGGCCTCTCAAATTGGGACTACACTGATGCACAAATTGAGAATTTGCACGATCCTCAATCCCATCCTCAGATATGCTATATATCTGATCTCCAATAACATGCTTGAAGCTCTATGAGATTTCTGGATGAAATCTCCTCAATGGTGGGTTCCAAATCGCAATAAATGGAAGCCAAAGGGTTCTTATCCTAAGGCTACTGCTGAAGTTGGGAACTCCCAGTTCTACAAACCTCTTCACAAGGAAATATCACAACTCAAGGATGTCCCAAATGATATCCTCCTCCTCCTTTTAAAGACTCCATAGATAGATCTCCAAGTCTCTAGAAACATCTTATTTTGATTGTTTTAATACTATTCTAGAAACTCCTTTTTGATTCCATCTAAGTGACTTTAATTTTATTTTATTTCATTAAGTCACTTTTCACCATATTTCCTTCAATTATTTATTCCCCTCTTTTAATTTAATTAAGTGACTAATTAAAGTCACTTTTAATCTGGGAAATTGTCAACCACCCACCATACTCTCTTCGGCCACTAAAAGTCACTTGTAAGCATCCCATCCTATAGAACTTCTCATTTAATAACTCTTTTTTTTTTTTTAAGTTGTCAGAATTCAATGGAATGAAAGGAAAATTGTGCAGATGATGGTGAATGAAATGTGAATTCCATCAGATCCCATAGAAATCCCTCAAAACTCCTCTCAGAGCCCTAATGACACAATCCTACCCCTACAGCCTCAACATCACATTCCTTGGAAACCCATCATGTCTATACTATAGATGAAAATAAGAATGGGGACATGATAACAAATCATCCAACGAAGCCCCCACTTCCTTCCTACACTTTATCGAAAATTTTGTAGAAGCTCCAGTGGCCGGAATTGATGAGATACCTCTGTTGGGAGGCTCGATAACTCTTAGGGACAAAGTTGTAATTTGTGTGAAGTTCTTCACATGGCATTTCATGACTGGGGAAGATATGGGCATAGAGCAGAATTGTTCTTCCATTTTAGTGTTTGAGGAAAATGAAATAGAGAACTCCTTAGTAGTGCAAAATCAGAATTCCAATGCTCTGCAAGCTTAGGTTGTTCTGACTGTGATGTTGTTATTGTCTCCACTTCTATTACTCTCTCCACTATTGTTACATTGGTGGCTTAAATGTATTCCTACAAATTCTCTTTCTCTTTCAATTCTTATCCTTTTTATTTGATATGTACTACCTTAACTACAAGTTCTTGTGTAGCAATAGTATCATCGATAGGTTCTTGTGTATCATCAATTTTATTCCCCCTGGGCCACTCTCCTTCAACTACTAGTTCTTGTTTCATAGTAGTATTGTTAGCAAGTTCTTGTGGCACAATCAAAACTCCTCAGACTACTCTAATTAAACTATTGGTTCTTGTGTTTTTGTAACATCTTTTGTAGACTCTTGTGGTGCAGCATGAAATTTCACACTCTCCACTTCAACTTCTATTTGTACTCCCACTAAAGCATTCATTGGATTATGAATTTATTCCTTTGCATGACTTTTCATAATGGTTTCCAAATTAAACTAGTCTCAGAAAATGTATCTAGCATTTCCTCTACCCCAACTAGGTTTTCCAACCCTTATTGTTTCTCAAATTGAATTACCTCCTTAAACATAGAAATTTTATTTCTTAAACTTTCATTCTATTTTCTAAAATAATTAATTTGGTGAGATAGCCGATAAAATTCAAACTTACTAGGTGGGGGGTTATCCTCTTATTTTTTCCTAAATTCATCATCTTTCTCCTTGTTTCCCTAATCATATGACCTTTTTAATTCTTTTCTAATAGCGAAGATACCAGGTGATGGATCAAATGATGATGTAGCAACAATTTTAACACTTTTCCTTGGGAATTTCCTCCCAACATATTTCTTCATTGACCTTTTCTTCACCTTATTCTGAAGGGGTTGTTATTCCTCTGTAGGGTATGCTCCATATTTAGAATCTCCAAACTATCCACTGAAAATATCCACTAGTGTTTCATCATGCATTTCTCTTTTAGTGTAGAAGTCATAAATGGGTGCATCAATAAGAGAATTTTTTGCAGTGACATCCTCCCGAGGCCTTCATTTCAGCAGAGGAAAAAATCCCTCTACTCAGCTCTAGCTTCTCTATTTCATTACCTTCATCTTGATCCTCAAGCTCACTCTCTTCTACCTCCTCCAGAGCTAGACTAGTACTCTCAATCCTATTGACAACCTTGCCCTTGCACTCCCTTGTTGTTCCAGTGAATCAACAATAATCAACTTAATCAACACATAATTTGTCACACATTTTTTTTGGATATTTGGCATATTAAAAAACATCAACCATGGATTGGAATGAATTCATAAGGTATTAGGGAATGTTTACTAATTTCCTGTTATGTAGGTGTTCCAACAACTTGAAATGATAATTAAAAACAATTCCAAAGCATCCTTCACAAGTTAGAAACTTTTAAATAAAGTAAGCTAAATCTTCCTAGGGGTGCAAAAGGGAAGTTCTATCCACTCCTCTCCCTTTTACCTTATCTCCTCACCTTTGTGTAAAAATGTAGCTTTGGTCCCTTGAACTACAATTTTCCTACTAAACCATCACAAACTTGTCTGAGGTAGGGTTGTTACTTTGGCAGTAGCATCCTTTGTAGTAGAAATTTTTACTCCCCTTAGCACCAAGCCCTGTGCATTCCAATTTTTTTCAAAATATAAATCGCTTTCCTCATTAAAACCTTGAAACATATTAAAAGATACTAACCATCCTTCAATTTAGAATATCATGTAAGATCTTTGGCAATCCATGAATAAATTAATTCACTTTGTATCATGTTGGACTACTACTTTTCCCATGGATCTGACTATCAAATAAATGGTTACATGTACAAAACATGTTCATGCAAATTCTTTTTCAAAGGAGAATGTTGAGTTTAGTTCATTGACCTATATACTTTCAATAAAGAGATAGTGTCCTAGTACAATTCCCTTGTTCATCATCATATAAGACTTTTCAATGCTCAAAGAGAGATGGGTCTGTATAAAACACTTAAGTACCTTTTCAAGATTATTTAAATATTCATCAAACTCATCATCATAAGGCATGAAATCATCTATAGATATCTCTACACAATTATTAACCTAATAAAAAAACATTCCTAACACGACACGTTGGAAGATTGTTGGTGCATTATAGAGTTCAGATGGGAGCACTCTATAGGAAAATGTACCTGATGGGCATGTGAAGGTAGTCTTGTCTTGATTTTTAGTAGTAATTTGAATTTTATTATAGCCACTACACCTATCAAGAAATAAGATTTTTTTTTAACAACCCATGCCACCACGGACTTGATCAATGAAAAGTAATGGGAAATGATCCCTCTGAGTGGATTTATTAAGCATGTTTTATTCAACATATATTTTCCACTTTCCATTCTTTTTAGGAACTACAACAAGTGGAGATACCCATTGACTATCAAAAATTTGGTAGATGAAATTTTCATTCAATATTTTCTGAGGTTATTCCTTAACAACATCTTTCAAGGCAGGGTTCATTCTTCGGAAACTTACTTCAAATAAATATGGTGAGTGCATAGACTAGAGGGAATACCCTTTATTTCCTTATAGTCCCATGTAAGATATTCTTTATACTTTATCAACAATTGTGATAGATTGGGATTAATATTTAGGGCCTTTCCACGATTTATTTCTATTGGAATACTATTAAGACAATGAGCAATAGGTATTTAATCCATAGTAGGATCATAAGTAGTTTCTTCCTCACTCAATTTCCCCTTATAAAACTCACTAACTGATATAATGGTTGTGTAACAATAGAGGGATCATTAAAGAAAACCAAGAATGACATCATCAGTCTCATTTTTGAAATGTAAGGCTTTTGTAATAGTGAGAAGTGGATGTGTATCATCTTCGTATGGTTCAAATTTAGACCATAAAGGATTCTCACATTCAATAATTGGCTTAGCTAGGGGGTAGAGAACAAAATTACTTGTAGTCCCATCAAATATCATCATAAACCAAAATATACAACTAATAAAATCATTTGTAATGGTTATCCAAAGTCTTCCTACGATTAAGGGATGCCCTCCAAGTCATGCCTTAGGTTGCAACTCTACAAATCCACTAGGTACTCAAAGGAATAAACTAAAATCTAGTATTCCTTTAGAGGAAATTTTAGAACTTTCACCCAGTTTTAGCATAGCGGGGTTCAGTGTTAAATTGGAAAAACGAAGCACTTCGAAAATCTCCCTAGCCATTATATTAATTGTAGCACCCAAATCAAGCAAGGTACTTTGAATGGTTGGTGCCCCAATATCGAAAATCACTTTAGGATCCCAGGATCCTCATATTTGGTAGGTGGAACCTCTCCTAAAATTACTTTTGATAGTTTATCTACCACATGCATAGCCAAGTGGATCTTGAGGTTTCCTACCAAGTTCCTTGACACATAATTCCCTTACTATTTTTACTTAAATTGTAACATATTTAACTGCTTGGAGTAGAAAGATCCAGACATATAAATTTTTCAATTTTTTTGAAAATTATACTTAGGTTGGGGATAGCCTTGAATATAGTTAATCATTCAGGATATGGTATACGTAAAGAGGTCTCAATACTGACCACAACTCCAATTGTTACAGGTCTCGAATTAGTAGTGACACCAATTGCTTCAAAATATTCAATTGTTACAACAATACTATTTGTTACAATGGTATCAACTATAGAATTAGTATTATTGGCTACAACAGAGGGTTCAACATGTTTTTTTTCAAATCACCCTTGAGTCATTGCTTCTTCCTTTAGCAAATTGTTTTCCTTATTTTTTATGATAAGAGGGGAAACTATCTAATTTACTATTCTCCTTGATCATAGGCGTACCTCGTTACATTCCACATGAGAGATAAAATAAGTGGGGATAATTGATGTTTCAGTTTGTTGTGCTACCTTATTATTAGGATTTGGCTTAGGTTGTACAAGTAACTAAGGTCGCAAAAGAGGACCTCTTACTGATACATTTTAAGGAAGTTACAACTGTTTTTGCTTCATTGGTAACTGTATAGGTAGTCGATTAGGGAAAGTGGTTGCTTGCCATGATTAATGCCATAAACATTACTGTTTAGAGGAGAAGGCCACTAAAACCATGAAATTTGATATTGACCTAGAGGAGGATTAGGAGGGTACCATGGAGTTACAGGGTATTAGATTTGTTAAGAAATTTGTTATGGATTATACATAGCAGACCAATAATTAAAACAAGAGAAAGAACTTTGGACCATACCTAGTGGTTAAAGTTTCCATGGCTTCTTGGAACCAATTAAATTATTTCAGCCTCTTATCCTAATTCCTTATAAACTTCCTTTGGTCCTAGAAGTGACGGGGATTGTTCTGTAGAATTTTCTCATTCAAAAATGTTACAACTTTTTATACTATTATGTGGGCATTCCCTGAGAGGATTCCTTTTTTTGCTTGTAGGAAAGAATATAGATAACTCTTTCTTTCCTTCAATGTGTCTTTATGTTTCTTGTAACAGATCAATCAAAGAAAATAGCGAACTCATGACGTCAATTTTAAAGTATTCTAACAATTTCCAATTTCTTCTCTTTCACCCCACCATTGGCTGACCTTTATATCATGGTAGAGGAATCTTGTGTTGAAAAATTACTTCTGCCTGATCCTCTACATCTTCTCAAGCAAAGTGAAGCAATTGTATCATAAGTTTCTTTAGATATGTCCCCTTTTCCCATGAGATTTATCAAATCAAAGTAGCCCTCCTTCATTCCACTGATCAAAATAGTCTTCAAGATGTGCTTATCTAAATTACTATGATTGGATCTATAGAAATTATAATTTAGACATTCTATATCATCTTCCATACATTTTTCATCTCTTTGGGACATTCTGAAAAACTACTCATATTGATCTGTAGTCCTATAGAAGCCCTAGTATTTATTAAAGAAGGGTTTCTTCATATCTTCCCATGAGGAAATAGATGAGCCACCTAGCCCAATAAAGCACCTTAAATTTTATCCTTTCAATGTAGAAGACAATAATTTTAGGTATTGGCTTCTGAGGTATAATCATAACTTTGACATTTGAAATCAAACTCGAAAAATGAAGGTATACAGATCTTCATTTTTAGTATATTTGAAAACTAAAAGGGTTGATAGTGGAATATTTTTCTTTATATGTTATCCCTAAACATCTCCAACATGAAACTAAAAGGTAGTAATTGTCTCTTCTGCTATTTTTCCTCCTCCAAAGTTTCTATATCATGCAACAAAAGCTTAGTTTTTTGTTGTTTTCTTAGTTGAGGTGAATCTTCCACTAGCTACTCAAGTTGGTTTGGTTGTTCATACTCCTGAATCCATTTGAAAACAATTCCTTAGTATGGAATAGGATGACTGTTGGGGCAAAGTGATTGCCTATCATTTAATTTGTCAACCCGAGGGTTTTGTAAACGTGTGAAGCACATGTCCATTGTATGTGCTAGAAAGCGTCTTTCAATTTAGATCAATCTAACTACAAAATAACAAAAACTAATTCAACTAATCTATGAAATCAAATAATGAAAATGAAATTCAACTAACGTATGAAATCAAAATCAACTAATGTATACTTAGTTACTCCATCATTCAATTATGAAGTGTTACCTTCTTGAGATGATGTGCAAGCAACTATTTATAATTTAACTTCTAATGTCGTAGAAATGCAAGTAAAGTGTGCAGAAAATAATTCAGTAATTGCATGTATTAAATATTCAACCATTCTATCTTGAAATATGATTAAATCAATTTCTTAGAATGATCTTTAGGAATATCGGTTAATGCAATTAAATGAGGATCATAAAAACAAATATAAAAGCATGAAAAAGCAAAGCTCAATGATTGCATAAGTTGAACATTCAATAACCCAATTTGAAGTCACCTTCTTAGCCTGATCCTTTATTCAATTATACAATGAATTGATGGTTTGATCTAAGAAAGTAAATAAAAGAACTTGAAAGGAAACTAAATAACTATGAGCCCTTGCCTCAAACTTAATCCAATTAGAAAATACATAAATCTTCCCTATTGAAATGTTTATAGAAAAGAAAAGATTACATAGTCATTCTAAAACTAATCCTAAGAAAGCAAATGAACTTTAATCTATAAAAGCAATTAAATCTCACAATAATTAAATAACCATTCCAATGGTGTATGAGGATGGCAAGTGAAGAAGCTCCATATGCAAGAAAAACTAAATCTTCAAATCTCCAAGTATGAGCTCCAATTTTCTATTAAAAACATGAGCATTTCTCCAACTTTACACATGCCTTTCAAAGGCGAAGGCTCTCATATTTATACAAAAACATAAGAAGCTACCTTATTTAATGAATATCCACTAAAATCTCATATAGCTACAACCAAATAGCTCATAATGAGACACATATCCCCTAAGTGTCTCATAGAGTTCTAATCCAAATAGCAAATGATGAGACACCTCATAGAGTTACAATCCAAATAGGACACATATCCTTCTTTGATATTTATACAAATCTCCTTTGAAGGGAATTCCAATTTAGGCATTGGAGGCCACATAAAGGTGCCTTGGAAGCTTCCAAATGACCTACACATGTCATAAAACTCAAGCCACATATATAGATACATGAAACCATGTTAATTTCATAGTTTTTAATCATAAATTCACTTTAAACACATAAAATAAATAACTTTGGTAAATAAGGATCCTAACCCATATATTTATGAAAATGGTGGCTAATGAAAGGTTATATGGTTATGGAGTTGTGATATGTGAATGAAATGGTGGTGACAAAGGTGAAGCTGGATTTCATTTTGAAAACATTTTGGAGGCCCAACATACCCCCCAACTAGAGTAATTGGATGTCCTCATGCAAATATTGCATTAATTCCTTCGATTTTCTCCCAATGTATTTCCTTTTGAATGAGCTTGGCTTATATCATATGTCCTTAAACTTTGCATTTGACAATTTTATTTATTTTTGTAAAGTATTCCTTGTCATATATTGAATTGCAACATGTTTGGTTGGTTCTTGTGTTTCAACCAAATTCTAATTGGTACTAGTTCTTGTGTTTCAATACCTTGTTTCTTTTTGTTGCAGTAAGATTCATTGAACAGATTTAAGAATGCATCTTTAAAATCAGCCATATAGTGTGCTCATAATTTAGGCATTATTTGCAAATCATATAACTTTTGAACCATAATGCAATCATAATTGATTAGGACAACTATGCTAGGATGAAATGAAAATGTGTGATGGTGTATGATGTGTGAATATGAAATGATGTCCCTTCCCCCCAACTAAAGATATGACAATGTGAAAGAGGAAGTGAGGAATTTCCCAAGATTAGAATTTTAGTATTTTAAGGAATTGCATGACTAAAAATTAGAAAATCACATACCTTCACTTACCTTCAATGTGCATGAGTTATGGAAATTGAAGAGTGTGGTTGCTTCTGGATCATGGAATGAAATGTAGAATTCCTCTGCTTCTTGGTTGCATAAATGGTGGATGAGGTTGTGAAATGGATTCTTTATTTCTACTGCTAAATCTGTTGTAACTGCTGCAAAATACTGAAATGATATAGTCTTCAATCGCTATAAAACCGATGGTACATGTCTAGTCATGTGAATAAATGTGTCGGTGTCGAGCATGAAGAGATGTCATTGGATTACTAACCATTGATTAATTTCATTAACCAATGCGAGTCAAACTCACCATTAATGCCAATGAGTGCCAAAGTGCCTAAGTACATCTTGTGAAGGGCGAACAAATGAGCTGATGTTGAGCCACTTGCAAGATCCAACGATCGAGGGACATTGATGTATTCCCATGATTGTTGGCGAGAGAGCCTATCATTAAGGTATACAAGCCTCAAGGTACTAATGAGGACTCTAGCCCTGAACTTAGACAATGTGTCGATGTCAATAGGCCAAGGCTTGTTAGAAGGAGGGCCTTAAGGAATCCTCCATAATCTAACACAAACATGAAACAATGATTTTGAAGGACTATGAATGGAAAATCTTGCAATGGATCAAGGTTTATTTAATGGAAAGGAAAATGACAAGTGAATGGAAAGTAAAAGGACAAATTAGCATGTAAGCGAGCTGAATGTCTTTATGAAAATGGGTTATGAGTTAGTGAAAGAAAGGCAGGAAAATATAGTTTCTATGAAAAAAATGAGTAGTAAAGGAAAATGAGATGATAATTTTATTGACTGACTAAGTGAAATGCAATGCAACTGCAAAGGAAATAAGATGAAGGTTTTAATCATTGAAGGAGTATGGATGCAATGGAAACACTGGCATGTGAAAGGCTTGCAACTACTAGATCTGATATGCATTAGCATGTGCTCATGCATTGATGTTTCATCTCTGTTGCTGCTCTGATCATTTTCTTGTGAAATAAATGTGGTCTTTGAGAGACACTATTTTCTTATGGTCATCTGTTCTTCCTCCTGGAACTTGCAAAAACTAGTACTTCTTCTCCAATGGATTGTAAGGTTATCAAAATAGAGAGGTGATCAATCTCTTTGTTAATGCCATTTACATAAAAAAGAAAAGAATCAGTACTATTAAACCAATTCATGAAATAAAACCAAAAGATTTTATACCTGTGTCGAAAGTAGTGCCTCAAGTTACATGTTGTTTCTTTTCAACAATTTCTTCAGTCTTTACTATTTCAAAATCTGATAATAGCTTCCTCATTTTGTAGGTCTCATCGAGATATTTCCAATGATGCTTCAATCATCGAATTCCGATGTCGTATGAGAAAGTTGAACTATTTTCAAATTTTTATGAAACAATGAAAATTGTCATGTAAAATGTGGCATGGGAACATGATGATACAATGAAAGATGATGTAAGTAGATCAAATGGCATGTTGATCATTAATTTCTGGTTAGAATGCATTGTTTGACAAATAAATCATTGAGTTAAATGCATAGCTGTAGAATTATTTTCCAACTGCAAAATTGTTTTCCAACTGCACAATTTTCGATTAGCTGCAAAATCATTGTTCAGCTGTAGAATGTGCACAATTTCTGTAGCTAAAATCCTGAACAAACAACCCAAGTCAGTAAATAGCCAAAAATGAATTCAAAGAGCAAGAAACAATGTTACCATGAACATAAAGAACACTTTTAACTTGGACCACAAACAAATTAATTGGTATCTATCCCTTTAAGATCACATCATAATATCAAAGGTCGTTCAACTTGTAGAAGGAATTTTATCAATTTACATTTTCTGCCTTTGTGGTTTACTGTAGCCAAACTCCGGTGATAATTGCAATGCCTCATGGGCATGAATTCACTCCAACATATGTCATATGCCATATAGCATTAAAAACCACAGTAGCCTTGAGTGGAACCAAATGCATGAACCAACACATATATAATTAAATTATTCAACCAAACTCACGTTCTTTAATATAATGGTTCAATGCATCTACATTGTTTGAATGCTTGAAAAAATACACCATGTAATTCAAAGCCAATTCAACACCAAACCACACATTCAAGGGTTCAATGAACAATTTTGAGTGCATTTGATATACCAACAAATACCACAATGATCATCAAGATATTCTAGCCTTCACAGGATTGTATTTAACCAAAACAAAGAAGGAATTGCTTGAGATAATTGCAAGAGTTCGAAATACAATGAACAACACTAGGGAGTTTCCATCATTGAATTTATTGTGACCGACAAGGAAATTCAAGCCAAAAGGGATCAAATGCTACAGTTGAGTTTGTTTTTAATTTGAACTCTTCACTCTTCAACATGCCATGTTCAAACAATTCACCGTGTATTAATTAGAAATCGTTTTTCCTCACGTAGTTAGCGAAACAAGGTCCCAAAGATTCTCATATTTATCTCAAATGGTTGTGAAATTGAGAAAGTTGTTTCTGGGTTATTTAACTCAACCTATTCTGAGAAAAACCCATGTCTCAGTTTTCCAAAATTTTACAAAAAATGCATTTTAAAATAATGTGTCAAAACAGTTATGTTTTCTGTGATGCTCGAGTAACAAATATCGATTGTTGTGGTTGAATTTTTTTATTTGCGGGTTTGTTGTTGGTTATGCCTACTGGTTCATGATCATCTTTGGAAATTCTTGCATATATTTTATGAGCAACCACAGCTTTGATAACTCTTGCAAAGGCCTTAGAGAGTCCTTTGGCTGGTCATTTGAAGCTTGGTTGAACACGTGTTTTGGAGTTGGCTTTGATAGCAGGCGTGATCACTAATAAGAAATAGCAGATAAAACAGAGCAAGAAAACATATCCAACAAATCAAACATGGCACTTGATGCAAAGTCTTTGCCAGTAAATGATATTTTTGAATTTGTTAAAATGCCACGGCACCTTTTATGTCAAATGAAACTTGTCTCGCTTGCACAAAAACATGGATCTGTCTCTCACCATTCTAATATATAAATCAACATTTTCCCATCGAACTAAAGCTCAGATGATTTTCACAATTAGATTTTGTATTGACAGGTTTTGATGAAGACCTAATCACAACAACGAATTGGAATCTTCTTATAACTTGGCTTGTTCAAGAGTTGTGTGCGTTTTCACCAGCATCATTTGCAACAGTTCTTTGAAGTTCACAACAATTAATTATGATTATTTTATCTACATCTTAGTTTTTAAAGTACAATCAGGTGTCTCTTTCTTTTTTTATTATTATTATGAAATTCTTTTACATTTTTTTTTATTTGATGTTTTTTTGTTTTGTGTTCTCTATGCATTCGTTTTTTTTGTTTTTAATTGTTTATTTTTTAGTGTTTTATTATTATTATTATTATTATTACTTTTTTGAAAATCCAACACGATTTTTTTTTTATTATCAAAACATGATTTTTTTTATTGAAAATATTTTTGTGAGGTTAATGAAGAAATGCAAGAAAATAAATAAAATTCTAGAAGATTTTAAAGTCTAAAAACTTAAAAAAAAATGCAATCAAGAACTCTAGAAAAATGCAATCAAGCTTGATTTTATTTCCTAGTTTATCCTACTTGAAAATTTTTTTATTTTTATTTTTAAGTATATGAATGTTTCCTATGGAGACATTTACGGATTAAACTTTCTAAAATGTTCATATCCAAATTTGTGAAATGTACCTGATTGTGCATGAGGACATGATAAATCGTTTTAACCTTTAGATTTGCTGCAAGGATCTCTTGAAGAATTGATGAATATTGTGGCGTACCCACTTTTCGATACCATTCCTCAATGTAGTCTTTGGGCTGCATTCTAGATCCTTTGTCCATAAATGGTTAGTAAAAAAAAAAACAAATAAAATACACTCTAAACTAAAAGTTAGTTCCTATGCACACTTCCCTGGCAACGACACCAAAATGTTGGGGCAAAGTGATTGCCTGTAATTTAATTTGTTAACCCGGGGGTTTCGTAAACTTGTGAAGCATGTGTGCACTGTATGTGCTAGAAATTGTCTTTCAGTTTAGATCAATCTAAGTAGAAAATAATGAAAACCAATTCATATAATCTACGAAATCAAATAATGAAAATAAAATTTTTCTAACCTGTGAAACAAAAAAAAAAAACAACTAATGTATACTTAGTTATTCCAGCATTCAGTTATGAAGTGTTACCTTCTCGAGATGTCATGTAAGAAGCTATTTATACTTTAACTTCTAATGTCCTAGAAAAGCAAGTAAAGCGTGCAGAAAATAACTCAGTAATTGCATGTATTAAATATTCAACCATTCAATCTTGAAATATGATTAAATCAATTTCTTAGAATGATCTTTAGGAATATCAATTAATGCAATTAAATGAGGATCTTTAAAAGCAAATATAAAAGCACGAAAAAGTAAAGTTCAATGATTGCATAGGTTGAATATTCAATCACCCAATTTGAAGTCACCTTCTTGGCCTAATCCTTTATTCAATTATACAATGAATTGATAGTTTGATTTAAGAAAGTAAATAACATAACATGAAAGGAAACTAAATAACTATGAGCCCTTGCCTCAAAGTTGATCCAATTAGAAAATACATAAATCTTCCCTATTGAAATGTTTATAGAAAAGCAAAGATTACAAAGTCATTCTAAAACTAATACTAAGAATGCAAACGAACTTTAATACAAAAAAGAAATTAAATCTCACAATCATTAGATGGCTATTCCAATGGTGTATGAGGATGGCAAGTGAAGAAGCTCCATGTGTAAGCAAAAATAAATCTTCAAATCTCCAAGTATAAGCTCCAAATTCTCTATTAAAAACATGAGTATTTTTCCAACTTTACACATGCCTTTCAAAGGAGAAGGTTCTCCTATTTATACAAAAACATAAGAAGCCACCCTATTTAATGAACATCCATTAAAATATCATATAGTTACAACCAAATAACCCATGATGAGACACATATCCCCTACGTGTCTCATAGAGTTCTAATCCAAATAAGAAATGATGAGACACCTCATAGACTTACAATCCAAATAGGACACATGTCCTTCTTTGACCTTTATCCAAATCTCCTTTGAAGGGAATTCGAATTTGAGCATTGGAGGTGACATAAGGGTGCCTTGGAAGCTTCCAAATGACCTACACATGTCATGAAATTCAAGACACATATATAGATACATGAAAACATGTTGATTTCCTAGGTTTTAATCATAAATTCACCTTAAACACATAGAATAAATAACTTTGGTAAATAAAGATCTTAACCTATATATTTATGAAAATGGTGGCTAATGAAAGGTTATATGGTTATGGGGTTGTGACATGTGAGTGAAATGGTGGCGATAAAGGTGAAAGTGGATGTCATTTTTAAGACATTTTGGAGGCCCAATAGATGGTCCCAGAACATAAACAAAAATAAGTCATTGAGTGGGAGATCTAAATCTCCAGGAAAACCTATAGAGGTGTGTTGGAAATGAAAAAAGGAAGGGCACTACAAAAGGGACTATAAATCTAAAGCTCTCGACAAAGGAAAGGGATCTGATGATGCTCCTTCAGCAGAGGCAGAAACCACCTCAAATGAAGGTGGGAATGTATACTTGGCTTATTCAAGTACACATGTAGATCATGAGTTATGGTTGATTGACTCAGGTGCATCCCTTCACTTCACTCCCCATAGAGAGTGTTTTTGCGAGTATGAGAAATCTGATGGTGGTGATGTATTCTTAGGAGATGATAGGAAGGCTAGAATCATTGGTCGCAGAAAAGTAAAGTTGAAGTTGCAAGGTGGAAGGGTTAGAACACTTCTGGGTACTATGCATATTCCTACATTGGCCAGAAATCTGATTTCTATAAGAAAGCTGGATGATGTAGGTGTAAAAATAGTGTTAGAGAAAGATACCTACAAGATGGTTCGGGGAGCACTGTTATTGATGCAGGGAGCTTGGATTGGAACTTTGTACAAGCTGTAAGGTATCACTGTTATTGATGGGTGCAACAGTTATGTGGTTCCTGAAAGTGGAGCAGAAAATCTAGTGGTCTCTGGAGGAAAGACCATGCTATGTCATTAAAGGCTTGAACATATTGGAGAGAAGGGCCTTCAAATACTTCATGGTAAAGGTATGGTAGAACGTATGACTAATAGATCTCTGGATTTTTATTTCTGTGAAAATTGTGTACATGGGAAGAAGAATCGGGTGAGTTTCCCCTTTGGTGGTAAGAGGGCAAAACAACTATTAGAGCTTGTGCACAGTGATGTGTTTGGACCTGTGAAGGTTCCATCATTAGGTAAGTATGTGTACTATGTATCATTTATAGATGACTTCCCAAGGAATACATGGATATATTTCCTCAAGAAGAAATTTGAAGTCTTTGACAAGTTTAAAGAATTTAAGGCTCTATTGGAAAAGCAGATAGAGAAGAAAATAAAGGTGTTGAGGACAGATAACGGTGGGGAGTTTTCTAGCAAGGAATTTGAAGAATTTTGTAAGAAGTGTGGTATAGCACAACAGAAGACTACTCCATACACACCTGAGAAAAATGGAGTTGCAAAAAGAATGAACAAGATATTGATGGAAAGGGCAAGAAGCATGCCCAATGGTGTTGGGTTAGGACAAAAATTCTGGGCAGAGGTGGTGGAGACATCATGTTGCTTGGTCAACAAATCACCTTCATCAGCGTTGGAGGATAAGACTCCACAACAGGTATGGACTAACTTAAGAAATCCTCTCTTTCACATCTGAGGGTATTTGAATGGGATGCATATGTACATGTTCCAAAGGAGAAAAGAACAAAGTTGGATAGTATATCTAAAAAGTGCATCTTTATTGGGTATAAGGATGCTTTAATGGGTTATAAGCTTTGGAACCCATTAACAAGGAAGGTTGTGTACAACCGAGATGTAGTGTTCAGAGAGGTGAAAAATGTTATTAAACATGGAGTCCCATCAAAGGAACCTAAGAAGATAGAGTTTGAGATAAAGGAGGAAGAATCAAACTCTACAGTAGAAGAAGAATCAAAAGATAAAGAGCCACAAACTTCGGTTGTGAGAAGATCAGTTCGATAAAGAAGGCAACCAGAAAGGTATAGTCCATCTACGTTCTGTTCAAATTTTTCTTTATCTATTATTGATGATGATCCTATAACTGTGAAGGATAGATTTAGAGGATAGAAAACTTTGGAAAGAGGCCATGGTTGATGAAATGGCATCTTTACACAAAAACGATGCTTGGGATCTAGTGGAGTTGGTGGCTGAAAGGAAAACCATTAGCAACAAATGGGTGTTCAAGAAGAAAACAAATGCAGAAGGAAAGGTGGAGAAATACAAAGCTCGGTTGGTAGCAAAAGGTTATTCTGAGGTATCAGGAATTGAATTTGGTGATATTTTTTCTCTTGTTGCCAAGGTAGATTCTATTAGATTAATTTTATCTATTGTTGCTGCTTTTGTTTTCGAGGTAGAATAGATGGATGTGAAGACAACATTTCTCCATGAGGATCTAGAAGAGGAGATCTACATGAAGCAACATGAAGGCTTTGCGGTGAAGGGTAAGAAAGAATTGGTATGCAAGTTAAAGAAGTCTTTGTATGGGCTAAAATAGTCACTGTGTGTATTTTAAATTAATTGGTGACCGTGTTATTTGTCTAGTCTTGTATGTGGATGGCATGTTGCTGGTTAGAAATGACAAATAAATTATCCAGGATTTGAAGACCCAATTGTCCTCCAAATTCGACATGAAAGATCTTGGTGCTGAAAACTATATTTTTGACATGGAAATTAAAATATATCGGGCAAAGAAGAAGCTCTGGTTAAACTAGTGGAAGTATGTCGAGACAATGTTGTAGAGATTTAATATGCAAGAAAGTAAACCGGTAAAGGTTCCTATTCCTATAGGTATAAAGTTATCTGCTGAAAAATGTCCCAAGACGCAAGAAGAGGAAGAGGACATGTTGCATGTTCCATATGCAAGTGTAGTCAATAGCCTGATGTATGCGACGGTCTATACTAGACCATACATTGCACATGCAGTGGGAGTATTGAGAAGGTTTATGTCAAAACAAGGGAAGGAGCATTGGACAATAGTGAAGTGGGTTTTCAAGTATTTGCGTGGCACTAATGATTATGTTTTGTGCTACCAAGGAAGACCAGGATTGGACAAAGTTTTGGATATTCGTGGCTTTGTTGATGCAGATTGGGCTGGAGATCTAGATCAGAGAAGATCTACAAGTGGGTATGTGTTTAACCTTTTTGGAGGTGCAGTCAGTTGGATGAGTAAGAAATAATCTGTAGTGGCACTATCAACTACAGAGGCATAATACATGGTAGCCACTCATTCAACCAAGGAAGCAGTTTGGTTGTAGAGATTGTGTTCAAGTATGGGGTTAGTACAGGGAGCTATAAGGATAGATTGTGACAACCAAAGTGAAATTATCTTAGCAAATAACCCTGTTCACCATTCAAAGACAAAGCACATTGATGTTCAGTATCACTTTGTGAGGGATATGATAGAAGAAAAAATGGTGTTGCTGGTAAAGGTGGACACTTTCAAGAATACTGTAGATGCATTGACAAAATATGTGAGCTCTGAGAAGTTATCTTGGTGTAGAGAAACAATGGGCATTGTAGGGCTGGATAAATGACTAAGCTATCCTGTGGCAAGAAAACAACAAGTGGGAGAAGGTTGGGTTGTGTTATATTGTTTCCAAGACTAGCCCCCATAGTTAATTGAGGGGTTAAAAGGGGGGACGAGCCCCCCCTTCGTTGTGATGATTTCATAGCGGTGGTGCCACAAGGGTTAGAAACCCCTCCTATCCAGGGTGTTTGAGGGGGGCAAGTAAACCCCCTCTACCGGGTCTGAGGTAGCACCCCAGGGAAACATTTTTTGGACTTTGTATTAGGTTAGGCAAACCTACCTATGGTTTTGTGCATGGTTTTCACACATAGTTTTAGGCGCAATGGTTTTCGGTCCATGGTATTGGATGCCTCGGCATGTATATATATGTATTGTAACATTGAAAGGAATATAATGAAAAATCAATCTAGTAGTCCTTATTTTCGGATCCAGGGGAAAATATCTGTGTATATATGTTTTATGTGTTATGCTCTCGCCTTGTTTATTTTCTGTGTTTTAGAATTCGTATGCAGGTAATTTCTGTATGGGGTTAAAACCTACAAACTCCTTCAAGCCAAAAGGGAAGAATAATGGAAAGGTGAAGAAATACACCGAAAAGTGGTCGGAGCTCCATAAAACTCCCACTTACAACACAAATGAGTGTCACGCAAAGTAGGTGCTGGTGGCCAAGCTGAAAGAATCAGAGACAGATGCCTACTCTAACTCTGAGATGAAACCTGACAAGGGAATGGACAAGGGAAATCATATCATCGACACTGAACCTATTGTAATAGTAGCCACCACCAAGCTCCAAAAGGTTGAACCTAAGGATCCATATAACACTCTCCTCCCACATTTACAGGAGTTATTTGGATTAACAGTGTAAACATGTTATGAAGGGTTACTAGGATATGATTCAACTCCTCAAGTAGAGTTAATGAAGTGCAATCGACAAACCAAAACCAAAATGAAGTTACAGTTTCTCCCACAGAAGGCCTCCATGCGACTGTAGTCTTTTTTAGACACTTCTACGCTAATGACCATGAAATCTGGGCTACTCTTTCAAGGCTAGGACTTGGACCATTACCTAAAACTTGTTGAAACATTCAGAAGTGAGAAGTAACATGAAGATAAGGTTGCTAATGCAAAAATTGAACAAGTACTTGACCTAAATCATCCTAACCATGACATACATTTCTTCAAACACCTCATGAACATGTAATTTACAGGTCATAAAAACACATCTAAAAATAGGGATTCAATACTTATAATCTAAGAAATGTCAGGGATTTTTGACACCCTCTCAAAATAGCTTCACTATCATCTATTAAGTCATACATTCATGAAAATTTCATCTACTAACCAAAACATGATGAGAGTCATAACTCAAGTCTGGCATAAACCATGCCTCTAACCAAGATATAACCAAATAAATATCAATCATAGAACAACCATTAAATCCACATAATAGAGAATTTATTTACACATAATACATGAGAGGAAAAGAGTTGTTATTATCATATGAAAATCCAACCAAGTCAATGACTTCCATGTACCACCCGACCATAGCTTGGGCTAAACAAAATCCTTCTTTTGGCCAATCACTGTCATGCCATATTCCAAGCATGAATGTGGGACTCACAAAAAAACCAACTAGGGATTTTCTCTTTAGCATGTATCCTACCATTACCGGTCAAGGGATTCTTAAGACAGAAACAGTAATCTATAAAACCAAGATTTACCATGTATTTCACCATATACTGGTCAAGGGATTCTTAGGCCGAAAGAAAAGAACATACACTACATGATTTAACACAATCTTGCCATATATTGGTCAAGGGATGGATGCCTCTGGATCTCTCCACCTAAATTGTGAGTAATTTTCCCATCTCCACCCTTAGGCTTTACCATGTATCCCGCCATTTATTGGTCAAGGTATTCTAAGCCTTTGGGAATTTTCCTGATAACACCCCACTCAGTTTCGAAACCATCTAGAAATCCATCTCAACCAATTAAATGAACCCCATCACACCATGGCTATATGGAAGTGGCAAGGAAAGGATAAAACCACTGTCATGCCTAGCACAGGCCATGCCACTGACACTAACATAACCAAATACACACATGGATATACAATGCATGCCAAAACCAACAATGAAACCATACATGAAAATTGATACCTACAAGTAATCCCATTGTAGCCGCTTTATCTAACTCTTCCTTGCTTGATCTTTTCTTTCCTTTCCCTCCCTTGTCCTTCCTTTGCTTTCCTTTCTCCTATGCTAGAGTGCTCAAAGAATTCTCTACAAGTGCAATAGTATGAGAGAATGTGAGAATAGAGAGAGGGAGCTCTAAAAGTGAACTGACAAAAGGTTGTGAACTAGTCCTTAGAAGCCTTTTTATTAATAAGGCCTCTAATTTATTCAATTTCCATTATTTTCCTTCGTTTTTCTCCTCACATGAAGCTTCTGACCTTTCACCTTCCTTTTCTCCCAATTCCCTTTTTTTATAAATAAAATTCCAATTAATGCATCTTTCCATTTCAAATCATTTTCCATTTCCCTTGCCAATGTCCCCTTAGCCATAATAAACCAAAATGAACACACACTAGGATGTTTTTCCCAACATATATCTTGGAATACGTGTCCCATGACCTTTCTCTTATTTTTCTTTTATTAACTTTATTACATGAAATTTTATTTTGGGGCTATTATAGACCTTTCACCCTCAAGAGAACACCATCCTCAGTGTTCAATCAAACCTACAACCAATAAGACCGTTGAAAACCAAAATATATTTCCCATGGAACTTTATAAGTTAGCTCCATGAAATATTTACAATGATCAACCTGCTGAAGAGAAAACCAACATGACAAACATAACAACATGAGAATCATAATGACATGATACCCATACCCTATTTTAGCTTTATAACAAATCTCATGGTGATATGTACATCCATATACATATATACATATACCAAAACGACTTTACCTCAACCAAAAAACAATGAGGATCAACCATATCCTATGTAACTCCATCGGGCCCAACGTGCTTCCACTGGACTTTAACCAGCTCGATTACTCAGTTACGAACCATGAGCATATTTCTTTGAAAAGTGCACTAAGGTTCTGACTGAAATTCTCCTTCTAGCTCCACTTGATATGCAGACTAATCACTAATAGGATAAACATTATTTACATATCTTTTAAGCAATGAAACATGGAAAACATCATGGAATTTCATTGTCGGAAGTAGTGCAAGTCAATAGTTTATTGGTCCAATCCTCTCAAGTATCTCGAAAGTCCCATAATACCAAGCTGCCAGCTTCGCACATGACCCAATCCTCAAGGATATCTTCTTGTGATTTATGTGCAAGTACACATGCTCCCCAACATAAAACACTTAAATACCTTGTGTTGATATGCATAGCTATTTTTCCATCCCATGATGCCTCTATATTCTACTTGATAACCTACATTTCTTGTTCCATATTTGCCAACATGTCTGATCCAATCAACACCTTATTCACCAGATCGCTCCAACTAATGGGAGTATTACAACTCTTCCCATAGAGTACCTCAAATAGACTCATCCTTAGTGACTCTTGATACCCAATGTTATAAGCAAAATAAATCAGCAGAAGGTACTCTTCCCACTTTCACTACTAATTCATAACATACATTCTCAACATGTCCTCAAAAATCTTGTTGACCCTCTTTGTCTGTCCATCTGTCTGCAGATGATAAGCTACGTTGAAGGCCAATTCTATACCCAATCCCAAAAATAACTATTTCCATAACCTGAAAGTGAACTTGGCATCTTTGTCTAATACAATCTTCTTTGGAACACTATGCAACCTCATTATCTCCCTGATGAAGACCTATGTTACCTCACTAGCTAAATATGTAGACTTCACTAGAATGAAGTGCACTACCTTTGTCAAACTGTCCACAACCATGATGGAATCATGTTGTCTAGATGTCCTCGACAAACCTATGATGAAATCCATATGAATGACTTCCCATTTCCACTCTAGAATCAAAATCAGCTGTAGTAAACCACATGGATGCTTACACTCTACTTTTACTTGTTGAAAATCTAAACATCTAACCAAAAACTTTGCCACTTATTTCTTCATATTTGGCTTGTAGTAGAAGTTCCCCACCATTGTTCGAGTTTTATGATATCCCAGATGACCTGAATATGTATTAACATGAAATTCCCTTAAGATAAGATTCTTGAGCTCATTGTTGTCTGACACATAGATCCTATCCCTAAATATGATCAAACCATTTGTTGTGAGATGATAATCCACATCTTGATCCCCTGTACCCTGCTACTATAACCTACATCTAAGATCTCTATACCTTCCATCTTACTATCCTACCTATAAAATTTGATCTTGTAAATCTGTCCCATATGAACTCATACGTGGTATATCATTTACATGTACTCTTCTACTAAGAACATCTACAACCTATTTTCCTTTCTCTTAATGTACCTTATCTCAAAAGTAAAACTCATTAATCTTTGCCAACCATATATCTTTCTTGCCATTAAGATTCGGTTGATCAAATATGTATATCAATCCACTGTGATCACTCATCAAGATGAATTATCTGCCAAGAAGATAATTTATCCACATATTCGATGCATGAATGATCATTCCTAACTAAAGATCATGTGTAGCATAATTCTACTCATGTTAGTTCAATTTCCATGACTCATAGAAAACTACTTGTCCTTCCTGCATCAGGACTCCACCAAGTCCTCTCTTACAAGCATATGTGCATGCTAAAAACTCTTTGTCAGAATAAGCAATCTTTAGAGCTGGATAATTTTTCAACAACTATTTCAAATACTCAAAACTTGTTGCACATTCCTCTATCCATTCAAATTTCTTACCTTTTCACTACAATGATGTGATAGGATACGCAATCTCCTAAAAGTTCCTAATGAACCTCCTATAGTAACTTTCTAACCCCATAAATGACCTTACCTCATCCAAATTCCTAAGATATTCCCATTCCATAATAGCTTTGATCTTTACCGAATCCACTGCTATGTATTCTTGGGAAACCACATGTCCCAAGTAATGTATATATGTTTGAAAGAAACTGCATTTTATAATCTTAGCATAAAACTAATGCTCCTTTAGAAATTTCAATATTGTTTCTATGTGTTCTACATGCTCTTCCACATTCTTGGAATATATCTGTATATCATCAACGAGTACAATACCAAACTTGTCTAGATAAGGATGTAACACACTATTCATCAAGCACATAAAAGTAGCCTGAGCAATAGTTAAACCAAATGGAACTACCATAAACTCATAATGCCCATACCTGGTCTAGAAAGCAATCTTGTAGATGGAATCTTCTTTAATGCACACTTGATGGTATCCTAATCTCTGAATAATCTTCGAGAACACCATTTCTCCCTTCAACTGGTCAAATAGGTCATCAATACTCAAAAACTGATACCTGTTCTTGATGGTTACCTTGGTCAATTACCTATAATCGATGCAAAACCTGACAGTACCACCCTTCTTCTTGACAAACAACACTGGTGCACCCCATGGGAATACAGTTTTCCTAATGTATCCCTTCTCAAGCATTTCCTTTAGCTACAAATTTAATTCCACTAACTCCAAAGTACTCATCTTGTAAGGTTCCTTTGATGTTGGTGCTACCCCTGGTAACAACTCAATAGAAAACTCCACTTCTCTATGAGGTGGAAAGGTTGATATATATATGGTAAATTCATCCTAAAATTGTTGTAAAATAGGGTACATGTCCAAGACGTATGAATCCTCAACATCCTTACCTTTGTCACTTAAAATATGCACTGCAAATAACACACACCCATTCTTTCGTGCATAACTATAACCATCCTCACCGATGTAGCCTTCTTCTTACCCTTTAATATTATTTATTCCCCATTGTCAACCAAGCACTAAATAGCATTGTCATAACAATCCACCTTAGTCTTGTGAAGATACATTCAATCCATGATGAGAATCATACTGTATGATCCCAATGGAAGTACATTCAAATGTGTTGATGTGGGCATACCATTCAGCTAAAATAGACAAGATCTTACCCAATGATAAACTCTTTTCTTTGTACTTATAGCGAAGTGCACTAAGGAATATTTTGCATGCAATTCTTTTCTCAAACCACAGTTATCCACCAATTTAGGATTAACATAACTATAAATAGATCTAGGGTCAATCAAAATAGAAACAACTTGATCACAAGGCTTATCGTCCATATCGATAATATATTCATGGTGATCTGCTTGCTTATTATCCAATGCTGCATAGATCCAAGGAATGCTCTATCCAACATCCTCAACTATTTGTGCTTCCTCTACATTGTATATTTTAGGCCTACCACCCTGATATGATGGACAATCCTTCTTGAGATGCTACTTTCCACATATCCAACATTGCAACTACCCCTTACACTTACCTTTATCTTGTTTCCCTCCAGTCTGTGATCCATGTTCCTGTCCAACTACATTAAAATTGTTGTAAGGAACAACATTCTCTTTCCCACCTACTTCCTAAGGTATTGTTTTCTTTGGTCGCAACTTTCCCTTAGCTTTGTATTTCCCTTTCCAAACTTGTTGAGACTCTCGCTTATGGTTAAATTTCTCATAATAGTGTTTCGACTTCCTCATGGCTTCCTCCAATGATGTAGGATCATAAAACTCGATCATGTATCTGAATTTTATCGGCAACCCACTGATGAATATTTGAATCTTCACCTTCTCCTCCTTAAAATAAGGCACATACCTCACCAGCTCTAAGAATGTTCTAGTATACTCTTCATCAGTCATGATCCCATATTTAGCTCATAGAATTATTTTTCCTTGTCATCATAGTCTCTCAGATAAATACTTCTTCTTCAAAAGTTTTTAAAACTCCATCCAAGTCAACTCTTCTTCCCAAATTCCTATGACATTAATCAAGTCTTCCCACCAAATGTCTACTTTACCTTTAAGAGTGAGCATAACTATCCTAGCCTTCATGTTCTTGGAGTAAACATGAAATCTGAAGAACTTATTCATCCCAAGCAACCAAGATTCTACATCTTGTGACTTCTTCATTTATCCATCAAATGTAGGTGGCTTGGATTTCTTGAAATCATCCCAAAAATATCCGCTTTCACTCCTTATGTAAGGATGATAGTGACATTGACCATGATACCCATATTAATTAGAACTATAGTAATGATCGTTTCCACTACCTCGCGTATCAAGTGGGAGTGAGAATTTACCATCCGTTATGGTATCATTCCTGTTCAACCTCTGTCCATCATGCGATATGCTACCTTAGGCTCCATTAGTCCTTTCCTCCTTTCCATGATTGATCCTAATTGGTCCCTATCTCTACAATTATGACAAACTCTATAGGATAACTCCATTAACCTCTACTTTTTTCTCCTGTTCCCTGGAAACTATCTCTTGTGATTGAATTATTTTGTCATTATTTACTCTGAAACTCATTATTTATTTCTTCAAACTTCTCAAAGTGTCTGTTATGTGAGAGGAGAACTCATCACCATGCTTCTCATCTGATTTGTAGGGAGAGTCCTGTGAATTATAATCCACCATTTTTATTGTCATCTTTGATCTTCTTCTTCTTGGAAGTATATCATGTCAGCTAAAACAAAATATAAACATAACCAACATACCTTATTGTAGTTTAGCGGAGAATATCTCATCTGCAAGATCAACTAGATTAACACAATGCCTGTATAATCATAATCATAATAATATACCAACATCATCTACATCATTATTGAATTACCGTGCATGACAATACCAAGTGCATAACACGACCTCATACGCAACAACCATAACCATGACAATGCATGCACAACGACATATAGACATGAGTCATATGCAACAAATTCCTATTCAACCGACATGAATTCATGACAACCACATTCCAACATCAACATCATCAAATTTCACATGGCAACACATCTGCAATAATGACTATCATCATACATACATATCAAGCACATATATAATCTAAATTCATGCATGACAACCATATTTCTCCCATCCAGTTGAATGGGTGAACCATGCATTGATACCAATCTATAACACCCTCCTCCCACAGTTTATCCAAGCTAACTAGACTACTGGGGTAAACATGTGACGAAGATTTACTATGGTATGATTAAACTCCCCAAGTATAGTTAGGAAAGTGGAATAGACAAACCAAAACCAAACTAACCTTCCCTAGGTGCCACATGACCCTAAGGGGCTAACCAACCACTCTAGGTGCCCAACTCCTCAGTTAACTTGCTTTTTAATTGAACTAGACCCCCATTCACTTCCATGAAAAGCACTATATATGCCACTGAAACCATCCAGCCACACCCACATCAAGGCCCCCGTTATCACAAAATCTAACCTTGACAGGCTATTGATCAAGTAGACTCTGAGTAACTCTTTCAAACCAATCTTTTGGTTGAGGCTTAGCCTCCTCAACCTGAGAGGGTTCTCTCACTAGGTTTAGGGTTTTTTATTGATGATTAGATGGCTAACTCTAGGAACAAAATGAACAAAATTATAACTGGTCGACTAGTTGAAGCTATGATTAGCAAATATCTATTGGGCTATGGAGTCAAAACAGTCTTCAACAAAACAACATGATTAGAAAAACATGGAAGTCAAGGCACTTAGAGTTTAGGTTTATGAATAAAACAGTAACACAGTGAATCAACACAATTTACAAGCATGTGAAGGAAGTTAGAGAATTTTCCAATGAATTCTAGGTATCGCAAGCCTATGCCACTACAAATAAGTAATTGAACAAAGCCATAAGAACATCAAACACATAAACTCTTTGTGAATCTTGGGTAGTCAAACTAATCTTTGTCTTAAGTATGAAAACCATAGTTTCTTACAATAACACAATATTTACTCTTCTAATGAACTTTCCAACCATGAGGAATTTGATTCTCAAGCTTTATATAGATTTTTACAACCTTGGATATTGTGATCCATATTTAGAGGAATTCGAATTCCTAACTTAGACACCTATCTAATCATAAAACAAACTACTTAATTACAACTTGACAACTAGCTGTCTTTTAAGAGTCCTAATACAAATAGGAGTGAAACTCCTAAGACATGCTTTTAACAACCTTATCTATGACTTCAATACATTCTTTAATCTGTTTTCCACCCATGTCTTCGAGCTGGATGATGTCCTCAGTGCTGTTACAAAACCTACTGAGTCATGACCTAACTGTCCTGATTACTAGGAGACAGAGTTCCTCCTTTTAAGGCCCTTAATCCTTAATGCCTATCTTCAAATAGTTTTGTTGGTGTACATGTGGCATGCATTAATAATCCATAAAAACTTCATTTTTCCACCTGTGCAAGAAAGGGAATCTCGAATAGATGAACAAGAGAATAAAACATGACTGTGCTACGTAAATAGCCTATTTTTGTAGCACAACTTTTATATTACTTATGGAATACTTCTTTGAACCATTCTGCATCACTACCATCTGAAACTTCATCAATGATCCTCATATGTCTACCAGCAATCATCAAACTTGGAATTTATTAGACCTTACCTTCGAAATACATCCATAAGGTGCTAAATGGTCACCTTCAGCAGTTTCATAGCCCAATACGAAACTACTTTGTATGCTCTTTTTCAACACGGCCTTCAATAATCTGTAGTTTGGGAATTTTTTCAAAATTTCATAAAGACTAATATGATCACCAAGAATCAAAACAACTTACCCTGATGATATGTTCTCCTTCACAGATGTTCTTCTCTTTTATGCCAAAACTGTCCTATAAATTTATTATTTTCTGCACTGTTTTTATTTGAAAAATAGTTGTTGAGACAAAGCCTATATCTTTTGGTCCCTGATAACTGTTACAAAAATGGAGGATTTTTTTGTAGATGAGAATGTTATAAGAAAAACCTCTCTCATTTTTTTGAAAACCAGCTTCAGTTGTGCGGAATCTGCATTATAAAATCATGTATAAAATAGGAAAATTCAGAATTCTGCAAATAGATCTCAAATGAAACATCGAAACTCCAAATTGGTAGCACTTAGCAGAAATTTGAAAGAGGTTTTTGTTCCTTGTTATGTTCTTAGAAAAGAACCTCCTTCAAATTTTTGAAACTCATGTTCATTTGCCTGAAAATTCCTTTTGAAACCAACAACTCAAAACAGTCCAAGGAACACACAAATCCCCTTGCAGCTCCTGGTAGAAATACATGCAACCTGTCTGGATGAAAGCTTGTGTGAATATAAGGCCATCCATGATAGCCCTATTTTTATCCTTTCATCTTCATGGGAATTTCCCTTTATAACCCAAACTTCCCTCTTAAAAATATGACAGCTGTAAAGAAATTTTTGGACAGCAAGCTGTTTGTCAAAAAGTTAACTTTTCAAAGGTGACAGTTGACTTATACATGCAAAGGTTCAAAAGTAAATGATAGAGAGGAGCTTGGGTAACTTGTTTAAGTATTGATATTCGAATGTGGAGAGAAAGGTGACAAAATGAGGGAGTGGAAAGAAACAACCCCTTCATCAACTAATAAAAATAACTCTGTTTTTCCTCAGAAAGAAGGTTGCACTCCTAAGCTCCTATCTCTTGATCCTTGATAGCTATTACAAAAATGGAGGAGATTTCTGTAGATAAGAATGTTTGTAAGGAAAACCTTTTTCAGTTTTCAAAAATGAGTTTACAATTTCTTAGGAACCCCCTTGGAAGTTGACTACTAAAAACAGAAAAACAGGGTCTTTGCCTCATAATGCACTACGAAATTAGATTGTTTTCGTAACGCGCTACGAAATTGCAGATTCTTGTGTATGCTCTTTTTTCAAAATAGCTCTCAAATGGTTAAAGATATGGGTTCTAAACAACATGTGAGACTTCTAGGACATGGAACAAAGCTGATTTAACTTTATTTGGATATGAAAATGAGACTCTTAACCTATCACCTACTCATTATCAAGACTAAAATGACCTTTAGACCTCCTTGAAATCATGACCAAAAGTAGAGTTGACACAATGATTTTTTTTTTAATTTTTCGGTGATAACAGTGGCTCCACTAGGGATAGTGTGCCCCAGTGGCACACTAAGAACCGGTAGCTCTAGTGCTTCTATCCATCCTTTAGAATAAAACTTTGAAATTCTTCCCAATCTTCTCCTCAAGCTTTAATGATTTCTGCAAGAGGAACTGAAACTACACCTAAAAAAATTTCAGTCAACCTACCCTGAGCTTATTTGCACATTCCTACCTACCCTGTCATCTGCAACCTCCATTTATAGCTCAAGGAACATTAAACTTCCAATGAAGCCAGTCATTGATCTAATCTGACACTTGAATCTCTTGAATGTGCTTGAAGCAAAAGTAAACATGATACTGAAATAACTGAGAAAGCATGAGATGTAACTGATCTTCAAGATGAAAATATAACTGGAAATCTGAATAGTGAATCTTTTCCATGTAATCAACTGTAGGGTCAAAAAAGACATGATTAGTTTGATGATCATCATAACATTCTATATCTTCAAACAACTGATTCTTAGCCACACAAGATTCCTTTGATATTCTATCCAACTACTTTTCTGAATGATTCCCACAAACAATGTAATTTTCCTCATTATTATGATCATTCATTGATGTAAGCTACTGCAAAGTATGACATAAAAAATCAACCTTTTCCTCTGCCTAAGGGTTATAAAATCTATCTTCCAGTATTTCTTCTTGGTGTTTGCAATGATTTTCATACTCTTTATGATCAAAATACTGGCAAGTTTGCTACATCTTTACATTAATCTCAAAGGATGTAACATGGTTTTCATAAGTAAACCCCTACTAATTTTCATGTTGCATTTCATGGGATGTTATCCTTTCTTCTTGGTGTTGAAATGTATTGTTATGAAGAGCCTCCAAAATTTCTTCATCCATGAATTCATCATCATCATAACAATCCTCCAAATATTGAATAAAACTCACAGAATGTTTACAACAATCTTTGACCAGCAATGAGGAGGGATGACACTCTTTATACATCTCATAGAATGCATCATGGAAATTAGCAAGTGAATATATTGAACCATTTTCCAAACCTTTATACCAAGACCATGCTTTTCCTTCTAAAATAGTCATAAACATCTTCATGAGACAATCTTCAGGGAACTGGACCTTAAGACTGCGTACATGCATATGGAAGCTAACCAAATGAAGAGAAGCATTGTCTTTCTTTTCATCTTTGAATATTGGAAGAGCATCTAACCATTCGACCTTTAGCATAGGATTTGGAAAACCAGGGATATGAGATCGATTCATAGGGGCATACCTAGCATTCATTCTTGCAATGGCACTCATCTTGAAACTTCATCAAGCTACTGATCTTCTAGTAGTGGATTCACTTAGGTAGATGCAGCCTCAAACAGCTTCTTGAGCTCCTGCTACCTTCAGAAGTTCAGCTTCTTGATTTCAGGAATGAGTAATCTTCAGACTCCCAGCAAATGCAACAAAATGTTATCACAAAATCTAACCTTGATATGTTGCTAATCAAGTAGACTCTAAGTAAATCTTTCAAACCAATCTTTTGGTTGAGGCTTAGCCTCCTCAACCTGAGAGGGCTCTCTCACTAGGATTAGGGTTTTTTATTAATGATTAGATGGCTAACTCTAGGAACAAAATGAACAAAAGTATAACTGGTTAACTGGTTGAAACTATGATTAGCAAATATCTATTGGGCTATGGAGTCAAAAAAATCTTCAACAAAACAACATGATCAGAAAAACATGGAAGTCAAGGCACTTAGACGTTAGGTTTATGAATAAAACAGTAACATAGTGAATCAACACAGTTTACAAGCATGTGAAGGAAGTTAGAGCATTTTCTAATGAATTCTAGGTATCAAAAGCCTATACCACTGCAAATAAGTAATTGAACAAAGGCATAAGAACATCAAACACATAGAATCTTTGTGAATCTTGAGTAGTCAAACTGATCTCTGTATTAAGTATGAAAACCATAGTTTCTTACAATAACACAATCTTTCCTCTACTAATGAACTTTCCAACCATGAGGAATTTGATTCTCAAGCTTTATATAGAGTTTTACAACCTTGGATGTTGTGATCCATCTTTAGAGGAATTTGAATTCCTAACTTAGACACCTAGCTAATCATAAAACAAACTACTTAATTACAACTTGACAGCTAGTTGTCTTTTAAGAGTCCTAATACAAATAGGAGAGAAACTCCCAAGACATGCTTTTAACAAAATTATCTATGACTTCAATACATTCTTTAATCTATTTTCCACCCATGTCTTCGAGCTTGATGATGTCCTCAGTGCTGTTACAAAACTTGGTGAGTCATGACCTAACTATCCTGATTATTAGGAGACAAAGTTCCTCCTTTTAAGGCCCTTAATCCTTAATGCCTATCTTCAAATGGTTTTGCTGGTGTACATGTGGCATGCATTAATAATCCATAAAAATTTCATTTTTCCACCTGTGCAAGAAATGTAATCTTGAATAGATGGACAAGAGAATAAAACATGATTGTGCTACGTAAATAGCATGTTTTTGTAGCATAGCTTTTATATTACTTATGGAATACTTCTTTGAACCATTTTGCATCAATGTCATCTGAAACTTCATCAATGATCCTCATATGTCTACCAGAAATCATCAAACTTGGGATTTATCAGACCTTAGCTTCGAAATACATCCATAAGGTGCTAAATGGTCACCTTCAACAATTTCATAGTGTGGTACGAAACTGCTTTGTATAATCTTTTTCAACACGGCCTTCAAAAATCTGTAGTTTGGGAATTTTTTCAAAATTTCGTAAATACTGATATGATCACCAAGAATCAAAACAACTTACCCTTATGAGATGTTCTGCTTCACAGAAGTTCTTCTCTTTGATGCCAAAAATGTCCTATAAATTTATCATTTTCTACATTGTTTTTATTTGACAAATAGTTTTTGAGAGAGAGCCTATATCTTTTGATCCCTGATAGATGTTACGAAAATGGAGGAGATTTTTGTAGATAAGAATGTTTATAAGAAAAACCTCTCTAAATTTTTTGAAAACTAGTTGTACTGTTCCTAAATCTGCATTATAAAATCATGTATAAAACAAGAAAATTTAGAATTCTGCAAATAGGTCTCAGAGGAAGCTTCGAATCTCCAAATCGGTAGCACCTGGAAGAAATTTGAAAGAGGCTTTTGTCCCGTGTTATGTTCTTAGACAAAAAACCTCCTTCATATTTTTGAAACTAATCTTCATTTGCCTACAAATTCCTTTTGAATCTAACAGCTCAAAACAATCCAAGGAACACACAAATCCCCTTGCAGCTCCTGGTAGAAATACATGTAACCTCTCTGGATGAAAGCTTGTGTGAAGTTGAGGTCATCCATGATAGCCTGCTTTTTATCCTTTCATCTTCATGGAAATTTCCCTTTATATCCCAAACTGCCCTCTTAAAAATATGACAGTTGTAAAGAACTTTTTGGACAACAAGTTTTTTGTCAAAAATTTAACTTTTCAAAGGTGACAACTAATTGATAGATGCAAAGGTTGAAAAGTAAATGACAGAGAGGAGCTTGGGTAACTTGTTTAAGGAATGATATTTGAATGTGGAGAGAAAGGTGACAAAATGAGGGAGTGGAAAGAAATAGCCACTTCATCAACCAATAAAAATAACTTTGTTTTTTTTGAATTGAGGCTTCTATGATCCATATCAAGCTTATGAGAGATTTTTCGGTGTAAATCGCATGATATTTCATTTGTCGACATGTTTCAAACCAACCAGTGTGGTTCATTGTCAGAACATGCGAAGCTGGGTCTGATTCTTCAACTTGTCCTAATGATGAACCACACTGGTTGGTTCGAAAGGCGTTGACAAATGAAATATCATGTGATTTACACCGAAAAATCTCTCATAAACTCTGTTTTTCCTTAAAAATAAGGCTACACTCCTGAGCTCCTATCTCTTGATCGTTGATAGCTGTTACAAAAATGGAGGAGGTTTTTGTAGAAAAGAGTGTTTATAAGGAAAACCTCTTTTAGTTTTGAAAAATGAGTTTACAATTGCTCAGGAACACCCTTGGAAGTTGACTACTAAAAATAGAAAAACAGGGTTTTTGCCTCATAGTGCACTACGAAATTAGCTTGTTTTCGTAGCGCGCTACGAAACTGTGGATTCCTGTGTATGCTCTTTTTTCAACATAGCTCTCAAATGGTTAAAGATATGGGTTCTAAATAGCATGTGAGACTTCTAGGACATGGAACAAAGCTGATTTAACTTTATTTGGATATGAAAATGAGACTCTTAACCTATCACCTACCCATTATCAAGACTAAAATGACCTTTAGACCTCCTTGAAATCATGACCAAAAGCAGAGTTGACACAATGATTTTTTTTTAATTTTTGGGTGATAACAGCCTCCATGTGACTGTAGTCTTTTCAAGTAGTTTTGTGCTAACAACCCTGAAATCTGAGCCACTCCGAAACTCAGGCTTCTGCCCACAACTTGATAAAATATTCAGAAGTGATAAGTAACAAGATTATAAGGCCTCTAATGAAAAAATTAAAGAAGGACCTGACCTGACTCATCCTAAAAATGATAGCCATTTCGTTAAACACCTCATGAACATGTAATGTAGAGTTCATAAATCCACATCTGAACATAGGGATTCCATACTTATATGAGAATCATCAAGAAAGTTTGATTCCCTCTGACAATAGTTGAATTATCATATATAAGGTCATACATTCATTAACATTTCATCTACTAACCAAAAAATGATGATAGCCATAACTCAGATCTATCATAAACCATGCTTGTAACAATAATATAACCAAGGAAATATCAATGGTAGAACAACCATTAAGGACACATAATAAAACATACATTTACACATGATACAGAAGAGTAAAAGAGCTCTTATTATCATATGAAAATCCAACCAAGTCAGGGACTTCCACGTACCACCCAACCATAGATTAGGATGAACCAAATATTTCTTTTAGCAAATCTCCCTTCTGACATATTCCAAGCACGAATGTGGAACTCGTAAAGAAACTAACCAGAGATTCCTTATGCTTTACCGTGTATCTTGGCATGACTGATCAAGGGATTCGTAGGCCCGAAACCCTCATCTATCGAACCATGCTTTATCGTGTATCCCACCATATATTGGTCAAGGGATTCCTAGGCCCAAACAAAGAATATACACTCTAGGATTTACTGCAATCCTGCCATATACCGGTCAAGGGATCACTAGGCCCTAAACAAGCATGGACGCCTCTGCATCTGTCCACCAAAACCATGACAAATTTATATGTCTCCACCCTTCGCCTTTAATGTGTATCCCACCATTTACCAATTGAGGGATTCCTAGGCCTTTGGTAATTTTCTTGAGGCCACCCCACTCAGTTTCAATCCCATTTGGGAATCTATATTAACCAAGTAAAAGAACCTGATCACACAATGGATATCCAAAAATGGAAAGGAAATGATAAAACCATTGGCACACCTGGAAAAACCCATGCCAATGAGAACAAAAGAACCAAATACGCACATGGATATACCGTTCATTCCTAAACTAGAAAGGAAATCGTAGATGCAAGACCATACCTGCAAGTAATCCCATTGTATCCACTTGATCCAACTCTTCCTTGCTTGATATTTTCTTTCCTTTTCCTTCCTTATTGTTCCTTTTATTTCCTTTCTCTAATGCTGGAGTGCTACAATAATTATCTAAGGGCACGAGAGTATGAGAGAGTGAGAGAATAGAGAGAGAGCTCCAAAATTGAACTAAAAAAAGGTTGTGAACTGATCCTCATAAGCATTTTTATTAATGAGGCCTCTAATTTCATAATTTTCCATAATTTTCCTTCATTTTCCTCCTCACATGTAACCTATCACCTTTCGCCTTCCCTTTCTCCTAATTCCCTTTATTTTCATAAATAAAATGCCAATTAATGCCTCTTTACTTGGTGTAAAAACTCCATTACTGTGGATTCTCCGGTCAAAAATTTAAAAAGCCTCTTTACTTTTCAAAGCCTTTTCCATTGCCTTTTCCAATTTCCCCTTAGCCATAATAAAACAAAATGAATACCCACTAGGATGTTTTTCCAAAAATTATGCTTGGAATATGTGTCCCATGACCTTCATATTATTTTTCCTTCATTAACTTTATTGCTTGAAATTTTAACCTCGGGTTGTTATAACATAGAGGAGGGGGAGTGCCTCTTCCACCTGCAAATCCGTGTAAAGGGTTCATCAATGCAGTTCATCATTGATAGTGAGAGCTAGAAGAACCTGATCTCAGTTGAGGTCATTAAGAGATTGAAGCTTCCAATAATTCTGCACCCATATTCGTACACCATTGGGTGGCTCCATGAAGGAAGAGATCTCTATGTCATCCAAGAGTCTTGCATGCCTTGTAGTATTAAGCCCTTTGTAGATGACGTATTGTGTGATGTTATCCGTCTAGAAGTCTAGGATGTTTTATTAGGTCATCCATACCTATGGAAGAATCATGTTGTATATAAATCTACATCTTGTTATGTTGTTATTACTTTGGGTCAGAATTTGTAAAGGATTCTATAGGTATCTCAACTTACCACCTTTTTTTTAATCTTTGCTAAATAATGCAATAAGGTGATTTCCCATATCAGGAAATTTTCCTTCCTTATGATTCACCCTTAAAAGAGGAGGAAGATTGTGGCCACATCCTCAACCTCTAGAAAGGGTTCCTCCACATGGAAACAACAGATGGAGTAGGTCATGGAGGAGTATAGGGACATCTTCACCTCACCCACATCAGAAACCATACACTTTCAAGTCAAGAAATCCATCGATCTTACCCCAGGTGTGTTGCTACCCAATGGACTAATCTGCCAACACTTAGTTTTGGAGAATGATGAGATCAAGAGGCAGATTCAAGAGTTGTTGAACAAAGGGCGCATTAGGCAAAGTTTATCACCTTGTGGTAGTCTAATCATGTTTGCACAAAAGAGGGATGAAACCTGGAGGCTTTGTATTGACTATCAAGTGCAAAATAAGATCATTGTCTACTATAGGTATCCGATCCCACATATTGATAACCTTTTGGACTAGCTCAAGGGGGGGGAATATTTAAGCAAGATTGAGTTGAAGTTCAGTTATCACTAGGCACCGATTGAACCCTCCGATGTGTGTAAAATTGCCTTCAAACCCAAGGAGGGCCTTCTTGAATGGTTAGAAATCCCTTTCAAGTTGAAAAATTCCCCCACAACCTTCATGCAGTTGATGGATGAAATATTTCAGGCCTTCACCAACTCATTCGTTGTAGTGTACCTGGATGACATCCTGATCATTAACTAGAGTTCGGAAGAGCACATATGCCATATCTGACAGGTCCTCTAAACATTGTCACAACACAAATTGTGTGCCAATTTGGATAAATACACTAGTGGTATGACCGAGGTTCAATATCTCGGGTACATCGTTGGCGAGCAGGGTTTCCATGTGGACCCAACCAAGATACAAGTTATTTGGGATTGGCTAGCTGTAATAATTCTAGCATAGCTCCACACCTTTCCGAGTCTTGCCAATTTCTATCGTAGATTTGTGTTGGGATTATCTCATATCATTTGGCCTTTGAGTCAAGCAGCAAGGGGAGAGTGAAAGAAAATTTATTTTTGTCTGAATCCCAATAGTAGGTGTTTTCCAAGTTGAAGCATCACCTCTACTTTACACTAGTTCTCACATTACGAGACCTATGGCAGCCATTTGAAATTGATACAAATTCCTCCGACCATGTTGTTGGTGTAGTTCTTACCCAACAGGGGCATCCAATGGCATATCATAGTGAGACATTATTAGACACAGTCTAAAATTATTCCACCTATGACAAGGAGATATATTCCATTATGCAAGAGTACTGATAATGGAAGCATTACATTATTGGGAAGGAAATAATCATCCACATAGACCACCGACCCTTACAGTTCATACAAACACAAGGAAACTTGTAGAACAATCACCATCGTAAATGGTCCAAATATCTACAACTGTTCCATTTGGACATTAAGTAAAATAAGGGAAACACCAATAATTTTGCAAACAACCATCAGCTATTGCGTTCACCACTGTGCTTGACTCTTGTCGACATGAGACTTCGGGATGGTCGCATCTTTAACAAGAGTGATCCAGAATTCAGCACCACGTACCATATTCTCTTGGAAGGTAAGAAAGTCCCATATTTTCACCTCCATGACACAATTTTATTCCACTTATGACACCTTTGTGTTCCTTCAAATGAGCATGCTAGGATGATTTGGGAGGCACATTATTGTTGCGTCATAGGATATTTTGGGGTAGAAAAGACAGTGGAAGTGTTAGAGAAGTATTTTTATTGGATGAACCATTGATAGGATGTTTGGAAGTACATCATATCCCACACTTCCTGCATCATTGAAAAACCTACAATCAACTAGCAAGGCCTCTATATGCTTCTATTGACTTCTAACTGTCCCTGGGAATCCATCTCCATCAATTACATGTCGTGCCTTCCTTCTACCAAGATGGCCATTATGACAGCATGTAAGAAGAGTATCATAGCAGAAACCACTGTTAAACTCTTCCTTGAACATGTATTGGTACACTTTGGGATCCCATAGTCCATTATCTCAGATTGGGATAGGCAGTTCCTAAGTGCATTTTGGTCAAGCCTCTAGTCATTGTTGGATACCAAGCTCACTAAGTCCACAACCTTTCACCCCAAACTCAAGGAAAAACATACATCATCAACAACTTGATTGTGCACATCCTATGCATGTACAACTCGAAGTATCCAAAAACATCGCATGACATCCTCCCTTATGACCAACACAGCTACAACAAGTCTCTCCATAGTTCAACTCACCATAGACCCTTTCAAGTGGGATTGAGATTTCAACCACTATGTCCCATTGATGTTGTCATACCATTTGTATCTACTCAAGAAAATTTGGCTCATGTCTAGTCCAAAGTTGATAGGGATAAAAAAATCGTTGAGTGCATCCAGCACATCCACTAGCAAGTCCATGACATATTTGACAAAGCAAATGCTATGTACAAACAATGCCATGATCAAAATTGGGTGCCACACAAGTTCTAGGTGGGTGACAACATTTGGTTACATTTGCAGAAGGAGCGCTTCACTAGGGCCCACTGCAACGTTCACCCACTCTGATATGGGCCTTACACCATCACTAAAGTTATAGGGGAAACTTTATTCAACCTTAGCATTCCACCATTCCTTGGTCTACACCTAGTACTCAATGTGGATCGATTGTGGCCATACCTTTCCCCACTTTTAGACACATTCAACGTTGCTGAGCAGTTGATACAAACAAGTCTTAGCCAAAGTTGTATTAAATAAGACACAACTTATAGTATCATAGAAACACAAATCAAGAACACTCTCTAGTAGAGGATACTGCTATATATATTTTTCAAAGTAATCCAACTCTTCCACTAGGACCAGTGGCTCACCAGGGACCAAGTTCAACAAAAAGTTCCTCACTTCATGGAGGCTCTGCATGCAATGGAGACCATTACTTCCTAAGGGGCAAGGACTGATCTAGGTGGATGTCGGTGGCCACTTGCCTATTCCACCTAGACCTCTATTTAGTTTCATAAGTTGCCTCGATTATAACAAAAATTACTATTTTTAGCAGTTTTCGTATCATGAAATTTCGGAGTTGCTTTGACCCTGTAAACAAAGTTTTTTTGAGGTCCTCAGAAGGCCCATAGTGGAACAGGGCTACCGAAAATTATATAGTACTTCTAGAGACATTAAAATGAGGTATTGTAAATGTCAAAAGAATATCATATGACCAAGTTACAACCCCGAGAAATTGACTACCCAACTAACCCCAATGGTGCCCACAAAAGATTGGCGTTTCATCTCCTAGGGTTATGGTTTTGGTTTCTTAGGGGTTTCCCCTTGCTTTTAAATAATAAAAATTCCCTTAAGCCTCATTGTAACATAGTTCAAGGGCATGTGTCTATGACATCTATTCTCACAGATAAGTTATCATCACCAGAGCTAGCTTATTTCTTTTCTCTATGTAAACATCTTCACGTTCTTTGATATTAATGAAATGAAGATTTATTTCTGCTACATATCTCTGTTTATTTTTATATATGTACTCAATTTAATTCCTACATAAGTCCATATAATACAATCATTCTTGTTATGATGTCACAAGAATAATACACTAGTTTTTTTATTTGTCATTACGCAGATTGCATTAGTTTTGATTTGGAAAAAGTTGAATAGTAAGCATTTTGATTTCAATGACGACGTGTTGGGAAAAGTTGAATGGTAATCATTTTGAGTTCAATGAAAGTAAGATGGTGTCTTTTTATAGCAAAAGGTCATGGCAAGTGCTATGTTTATTTGTTTTCATGGAGTTAAAGCAATGTGTCGAGCCATTGGTGGTCACACTTTCAAATTGCACAAAGTAGAAGTACAAGTAGGTTTTCTCTCATGGGAATTTTCTTTTCATATTTGAATTTCACGTATTTCTATGTGAGGAATCCCATATAAATTTAGTTTCTCACAAGAATACATGGAGGAACAAAAAATATGTCTTTTATTTGAGGAGCATCCCTATTGTCATAAGTGTCTCATGATGTTGACGAAAGAAACTCGAGGGGGTTACAAAAAAAGTTCTGGCTAAAAACTTGAGATCGTTACAAAGGGCTATGGGTTGGTTAGAAACAATAAAATAGATAATGATACATTATTATCATTATAGAATGATAGCATTCGAGATATGTAGAGAAAGAAAATTTAACAAATGTGAAGCTATATGTCTAAATTGGTGAAATTTGGGGAATACTTTGGCTTTGTTAGGCTTAGGTTTTTTTATTGCCACATTCTTTTACTCAATGGAAATATTGTGTAATTTAATAAGAGGTCATCATGGAGAGTAAACGGTTTAAAATTTTCATTAGTTGATCAAGTTCAACTAAACTTAAAGGGGACAAATGTAAGCAATCAAAGTTAAGTCATATTGGTGAAACCTTATTGCAAGTTAAGATAGAAATAGAATGTAAGGAGTGAATTTAAAAGCCAATCTACATTAATTAAAATCATTAATGTGTAAGAATTAAGATAAAATTAGAAAAGTTTCAAGAAAATTAGATTCAAAATTAAAAACTCAAAGTTATAAAGAGGTTATTGATGTTAACAAAAAAGGGTGCATGTTTAATGTTATTCAACACCCATTGTCAAAGAGTTTAGAGACAAGTAAATTCAATATTGAGTCATGAAATTGGTTCTTCAATTAAGTTCGTTAAACTAAGGCCATATGTGTTTTGTTGGGTCCTAATAAACTCTAGAAATAAACATATTTTGTAAGCATGTAAATGTACAAAACAAAATGCATTAGGGGAATTTTGAGGTCTAAAATGGGCCTCCTAAGGAAATTATAAAATAATAGTGGAAATAATAAAGTAAGATTAGATTACCTCATCAAATTTCAGAGTGAAAAAAGAAAAAACTTTTTTTTTTCAACTCGTATTTTCGACTTATCTCCCTATGGGTTTACTCAAATTTCCAGTCGAAACACTTGTTGGATGCAAAATTTGATTCCTCATCCAAGGAGTACCCATGTTACATACTTTCGATGGATGCTGCTACATGAAAAATTAGAAATATATGATAAAACATTATTCCAATCACATCTTTCATGTATTTCTCATTTTTTGTGTAGTAGGGTACATAGAAAGTATGAAACATAGTTACTCCTTGGATGAGGAATCAAATTTTTCATCCAACAAGTACTCCCACTCAAAACTTGAGCAAAATCTTAGGGAGACAAGTTGGAAATACGAGTTGAAAAATATTTTTATTATTTTCTTATTTTTTAATCATTTTACTTTTTTACTCCAAAAATGGTGAATCCTCCCCCATGGTTGACATCATCATCTTGAATCCTAGTAGTTCTTATAAAATTTATTTTGGTTGAACATTTTTCTTAGGAGGCCCATTTTAGACCTCAAAATTCCCCTAATGTAGGTGTCTTGTTGGATGGATACATACCTCCTCCAAGAAACTTTTCTTTGTATGCATATATTGCAATGGAAGATTTAGATGAAGAAACCTGGTAGTTGAAAGAAGACTGATTATGAAGATACCAACTCCACGAAGAAGAAGAATAATACAACAATGAAGACAACCCTATGAATGAAGCAAACACCATGACACAATAAGGTGACAAGGAAAAGTGCAAGTAAGACGCAACTACAAGATGATCCAGAAAGAAGATGATGGAATCCATGACTTGAGAAGATAAAAGTAAGAAGTTGAATGCAACAAAAAAAATGCTAAGTACAAGGAATAAAGTTGGATACAAAAAATGCAATACACAGAAAAATACTTAAGTAGTAGAAGAGAAGTGAAGACAATAGAAGCAAAAAATGAAGCAACAAAAGAGAATCAACTAGAAAAGAAGGCAAGAGAAGTGAAAAAAAGGAAAATGAAGGTAAAGATATGAATTAGGGGAAATTTTATCCTAAATGTGGCCTCCTAAGGAAAAATAGTAAAACAATAGGAAAATAATAAAATAAGAGTTATGAATTTTTGAGGGAAATGAAGAAAACTACCTTTTTTCTATTATATTTTTGGCTTATCTCCCTATAGGTTTACTCAAATTTCAAGTGTAGGCACTCATTGGATGCGGAATTAAATTCCACATCCAAAACGTACCCATTATGCATACTTCTGAGAAGACCCACATTGATAAAAATTGAAGATACAATAAAAATGTTGTTGAACATGTTTTTTTAATGTATGTTCAATTTTTATTAGTGTGGGTCTTCTTAAAAGTATGCATAATGGGTACTCATTGGATGTGAAATTAAATTCCACATTAAATTCCACATCCAAAGAGCATCTACACTTGAAATTTGAGTAAACTTAAAATGGGATAAGATAAAAATACAATTAAAAAAATTACTTTTTCTAATTTTCCCTCCAAAATATTTACACGTACCTCTTTTTAAATTTAAAAGATTTTGATTGGTTTACATATTAGGTACATGAAAATTTCATGGACACTTTTAGGCTAAAATTTCCTCTAATAGGAAGTAGGACATGAAGCAAGTTAAATAATAGTACCGTGTGTTTAGAATTTAGATGCAAACATAATTAATCCATAAAAATAACATCCATAAAATGTTGAATGGTCCCTAATGTATTTGATGTGGAGAGTATATGGAAAATGATATAAATTCCTAATAGAATTATAATATACCTAACTCAATATAATGTGTGATGAGGCAAGTATACCTTCATTAAAGAGATATGGAGGTTAATAACCACTTGTTAAGAGGAAAGAAGTGTTGAACAACCACCTATGATTTTTGAGAGAGAGGAATGTTTATGGTGGCAAGAAGAATGCACTTGATATGATGTGGACACAAGAAACCATTATAAGTTTGTATGGTTAATAGTAATCTGAGAAAACTTGAGGTAAGGTTACAAGTTAGCCAGAAAACACAGGGTAAGGATATGTGTCATCCCAAAAATCTAAGTTGATGTATGATGTTGATGATGTATGGGGAGTTGAATGTGCATATGCAATGATATGTTGTTGAACCACGCATGAGAAAAGATTTCCTAGAGAACTAATGAAAAGAAACCTGTGTTTTCTAATGGTTGAATTTTTTTTTATATGGACCTAAATAAACACACTAGTTATGTTTTGGCAAGTACAAGATGAAGGTTGAAGATAAATCAAGATAAAATGAAAACTCCAAATAAGAAACATAAATATGATTGAAGATGAGAGTGAGAATAGTTCAACAAATATCTGTTCATAGACTCATTAAGGGGGAGTGTGATGGAATAACTCCTACTTATGAATAATATTTAATATGTAAATTATGTAATGAGAAATTTAATGAAGTAAACCAAACATAAAAGAGAGGAATGAGTGAAAATAGGGATAAATATTTAATTATAGAATCATGCAGATATTTTGGGGGAAGTTGACAAATTAGTTTGAACCAAAAATCAATTTTTGTCATAATTGTTATGGTCACTTATGCTTATATATTGTGACCATTTGTATGATACAAACACAGACGGGAATTTGGTTTTATAATATATTTCCCCTTTTTCGCTTTCTTGTGTAAATCCAAAAATGGGAAAAAAAACTAATTTTCACCATAAATAAAATATATTAATGCTCACCTTAAACTAAATAATTTTATAGAAAAAAAGTAATTGAATGTAAGTAATTAAATTGCTTCCTAAAGGGGAGACACATTATTCATCCTATTGTTAATTTGAAGTTGATATGCCACATTTAAAAGTTAACAAAAAAAAAAAAAATCACTATAGGCCATAAATAAAATATTTCATTTCATGTGTTGAGTATAATATTTCAATGTTAATAATCCAAATATTTATCTTCTGGTCATAAATGAAACTGTTGGTATATTCTTGTCTTCTCTGAATCAATGGATGAAATTTTAAATATTAAGTACCCTTCATCTCTAAATCCATGTTCACTTTTTCACATTTACCAAATACAATTATGAAATTACCATGTAATTTATCAAATAACAAATGATATTTTGTAAATCCATGTTTACCTTTCACATTTACCTAATACAATTTTCAAGTTACTTTGCAAATTAATTGCCCCATCAATTTTAAATGAGAAAAATGAAATAGGTGTATAATAAGCACAATTATTGACATAGTTGTGCTAGAAAATGTGATTCTACTAAATATACATATTTGGTTAATTTTAGTTAAAAACATTATAAACCATCAACAATCTTACCCTTTTCCATTTGATAGTACATGTAGTCCTTTTCATGCTTAACATATAGGTGATATGTAGCATTAAAAAATGTATTAATAGAAAAAATATTTCTTATAAAACATAAATAAATAAAAATATTCTTATATTTTCACTTTAATATGAGAAAGATTAGTGGGTTTTTTTTTAATTTTAAATATTTTAATATAAACTTTATATCAAATATTTAAATATGTATATTATATAATATATTTAATTGTAAATTTATATTTTTTAATATTTCAATATATCATTTAAATAAAATATTTAAATATCTAGATTAGTTAATATATCTAATTGTAAATTTATATTTTTTTATGTAGAGACAAATAATTGAAAGTAACAAAACTTTAATTGCCCTTATAAGCGTGCTTATTTTAGCATAGGGCTTCCAAAATTTTAATTTAATTATCAATAATTATTAGGTGTATGGTATGGTTTAGCTTCCACTCAATATTCTATATTATCTAGAATATTGTTAGTAGTATTCACAAATCAAATATTGAGATTTACATTTAAAGCAGTTATGCCATTTTTGTCATTTTAATTAATTTGATTAATTAAAAATAATTTCATATTAACAAGTGCTATATGAAATGAGTTATGGGCTTTTGGGCATGTGGTATTGATAAGTCATGGTATTAGCCATCTTATTGTCGCAAAGACTATTTATAGGTTAACAGTCTCCATGGTAATATGGTGCTGAATTTCCATGCTTAAAAATATTGTTACATGTTTTTTTTAAACATAAGTATGCTTAAGTTATATATTGATCGTTTTTGTAATGAATAATAAATAATGATTTAAAATAAATTTATAACTTAGTTAATTTTTAAAAAATTTAAAATTTTAGCAACATGAGATGTATCATTAAGTATATATATATATATATATATATATAGAGAGAGAGAGAGAGAGAGAGAGAGAGAGAGAGAGAGAGATGTTCATAAATAAATTATTTTAATGCTAATAATTTTACAAAAATAAAATAATTGAAAGTAAAGAAATTCAATTGATGTGTAATTCGTTCCATTTTTAATACGAAGTTCATATGTGGTTGATAATTAATAACAAAAAAATCAATATTTATATTTGAATGCAAATGTTGAGCATAATTTTTTAATTTCAACTTTGTATATAGTAATACAACCATATTAATAAATGTGGTTGATCTATCTAGATGGTTGATTCACTTGTAATAATTTTTCATTTGAAATTTTGCATGGAAAATTCATACTTGTATTATGTAGGCGTGGAAACGTAAACATAGATTTAGAAATGTAAGGTAGATAAAATTTGAAATTCCATGTGTTGAAGAGAAGATGACCAAAATATGCCAACATATTTCATTTATGACCATATGATAAATATTTCCACATGATAAATATTATGATTAAAAGAAAAATTAATGTACCAACATTCATGGGGACATATATCCACATAATTATTGTTCCAAGAGGTGCACTATATAACTCAATATGATGACCATATTTCAATATGTATTTGCTCAACATGGAGTTGACAGGTGTCTATTTTGAAATAAAAATAAAAATATATTTGGTGCGTAGAAAAAAAAATTATATTCAATTTTGACTGTCATCCAGATGATTTTTTTACACCTATACTATGATATTTCTTGTTAGACAACATAACATTTCTCTATCTAAAATATCCTTGAAAAAAATTAAAGAAAAAAACATGCAAATAATGCTTTCATGGCTTCCATGCTAAGTTTGGATTTGGTTTGAAATTTGTAGGAGATAGTTGAGAGATTTTCTCCACTCCTATCTCTAAGGTTATAAGTAGTTGGATCTAAGTTCAACTATATAATTGTATTATAAATGAGTAAAGGCCTCAAATTAGAAATACAAAATTTTTGTGTGTATTTCTATGTATCATTGTTGTTCTTCCAATTTTCAACTTGGTATCAGAGCCTGTATGGGCTTGACTCCTTCAAGGGAGGGCCCAGGAAGATGGAAGGGATGTGGGATTTGATTCTATGTACATAAATTAGTGTAGAGGCGTGTTTGAGTGATTTGTGTGGATTTTTACATATGTTTGTTTCTTTTTCTTTTATGTGATGTTGTACTGAGATTGGTGGGAGAGAATGTGCTTACAACGGTAATGTAGACAATCTTTATGTAGTGAAAAATGGGTATACACTGTTAAAGCCCCATTACACCTCTTCGAAAGGCACATGCTACCTGGCCGCCAAATATTCATATACTTTGGTTGCTTGTTTCTTTACTGCTTGGGGTGTTGCTGGTACTCATGGTGTGCATTTTTTATAGAAATGGTGGCTGCCTACTTCAATGGTACAAAAACTGCTCGCAGAGCCCCTCATGCAGATCATTCTGGGTGAATTACTAACATATGTTCAGATGGTTGTGACATATACTTAACACCTAATTCATCAATTCTCTGAAGGGTAAAATCCAACAATGTGTTATACCTCAACACTTTAGCCCGTTCATGTCAGTTCATTCATATGTTTCTTAAGAGCATGAAATGTGACTTAGCTCAATGGCATCTTCCTATGCATGTTGGTTAAATTTGGTAATGAAACCAATCTTAGTCTAGCTGCAACCACATTCCTACCATCTTGGTATGACATGCCATTCCACGTGGATATCTGTCAAGAAACCTAAGATCGATGAAGATTGCATGGAGATCTATCAAGAAACATCCATTAGAGAGCATCGTTTGTGATATAATAAAACACGTCAATCCAAATCTAATTTTTGAAGCTCATGTTCATTTCTTTTGATGTACAATAAGTTTACAGCGGAGCCAAATGTTTCTCATTTTAAATTTGAATTAAGAAAATGTTATGGTTCTATCCTACTTCAAATTCACCATCTCTCCTAATTATCAATGTAACACCCTCCTCCCACATCTACCCATGTAACTGGGCAACTAGGGTAAACATGTGACGATATGCTCCTATGATATGATTCGACCTCCTATGTCATGTTAAAGAAGTGGAACTAATGGAAACACACCATAGAGACCTTCAACGTCATCATTATGACTCGTAAGAACCATCAAAACCTTTCTGGTTACCAACCCCTGAGTCCTATTCAGGTTTTAGACCTCTTGACATCTGGATGCTCCCATGTTATGGGCATGCCAATGTCAAGAAGGCATTGGATGCTCTCATGACAAGGCATGCTAGTGTCCAAGGACTATTTTTCTCAGCGTTGTGCCAGTGTTCTCGGGATTTGAGCTACTTCCTCAGGGGAAAAGCCCATATAACTACTAATAATTAAATGACATCTTCAGATCAGTAAGATAATAGGGAAACAATGATGCAAAAGTAAATACTTGAAAAAGCCCTTAACTAGACCCCTACCAACCATGATATGCATTTCATCAAACATATCACAAATATGGAATCTGTAGGTGTAAACAACACATTTAATCATAGGGATGTCATATTTATATGAGAATTGTTAAGAACCATTGTTCCCTCATATCATTTGTTGCATTATAATCTATTAGGTCATAGATACATTTTTCATTCATTTACAAGAAAAAACATGATGAGAGGCATAGATAGCCATTATCATTAAAACACATACATAACCAACATAATACCAACGGAAATACCAATGAAAGCACAAACATATGATCTACATATAAACTAGTATAATACTCATAGAAATAGGAGAAATAACCTCATATTAATGATGCAAAATCCAAACCAAGGATGGGATTACCATGTTCCACCCTACCATATAATGGTTGAGCCAAATATCTCTTCGTCAATTCACCCTTGTGCCATATTTGTTGTAGATCTGATACCAAAAATATAAGATAATGAAAATATACCCAAGAATAATATGAAATGATACTTTATTGATCAAACCCTTAAGGTAGGGCAACACCATACGTTCACTCCTTAAGGAAGGAGAACACTCCACAAGCCATATGCCTGTTCATACAAGAATACTTCTCTTCATCTTCATATCTCTCCATGTGGAGTCTCTAGCCTTTATATAGGCCTCATACATACAATACCATGCATCATTACCATGGTTCCCTCATACCATCAACTAATACCATGGGCCCATTACATTATTATTAACTACTTTTGGTCCCTTACATGACATGGGTTAACCACCTTATTTATTACTATGGCCCATCCCATTATTACATTATTAACTTGGGTACCACCCTTGGTACCCCATATTATCCCCCCTAGGTATATAAAATTCCACCCCCCTAAGCATGTTTCGTCCCCGAAACATGGGAAGAACACAAATAATAAGATCTACTCAGAAGAGTAGTCCACTGATACCATGCACGTGCATCTAGCCATCCAAGAGAAAGGTGAACCCTCAATCTCGCTGGTGCCTCGCACGCTTGAGATGGAAGTTGACTGTGGCAGCTCTTCTATGTTGATGTGCAGTGGGTGGATCTTCTCTCCTCGTGATCCGTCATGTGACGATTTGGTTTCCATCATGATGGTTGTCTCGCTGGGTGATGTGGGTGATGATATGTTGAAGTTTTAACCCACGATGGCTTTTGCTTGACTTCACCCTGCTGTGGTGCCTGTTGTGGTGTCTTCTTTGTCAATATGACTTCAACCACTGAGCCCTCCTCTGATGTATCATCACCTGTAACCTTTTCTTCTGCAGCCTCTGTTTGTGTTTGATTGTCGATCATCAAAGGCTCATCATCTGATATGTCAGTCCCTTGAACATCTTCTTCTTCAGCCTCCATGTGCTCTACCTGTTTATGGATGGAAATATCCTGTAATGTAATTTTCTTCTTTTTATACCATAGCTTCAGGAATTTCTTCTGTACATTAATATTGATAGTAACCACGGATTCCATCCAAGGATATCCCAAAACAACATCCATATTATCCATCTCTGAAGCAATTACTCATATCCACCCTTTGTGCGATAGCCTCTAGAATGAATCGGTAGCTTCATAGTGAGCTTGAGCCTATAGCGACCTTTAGCGTTGAGCGTGATGAGCATTTAGCACATGGAGTAGCGTTGCGAGACCTTTATGGGGAGGAATCGATTAACAATATCGATCTACTTGCAATTAACAATAGTTGCATTAAACAGCAAGAGCAACTACTTCAACTGCAAATGCAAATGCAAGTAGCAACTAAACTTCAACCTTCTTCTTCAAAGAGTTGCTTACGAACCTTCCGCTGCTTATTCGTAGCCTGACGACGAGACCTCTTTTTTACTTGCCAAGAGTCCTACTTCAAAGACCTAATAACCTCCTTGTGAGCCTACTTAACCTCCTTAAAAGACTTCAGACACCTACCTATTTGCAGGCTTTTGAACCAACCAATGGCGGCAATGGCGGCCTATTGTCGAGAGTTCGTTACCTCACCCTTCGGTCTTTAGGCCTATTTTCAATAGTGGGTACCGGGTCCTGTTCATTTTTGCCCAGTCCGCCTGTGCCTTTCAAGCCCATGGCCTGGATCATTGGTAAACCATTTTGGTAAGTTAGCTTCTCTTTACTTTCTTCTTGAGCAGGCTCCTGAGCTACTAAGCTTTGTGGTGCTTGCATTACTTTTCCTTCTTGGGGAGACCATGTCCCTGTGGTCTCATCTTCATTTTCATCATCGTCATGGATCTCATCATAGATCCTAGAAAATGATTGGTCCCAGGGAATCTAACCATAGGGGGCTTTCTCTTTATTGAGGTACAGCCTCATTCTCCACCAGGCCCCCATCTTGTGCCTCTTCAAATTGTCCTCCACCACCTCCTTCCTTCTAATATCAGGCATAGCAATCAAAAAAAAGTCTGCCTTGGTAACGACCTTGTTATCAGGCTTGTAAAAATAGAAATAAGGTGGAACTTTACCTTCAAGGAGGAGGGGAGGAGGAAAATCCTCTGACATTGCCTTGGCAGGATATGCCTAAGCAACCATAATCTCTTTTACCTCCATCCATGAATGTAGATTGGCCATATTCTCCTCTGACGGTCTAGTTTCATCGTCATTTGGCCCTGGTGATCCCATAATTGGTTAGGGCTAGGGTTAGGCTAGTGATCTAACATGATGGGTGAGTGTTGGTTCTATTCGTAAGCAACTGACCAGGATCCGAGAAGTATGTATATAGGAATGATGATTATATCAAGTATATAGCAATAAGAATGATCAATAGACAGTCTAACTAATTCCCTCCTCCGTCTCGACCTTTGGTGGTTTCTAGTTGATCGTGCAAGCCCCTCTAGTTCCCCGATAGTTGGTGTAGTTCCCTCTTCTGGTAGATAGAGTTCCGCGTCAGTGGGTTGGGCTTTCTGTCTAGTGGCAATAGAAGGAGTCTAAATAACAATGTCTAGTTGGTGGAGCTGGCGGAAATACATAGTAAGAAATTGTCACCCGGTATTAGTTGTCGGTGTTGTGGCATGTTGACTCTCATGGCTCTATCTTAGTAATGTCCTGCCTCTATGCTACTGGCTCTCTGGAGTATTCTACTCTATTGGGGGTGAAGATATGAAGTAGGAGCTCCACCAGGTAAGGGGTTGGCTAGTTGTACGGAGTAAGCACAATGGATGGCACTCCACTCTACAGGATCATTTGTAGATCTGATACCAAAAATATAAGATAATGAAAATATACCCAAGAATAATATGAAATGATACTTTATTGATCAAACCCTTAAGGTAGGGCAACACCATACATTCACTCCTTAAGGAAGGAGAACACTCCACAAGCCATATGCCTGTTCATACAAGAATACTTCTCCTCATCTTCATATCTCTCCATGTGGAGTCTCTAGCCTTTATATAGGCCTCATATATACAATACCATGCATCATTACCATGGTTCCCTCATACCATCAACTAATACCATGGGCCCATTACATTATTATTAACTACTTTTGGTCCCTTACATGACATGGGTTAACCACCTTATTTATGACTATGGCCCATCCCATTATTACATTATTACCTTGGGTACCACCCTTGGTACCCCATATTATCCCCCCTAGGTATATAACAATATTCCAAGCACGAATGTGCAACTCAAACCAAAAGAACCAACCAGGGCATCCCAAGTCTAAACCACTTAACCCTCATCAATAGAAACCAGGCTTTACTATAATCCATCCCGGATCACTAGGCCAACACAATGAACATGTAATAACAAGATTTTCCATGATCTCCACAAGATCACTAGGTCAAACAAGCATGGATTCCATTGAGTTTCTTCACCTATACCGTGATGAATTTTCGTCTCCTAGTCTCTCAGGCTGTACCGCAATTCATAGCTTGATCCTCGAATCACTAGGCCCTAAATCAAGACACCACCCTCTAGGTTTTACCGAATATCTCACCATTCATCAGCAAGGATTCCTAGGCCTTATCAAGGGAAACCACCTCTAGGCTTTACCGTATATCCCTCCATTCACAGGAAATGATTTCTTGGCCCATTGAGGCAACACAATCTTGTCTTTATCGCAACCCACAATCCATCTCAAGGGTCACTAGGCTAGTGGCTTTACCGTCATCCATAGTCTGGTTCAGTGACCACTAGGTCATGCACTCTATTATTCAGAGATCTGCCTCACTCAGCTTCGAATCCATTTAGAAATCTAACTCAACCAAAACATGAGAACCCCATCACACCATAGCTATCTAGAAATGGAAAGGCTAAGCTAAAAACACTGTCACACTTGGAAAAACCCATGCCATAATAGAAAATAACCACATGCAATACCATGCATGCTAGATCTAGCATGGAAAATACACATGAAAATCGATACCTGCAAAGAATATTGTTGTAGCTACTTGATCCTGCTCTTCCTTGCTTGCTCCTTCCTTCCTCTTGCCTTCTTTGCCTTTCTTGATCCAATGAAAAACTTGAGCAAAAGCTTACCCACTGGTCCTTAGAAGCATTTTTATTAATGAGGCCTCTATTTTCTTAATTTTCCATTGTTTTCCTTCGTTTTCCTCCTCACATGTAACCTATGACCTTCACCTTCATTTTCTCCTAATTTCCATTATTTTCATAAATAAATGTGCCAAAAATTCCATTTTACCTCTCCAAATCCTTTTCCATTGGCTTTGCCAATTTCCTTTAGCTATAATAAATGAAATGAACACCCACTAGGATGTCTTTCCCACCATTCATCTTGGAATACGTGTCCCATGAACCGTGGTCTTACATCTTTTTACATGATTTTTTAACCAGGGATGTTATAGAACCCTCCCCCTTGGGGGAACACTATTCTCGATGTTCATTGACACTTATAACCACAAAGACCACTGAAAAACAAATATACTTCCCATGGAGCTTTATAACATGACCCTTTTGTAGTATTGAAAGTTACCACTACTGAAACATTACAATCATACCATTTAGTGGAGATTTATAACACAAATCATTACGGTATTTACAATAACGACCATATATACACACATACACATTTTCTTCACCCAAAAAATAATCATACTATCTATGGAACTCTATAAATCCATCTCAATAGAGTATTTACAATGATATACACATACGCATTTCCTCAACCAGTAAATAAAAGGATATGATGCCTGCATCTGCAACAAAGGAATCCAGAGGCTCACATGTCCACCCTCAAAGTAATACCAAGATTCCCCTCCTTCCTAGTAACTCCAGAATCCACTGTCAAATTCAAAGTTGCATCCAATGTCTAGCGCTACAATCCTATGCCACTTATCCTCTCAATGAACAGTTACTGACTCGTTGTTCCAAGGTGTACTCCCATTGTGCATCAAATTCTATATGACAATGTTAGTGACCAAAATAAATCCATCCATGGTCTTCCCTTCTCTGCTACATAGTCCCTCGGGAAATCCGGTCACCCTCTTCTGTGCAGTCACTCACCTTCCAATTTCCACTGGCACCCCCATCCCGGGCAATCCATCCCTTGGCAAGGGTTCCTTACATCAGAAGATACGAAAACCAAGGCATATTCTTACCTTAAAACCATCATATCAGTCATAGCATGTTCATGGCAATCAATGGATGCTATTGAGTACTAATGTCCCGCAGTGGCCCTACTCTTAAATACTTTACCAGCATACTGCTGCATTTTCCAATTGCTTTTGTTGTTGCAAATTCTTGCAGTCAATTTCAACCACCCAACTCAACATTTCATGCTTTCCTATACCAAGCACATAACTGCCATTAGATTTAGAATAAATTGAAATAACTTGAAATCATACCTCATTGGTGGCTCTTCAATAAGGTACACTTGAAATCCTATTTACTTCTTGTAACAATAGGTCAAACTAGCATCTTTAACCAAATCATCATGTACATCAAGTTAGCTCAAAACACAACCATCATAAATCAAAATCATAAATCACATGTAACCATCATAAAAAAAGATCATAGATCACATGTAATCATCCTAGACCAAAATCATAAATCACATGCATAATAAAACTAAAATAAAATACTGATACTTATCCTTTAATCAATCCTTAGCTTCTACCTTTGTCTTTATTTTGTATGCACACTGGATTGGTTGCCACACCCGACAAATACCTGGTGCCTTTTCCTCAACCATGTGCACATACACATAGTGTGGATCAGACACATACCATCACACACAACATACAACACCATGCAATACATGCACCTACCCGTGACATACAACTCATACATACTCCTACATCTAGTGTACAACACCACACAATATATATACGTACACAAAGTACAACACAATGAATACACGTGTCAGGATATCATAACTACACAATGCACATACATAGTATCGCATGCCTGCAACACAACATGTACAAGATGCTCACAACACGACATGAACACCAGTACTATATGTACAACATGTACACACTACCACCTATACACATCACCACCTGCACAACATATGCACAACATCACAAGTACATGGCATCCCCTGCACAATGCTTACACAATGCCACATGTACACCACACCACATGTACACTGTGTACACAATACCAAGTGTACACATTACCATATGCACGACATGTACATGACACCACATGTACATAGCATCACATGCATGACATGTAAACAACACCACATGCACACAACACCACATGTACAACATGTACATGACACCACATGCTCACAACACCACTTGTACAACCATGCACACAGCACCATATGTACATAGAACCACATGTATAACATGCACACAACACCATATGTACATAACACTACATGTACATAACACCATTTATACCCAACATTGTATATGCTATATTTTCACAACACTATCTGTACCACTCTGTACATAACATTGCATAAACAACATGTACACACTCTATATATACACAAAACCACATGCGCACAACATCACAGATGCAACATGTACAATATATAAAACATATGCACAACAATAGTACCACACATCTAGAACCAAACTGTCTTTACCAAACAACCTTTCTTCCAGTGTATTATTTATGCTTGTCCCAACATATCACAAACCATATTTCTTTCATTTCGCTGATGTATCCCTCGGCATACCCTCTCATAACATAAACATAGGCATAGTATGATCACATAATATCAATTCTTATCCACAGGATACAGACCTGGTATATTTTTCATGACTACTCTTCCTGCTTGATTGCTCATAAACCATAAACGTCTTCATGTCATTCACCTACATAACCAATCATTCGTCCACAAGAATGATCGTGGACAACGCTATCAGGCAACAACATACATACATACATATATATATATATATTAACATTAACAATCATGATCCAGTCAGACAATGACATACATACATACATTTATACATATATAAACGTCATCATAATCATGATCATAACATAATTACTAGATATCATAAGGTCAAGGATAAGAGAACTTCCTTTATCCGTGCAATGCATGTGCAACATTGAGAACAATAGATCCCAACATAGCCAAGGCATATGATGCCTCAAATCTATTCACCTTACCTTTCTCCATTAGCTTTCCCATGACTGTCCTATCATCGTCTATTTACACCAATGGACCTAACCAGTCCAACTTGCTATCATACTCTTTCCTTCAACTTCCTTTATACATGCACCGATTTCATCTCATTCTTACATTTCCTATTGGATTTCATTCAGCTCTCTCCAAGCTCCACTAGGTTTCCTGTTTCTCAACTGATTCCCAAGACTCCAAACTTAAAAGGCAAGCACAAGAAACAAACAAGAATAAAATCATGAAAACTAATAACAATACGACACCATAAACAAAGTGGCATGATCATGCACTAGACATAACAAAATTGCAAATCAAGCGCAAGAAAATCACAAAAGACCAAAATCACAAGACTAACAATATACACCATGACTCAACCCCCATGGTTCCCAGTGCTTTGAATGGAAACCTCAACATGATCCTTCTTCAAGATTTCATAGTAGTCTCTTTTCCATGCAATCCCTTGCATCATACTGCCATCAACACATAACTATCAGTGCATAAATAAACATAACAATACACTAGTTACCTTACCCTATTATCCCAAGCATGATGTCTTGCAACTGAACACATCCACGCCATCTCTCAGGGGACTCCAATTCATTTGACATATCTAGCTATAATTAGACACCAGCTGTTATACCTGTCAAATACATGTCCATGAATATTTAAGATACCCACATAAGTTTAGACAAGATTAGGGTTAAGAAGACTTCATGTATATAAAGAACTCATTCGTTTGGAATTATGGTTTCGAAACATAGGCAAAGGAATTCTTACCCAATTCCTTTCGTCTACCTTTATTTTTTGTTGGAATCGAGGCTTACTTATGTGTTGTCACATCACCCAACTATTAGTTATATGAACACATCAATTGTTACCTTGTCACGCTAATACCAAGCATGTTTCCTACAACTTCTCACACATGTCAACCACATGTTCCAAGTATCAAGACAATCATATCTATCAATTTGAAATCAATCTTTATTGAGACTAGCAATCATGTCATAATCTATAGTGAACTCATAGTCATTAGACATAATGCTATAACTATCACCTAATACACTGAAGTATATATCAATTGTCTCAACACATATGTATTAGTAAAACCATCTTAAAACAAGATCATTCGAACACATACTCATATTATGAAATTCGTCAAACATTCAGCCAACTTGCAAACATACCATGTTAAATAAATCAATTAGATGACATAATAAACACCAAATAGATGTCATAATCAAATAGTCAAGCATAAATTAGATAACATAAGCAAGTTCATACCTTAATGTATCTCAGAGGAGAAAATTTTGTATGCACAACAAATCCAAATTAGCATGATATAACTTCACAACATATCATCTCAACCACAAATAAAGTCATGATGTCCATAATAGTCACTAGCTAACACGTCCACATAATAAGCTCATAAACATTTATCATTCGTACATAATAATCACATCTTCATAGTCAATCTAGATTAGTATGACATAATATTAAAACATACTAACTCATACCTAAATTTCATAACCCTAGCCATTCACATAGACCAATCCAACTTAGTATGATACATATAACATCAAGATATTAATGTAATAGCCCTAATCATCAAGTCACTAGCATATAGCAACAAGAAGTTATATATCATGCTCATCCACAACTTATAACCTAATCATCAACCTAACTATCATATAACAACAACAAGTTAACCTATAACATACTCATCAACAACATATAACATAATCATCATGTTATCTAACATAAAATAACAACATAAATGCATATAACCACAGGTTACTACAACCCATGATTATCTGACACATGTGCATATGACTATACTAATCAAATAGCATCTACCATGTATGTAACCATAACATCAATAGACATGTACATAAGCCTAATGTATATAACCCTAATGCATATAACAATCCATTAACTAACATACCTACATGTCCAAGATCCAAACCTATATGATGACATGCTCTTGCCTCAAGGTCCAATGTTTCAACTTTGCTTTGATGATCTACATCTCTTGCTCTATCTTAGCTAACAAATTGGCATAATAACATACCAATATCATTATGCTGACCTAATTGCATACAATGACCTTATAATTCATGCATAACAACATATAGACACCGACATGCATAAAAAATGCATATACAATCATACATTCATGACGACACATCCCACAACAACACCATCAACCTTCACATGGCAACATCACTACAACTATGATCAACACCATGTAAATGCAACAAGCACATGAACTACAAGAATAAGAAACACATATCAAAATAATATGAATGCATGACTAACACACCACCCATGAAGTCTGAGGCATGAACCATGCTCTGATACCGCTCTGTAACACCCTCCTCCCACATGTACCCAAGTAATTGGCCAACCATAGTAAACATGTTACAAGAGGCTATTATCATATGATTCGACCGCCTAAGCCATGTTAAGGAAGTGGAACTGATGGAAACACAACATACAGACCTTCAACATTAGAAATAGGACTCCCAAGAACCATCCTAACCTTTCTGCTAACCAGCCCCTGAGTTCTACTGAGGTTTTAGACGACTTGACCTCTAGACGCTCCCATTTTATGCACATGCCAACGTCCAAGAGACTTTGGATTCTCTCTTGACAAGACATGCCAATGTCTAAGGACTACCTTTCTCAGTGTTGTATCAACATCCCTAGGATTCGAGCCACTTTATCAGGCTGAGAGCCCAGGTCACTCCCAATAATTTGAATGACACCTCCATATCAATAAGATAACAGGGAAACAATGATGCAAAGGTAAATGCTTGAACCAACCCTTAACTAGACCCCTACCAGCCATGATAGGAGTTTCTTCAAACATATCACAAATATGTAATCTACAAGTATAAACAACATATTTAATCATAGGGATCTCATACTTATCTTATAATCACTAAGAACCATTTTTCACTCATATCACTCATTGCATTATCATCTATTAGGTCATAGATACATTTTCAATTCATTTACAAGTAAAAACATGATGAGAGCCATACATACCCATTGTCATAAAACATATACATAACTAACATAATAGAAACAAAAATACCAATGAAATTATGGCCATATGATCCACATATAAACCAGTATAATACTCAAAGAAATACAAGGAGAAATAACCTCATTTTAATGATGCAAAATCCATACCTGGGATGGGACTACAATGTTCCACCAAACCATGGAATGGTTGAACTAAATATCTCTTCAACCATTCACCCCCATGCCATAATCCAAGCATGAATGTGTGTCTCAAACCAAAAGAACCAACCAGGGAATCCTAAGACTAAATTACCTCATCCTCATCAATAGAAATTATACTTTACTAGTATCCATCCCAGATCACTAGGCCAACACAATGAACATGTAATAACATGATTTACCATTATCTCCGCTAGATCACTAGGCCAAACAAGCATGGATGCACCAGATTTCTCCACCTACACTGTGAGGAATTTTCCCATCTCCTAGTCTCTCAGGCTTTCTCGCAATCCACAGTCTGATCCATGGATCACTAGGCCCTAAACCGAGACCCCACCCTCTAGGATTTAATGTATATCTCGCCATTCACCAACCAAGACTCCTAGGCATAATGAAGGGAAACCACCTCTACAATTTACCGTATATCTCACAATTCACCAACAAGGATTCCTAGGCCCACCAAGGCAACAAAATCATGGATTTACTGCAACCCACAATTTTGCTTAGGGTTCACTAGGTCAGTGACTTTACCATGATCCACAGTTTTGTTCAGGGACCACTAGTCCATGTTCTCTATCATTTAGAGATCCACCTCACTCAGCTTCGAATCCATTTGATAATCCAGGTCAACCAAAACATGAGAACCCCATCACACCATGGCTATCCAAAAATGGAAGGGCTAGGTTGAAAACATTTTCAGACCTAGAAAAACCCATGTCATAATGGAAAATAACCACATGGAATACCATGCATGCCAAATCCATAAAGGAAAATACACATGTAAATCGATACCTACAAAGAATATTGTTGTAGCTTCTTGATCCTACTCTTCCTTGCTTGCTCCTGCCTTCCTTATTTGTCTTTCTTGATCCAATGCAAAACCTGAGAAAAATCTTACCCAGTAATCCTCAGAAGCCTTTTCCTCTATTTTCTTCATTTTCCATTATTTTCCTTCATTTTCCTCCTCACATGCAACCTGTGACCTTTCACCTTCCTTTTCTCATAATTTCCATTATTTTCATAAATAAAAGTGCCCAAAATGTCATTTTTCCTTTCTAAATCCTTTTCCATTGCGTTTGCTTATTTCCTTTAGACATAGTAACCAAAATGAACATCCACTAGGATTTCTTTCCCACCATTCAATATGGAATATGTGTCCCATCAATTGTGGTCTTATATATTTTTAAATGTGCTTTTAACCAAGGTTGATACAGTCAGATTACTTAATTCAACTGTAGCTAATCTCTAAATGGGTTATCTTCTCCAAAATAAATTGAGATGACAAATCTATGATATTCTAGCTTCAAAATATGATGAATGGAAATAGTGGTCGATTCAATTACAGACCATGAATTACAGTGACCTTTGTGTTTTGCTCAAGTCAAAGGGTTTGGAGCATTACAGATGCAAACCAGGATGTTTTTGCAACATTTCATATTACATGTAGTCTTATTGTATGGTGTGTATGTGGTAAAAGGAGTGGTAGCGAGTGATAAGTAATTAGTTGTATATGATTTTGATTCATTTCAAATATGTCATATTATATAACTAATTATTTAATAGAGTAGCATAGTTCAAATTAGTGGTTCTCGATGTTCTTCCATGCTAAGAGAACATATTTCTAATTTAATTATGTAAGTATGTTATATGCTAATGGGTCTTGTTTTGCTTCAAGCTTCAAGAACATCAGTTATAGGTTATTCGTGTGTGTGTAAATTTATGTATGTAAAAAATTCAGTTTTATGGTTGACTGCGAAATAAGCTCAATACATAACATCTTACCTATATAGCTATAAGTATGCATTTCTATGCATACTACTATGATGGAATCTTGTCCATAGAGATATTCAATATCTAGGTTATTCTTTGGGATAGACGAGAAGTGTCAATTACACAAAGTTCGTCAATGATGGTCAGAGGCATTTATGTTTTAAATGGAGTTCAAGTGACAACTTGAATATTAAGTGGTGAAGGAAGATAAATGTTTGCGAGATTCTAGAGTGGATGTGAGCATTGATGAAGACTAGTGAGACATAAATCATTCTTATGGTTGTAATGTGTGTTTTCAATGATTTCCATGTAATCATTAAGGGAGGGGCTTGGAAATGATTCTTCCATGGCTTCCATTGTGAGTTTGGAATTGGTTTGATATTTGTATGAGATATTTGAGAGATTTTATCAATTCCTATGTCTAAGGTTAGAAGTAGTTGGATCTATGTTCAACTATATAATTGTATTGTAAATGAGTAAAATCGTGCAATATATATATATATATATATATATATATATATATATATATATATATATATATATATATATATATAGAGAGAGAGAGAGAGAGAGAGAGAGAGAGAGAGAGAGAGAGATTTGATCATAAATAAATTATTTTAATGGTTAGCTTAAATAAAATATTTTTACAAAAATAAAATAATTGAAAGTAAAGAATTTCAATTTTTTCCTTAATAAGTGGGAGATGCATAATTCATTAATTTTTCAATGTCAGAGTAAATGTGGTTAATCTATCTAGATGGCGTGATTTCCCCCCTTTTAAAATTAACAATGTCAGAGTAAATGCGGTTAATCTATCTAGATGGCATGATTTCCCCCTTTTAAAATTAACACGGTTGATTCACTTATTGTCATTTGTCATTCGAAAATTTACATGATAACTTCATGCATGTATTATGTAGGTGTGGAAAGGTAAACATAGATTTAAAAAGACAAGGTAGATGAAATTTGAAATTCCATGTGTTGAAGAGAAGATGACCAAAATATGCTACCATCTTTCATTTATGACCATATGATAAAGATTTCCATATGATAAAGATTATGATTAAAAGAAAAGTTAATATACCAACATTCATGGGGACATCTATCCACATAATTATTTTGCCAAGATGTTCCCTTTATAACTCACTATGATGACGATATGCCATTCTTCCTGTACTCAACATATGCCACCATCTTTCATTTATGAACATATGATAAAGATTTCCATATGATAAAGATTATGATTAAAAGAAAAATTAATATACCAACATTCATGGGGACATCTATCCACATAATTATTTTGCCAAGATGTTCCCTTTATAACTCACTATGATGACGATATGCCATTCTTCCTGTACTCAACATGGATTTACAGTGTCCCTTTTAAGATAAAAATAAAAACATATTTGGTGTGTAGGAGATGTGGTAAAAATATTTCACTTTCATTGTTAGCTATAAATAAGATATTTTGATATGCACGTGAAATAATGTAATTTTATAGTAACTTTAGAGATAAATAAAGTAACTAAAAATAAATAAATAAAATAAGAAAAGTAACTAAAAATAAATAAATAAAAATAAGATATTCAATTTTGATTGTCATCGAGATGATTTTCTTTTCCACCTATAAAATGATATTTCTCTTTAGTCACCATAAAATTTCTCTATCTAAGACATCCTTAAAGTTCTCTATCTAAGACATCCTTAAAGGAAATTAAAGCAAAAATTCTAGCACGATTCATTTAAAATTGATTTAAGGATCAGTAAAAGATTATATTTTCGAAAGAAAAAGAAATCATAATTTGAAATTTTTACCATCTATACTTTAATAAGTTACCTCAGTCTTCTCAAAATTTTGTTATCTAAAATTTCCTATAAAAAGTTTTATAATGAAAATTATAAAATCTCTTGATTGAAATATAAAAGCCATATGATTGTAGGCTTCCATACAAATGTTATGGAGTAACACAGTGAAAACGAATGAATACAAATAAACAAGAAAATTCCTTTTACAAATAACTAGTGCTGAACACAAGATAATATGATTTTATATATGGAAAAATTAAATTTATTATAGACTTATATTAATTTTTGATCTACCAAGGGTTGATAGGGATAAAATATCTCACTATGAAAATCACCTCTGAGTTTAAGAGTCGAGGAAAAGTTTGCACTTTCAGAGATTTGATTCCTCTCAATGCTGGGTAGATTTGAAAATAAGATGGATCTATACTAATTATTAATAATATTATTTATACTTATACAAAAATTCACATCACATTATATAGAAATATTACTATTTTTAGTTTTATCAAAACCTACATATAGTTACATATATATACACTTGCATTTTTCATTGACATATATTATAATTTTTTTATATTAATTTTGTAATGTGATATGAATAGCATTGATTTATATAGAGATAGGTTAGAAAAATAATGTACCTTAAGTATTAAGTTTTTATATGTTATTAACTGAATTTATGATTACGAATATGAATCATTATTATCTAAAGTCATGTTAATGTGATATTCATGTTGTGATCTTTTTAATAAAAAAATTGTTTGTAATTTTATTAATAAAAGAAAATTTACATTAAAACAAATTAAATTGAATCAGTGTATTATTTTATTATTTTTTAATTAAGTTCACATTTAAATTTTTAGACTCCTTAACCACTGCTAGGACATCTCCCCTATATTGAGTTGTACAATGCCTCTGAAAATCACAAGTTCTGGTCAAACAAATTAGTATAATAATATAAATATAACTCATTATCTAAGATTTTACTTATAACCACTACAACGTATTCCCATGCTGGGCTTGTAGAGCACACCTCAATGCAATTAGAAAGTCAACTCAGATACAAAAATATAACAATAACATTATAACTCAATATTTTGGGCTTTATATGGGTTTTTTCGATAGCTTAACATGATGGTATTCCCCTTGTAGAGCACACCTCAATGCAATTAGAAAGTCGACTCAGATACAAAAATATAACTATAACATTATAACTCAATATTTTGGGCTTTATATGGGTTTTTTCGATAGCTTAACATGATGGTGCATTTGATTTTTATTTTATGTGTTAAATACCATTATATATATTTAATTACTCTTAGTGAAATTATAGGGTCTATTCAAACACACAAATATAATGATAACAATATAACTCGATATTTTCGGCTTTATATGGGCTTTTTCTAGAGATAAACATAATGTTGGATTTGCTTTTAATTTTATGTGTGAAATACCATTATGTATGTTTAATTAGTATTAAACAAATACTGCCCTAGCTCAATGGGTTGCAACGCTGTTTGGCACAAAAATTGCTTTGATAAGAGATGGGTTTTCTTATCTGGGTTTCCATTTAAAAGCGAAAGGATTCCGCATCCGGGACTGGCAGTGGTTGATTGATCGTTTTTACAACAAAATCTCTAGATGGGAGATGCGTTTCCTTTCCCTGGCGGGCAGACTAATTTTGGTGCAAGCTGTTCTCTCTCAAATGGCGGTTTATTGGGCCCATCTCTTCCTTCTTCCTTTATCTATCTCAAAAAAGATTACTTCTTTGGCAGCAAATTTCTTATGGGGCGGTCGTTCTCATCAGTCCAAGATTCACTTAGCAAAGATGGATTTAATTACAAGGCCGAAGAAGAAAGGTGGCTGGGGCCTTCTGCATATGAATTCCTTTGGAAAAGCTCTCCTATGCAAATCTCTTATTAGAGGTATTTATGGCAAAAGCCTGTGGAGCAACATCATAAACCAAAAATATCTCAAAGGGCGGAGTATGGTCTACTGGTTCAGAAGGAAATCGTTGGGAATCAGGTCAGGTTGCTCCATATGGAAAAGCTTCAGAAAGTTTCAATCCTTCTTCTTGGAGAACTTAAAATGGACTCTTTCTTCCGGTTCCTGTGTTTTCATTGGCCTTGACCCAACGCTGCATAAGCTGGAATCGTTGATCCCTCCAAACTTGCTCCTCTTCTTTCTTTCAAAAGGTCTTTTTACATGGAATAAGCTTATTCATTCTTGGATCTCTCAGACCCCAGTTTGGAAGAATGCAGATGATTTATCCATTCCCCTCCCTCTTCGCCCCTTATGGGATTCGACTGTCAACAGTTTCTCAAGTAAAGGAAGCTTGCAATCGGGTTCTGCTGACGAACTCATTTGGTCCCTTGAGAAACCCGCCCATTTAACTACTGTTAAAGATTTATATGCCGCCCTCTCTCTTGGCCGTCCGCCTCCCTCGCCCTCCTTTCCTCCTAATTTTTGGAAAGCCTCCTGTCCGCTTAAGATGATTCTTTTCTCTTGGCTTCTCTTCTCAAACAGAAATCTCTCTTGGGAGGTTCTCCAAAGAAAAGGCTGGCAGGGTCCGGGTCGATGTCAAATGTGTCGCAACGATGCTGAATCCAATCTCCATATGTTCTTCCAATGCGGTGCAACCTCCTCAATTTGGTATGATCTGTCATTAAATTATGGTTTTTCTCACCGGGTTTTTCCTTCTGTTCAGGATGGTTTCTTGTGGTGGAGCGCGCAATGCCCCTCCTGGCGTTCTCTTTTCATTATTGCTTGCTGGTTCCTTTGGAAGTGGAGGAATGAACACACCTTCCAGAATTCCTGTTTGCCTCTTGAATCCATCTTGATCAAAATCTCGGGATATATGCCTCCTGTGGATTAATTTCTGTCTTGGCATCTTATGTTTCTTTCCCTCGTGGCATTTTTGTTGAACCCAGATTTTTTTATATCTTGCCTTTGCTGGATTCCTCCCCTGGAGATTTTGTGGCGCTATGCGCTCAATGTATTCGATCTTTCTTACAGATCCATGCGGTTCTGATCCCATGACAGTATCAGGTTTCTGTATATCTGCTCCTAAGGCTTTATGTCTACTCTTGTATCTCGACTTTTATATCCTCTTAATATAAATCATGAAGTTTTTTCCCTCTGAAAAAAAAAAAAATATGTGCATATATTTGTTATGTCATACATATTTTTACATTTTAGTTAGTATTAAAGTCGTTTTTGGTATTAACATGACTCGAACGGGGATTTTAGGTATTACACACCATACAATAAATGAATTTTATTAGGATAAATTTCTATGAAAAACACCAAGAACCCATAATCCATTCCATTTATTAGGGATGTTTTTACACTGGGTGGAATGTTCAGGGAAATTTTGATATTTTCAATGAGATTAATGGGTATCTAGGCCTTTAAAATGATTAGACAAGGAGAACAATGGGTTTAAGAATTTAACAAACATTTTCAAACTCAAATATCATGAAATATAGTTTTAAACATAAAATAATACCTTTCCTTTCAATGATATTTTTAGCTTATGAGTAGCATGGAGCCATCATTAGTTGGTTCTACATCATATTGATGGTTCTAGGATTCTTAAATATCATCAAATCGGATGAAGAGAATTCACCAAATTCCTCTAAGCATGGAACAAACCCTCTTTGTGGGTATTTTCACATCCAATTAGTATTCCATATACCATTGGGTGGTCTTCCATAAGGGGGGTAGGTCTGAGGGGCCTTAACTATGGTTAGAAGAGGAAAAGAGGTCTTATGTCCTTAGAAGAAGGTTATAGTGCTAAATATTTCCTTTCCTGATGGGGTTTTTCATAGTTAATAATTTATGTACAAATAATGTGCATGCATTAATAATGCATGGTCATTCCTATGGATTCCTAAAACAATAGGTTTTATTGTCTTTTTCTATCTATGGGATAAGTTAGTTGGCTAAATTAATGTTAGAGTTAAAAATTACAAAACTAGTAATTTTAGCTAAATAAACAAATGAATAATTACTTTTCCAAATATAATATCGCTAAATTTAACCAAGTTTTTAAGTATGGCACACATATTCGTTATTGATGATATTTCACATTATGAAAAATATCTATAGGAAAATTCCAAATAATGTGTGTCAATTAATTGGATTGCACATTGTAACAAAATTATGTATGAAGATTCCAAAATGCCCCTACGTGTGTGTCAATGCGTGTGGGCATGTATGTGTAAGACAACCTTGAGGGTTAGCTCAATTGGTCGAGTCTCAATTGTTAAAGATCATTCTCTTGTCTATCACACACACACACACACACACAAATATATTATTTTCCATTTTACACAATAAAAAGTTTCCATTTGAGAATATCTCCCCCAACTACCAATGTGTACCGGTCTGCATGATCCAATGGAATGTTATATGATTGAAGTTTTTTAGGTTGTCAGATTAATAGTTAATAATTAATAAAAAATTAATAGTTAGGGTTGATTCTTGTTGAGTGTTTTCTTGATGGCTTAACGGTCTCTTGATTACCTGAGAGACAAAATGGGTGGTCATATCTTGGCAACTGAGCCTTATTACACTGATACTAAACTCACTTCCTGATTTCATGACTTTGCATTCTTATTACTTTCATAAATTCCATGAGGGTTTGTTTTCTAGGTTTCATTTTTTCAACCTATAACTTATTTTTTTTTTCGCCTATTTCACCCCATACACTGGTTTTTGTTAACTTGTTATGTATGTTTCCAACCTTTTATTTTTCATAGCCACAGATTCTGATCTTATCATGTTGACTTGCATTTAATTTTTTTGGATATCTCCCCCTTTCTAGATACTTCTAAGATATTTTTTTATTGTTGTTGCAGACTTGTGCCGTTGATTTTGATTCACATACAAATTTTAAGTAATCTATGCATTTTGACTCCTTTATGTTGGGTTGCATTTAATTTTTTGGTCCTTTTATGTAATTTTTAGTCTCTTATCTTTTTTTGGAAGGTTCTTGTATCTCTATGCTTGTAAGCTCTTTGTAAAATCCTTGGTAAAAAATCATGTAAAAAATATATAAGACCAAGGCCATGAGACATATATTCCATGTTGAATGGTTGGTAAAACATCCTAGAGGGGGTGTTCATTTTGATTATTATGGCTGAAGGAAATTGGCAAAGGTAATGGAAAAGGATTTGGAAAGGTAAAGTGGCATTAATTGACATTTTATTTTTGAAAATGATGGAAATTAGGAGAAAAGGAATGTTAAAGGTTAGAGGTTGCCTATGAGCAGTAAAATGAAGGAAAATAATGGAAAATTGATGAAATTAGAGGCCCCATTAATAAAAAGGCTTATGGATCATTGGGAAAGATTTTTTATTTTTTTTCAAGGAGCTAGCTTATATCATGTCTCTCTCTCTCATACTCTTGGAAACTTAGAGTTTCTTAGAGCACTCTTGGAGGAGTGTGGCATAATTGGGATTTGGAGAAAGAAGACAAAGGAAAGCAGGAAAGTGTAAGAGGATAATGGGATCAACAACTACGACTAGATTTCTTTTTAGTTATCGAGTTGCATGTATGGGTTTCTTATTAGTTTTGACATGCATGGCATATGCATGTGGTTTCTTGGATATGAGATGTCATTGGCTTGGAGGATTGCCTCGATGGACAATGGTTTTTCCTAGCCTTGCCATTTCCAAGATAGACATGGTGTTGTGGGTTATATATATATATATATATATATATATATATATATATATATATTCTGGTTGGTGCTCATCTTCCTTTGTCTATGGGTTGAGTTATTGGGTCCTGGAGCTTTGGTTAGACAAACACTTTGGAATTTTTATAACAACTTGGGTTGAGTTAGTAGTCCTGTAAGCCTTGGCTGGAAAAACAGTCTAGAAGCCCTGTAACAACTTCGGTTAAGTTACTAGTCCTAGAAGAATTGGTTGGAAAAACACTCTAGAGCCCTTGGTGGGTTGAGTTACTAGTCTTGAAGCCTTGGTTGGAAAAATGCTCTCGAGCCTGACAACAACTATGGGTTGAGTTACTAGTCGTGGAGCCTTGGTTGGAAAAACACTCTCGAGCCCGGTATTAGTACTCTTGGAAGCCGAGTTGGAACAAACACTCTGGACCCCTAAACAGCTTAGGTAGAGACTGATCTAGTGATGGTTAGTGATGTCTGACCCTGAGGTGGAATCACTGGTTAAGGGTTGAGGTGGTTTGGCCTCTCTAAGCCCTAGTTTGGTTTATGTTGGTTTATTCCATAAGATCTCACATTCATGCTTGGAATATGGAATGGGGGTGACTGGCTGAAAGAGAGAATTGGTTCAACCAGTCTATGATCAGGTGGTACGTGGAAAACCCACACCTGGTTTCATTTTTCATATGTTAATAAGACATTCTTCTCTTGGTATATTCATGGGTAAAGGTACTTAATATTATGTGGCTTTAATGGTTATTTCCTCATTGATATATCTATGGATATTTGATGGTTATAACCATGTTTTATGATAGTGATGATGTATGGATCTCATCATGTTTTGATTTGTAAATGAATGAAAAATGAATATGTGGCCTAATAGATTATAATGCAACTAATGTGATAAGACATCAATTCTTCTTAGTGGTTCTCAAATAAATATGACACCCATATGCTCAGATTTTTTATTATGACTGGTAGAATGCATATTTGTGACATGTTTGACAAAATTCATGTCATGGTTGGGCTTGGTTAGTTGAAGTACTTGATCAAGTTTTGTCTTAGGTGCATTGACTTGGTGTCATTTATTATCTTAGAAAGTCTCATAAAGTCTTGGGTAGTGGTTGGGGACTAGCCCTGAAAAAGTGACTTAAATCTCACAGTCTATGGGCCGCATAGAACTAGCTAAAAATGATTTCTCTCTCTCCCTTGCAAGTATTATGGGATCGAATTGAGGGTCCTAGTCATATGCATGCACATGTCATGGAAGCGACTAGGGGTTTTTTCAGTGAAAACGAAATTTGACTCAGGGCTTTAGCACCTTGAGGGGTGGTTTAGCTCATGTATCATAGTGGTATATCATTGCTTATTTTCATATATGAATTATGTGATTTTAGTTTATTTAGTTGAAATAGTATATGTGAAAATAGAATTATTTGAAATAAAACGAATTTTTATTAATAAAATTTATTAACAATATATTTATTAAAAAAATAATACCATTTTAATGTTTTTAATAAAAGCAATTTATTTCAAGTTTTTTAATAAAGTTTTTTTTTAATTATTAATTAATACAAAATTCTTTTTCAAATATCCTAAAACTTTAACAAAAAAATATTATTTCTTTTACTTTTAAATTGATAAACAAAAATTGCATCTTATTTTTTTAACTTCTTCAAATCAGTTACTTAAAAGTTCTAATAATGCTATAAAACTAACATTTCATTCATTACTTCTAGTTATTAGTTTTGTTGTATTTGATTTATTTAACAATATTTCATGCTTATCCAAAAAATATTTAATTTTACTATATATAAATAGAAACTATTATTTTACCGTGTAATAATTAAATTTTAATATTCTAAAATATTTAGACTAAAAATTTGGAATAACATAATTATACATTTTTTAATTAAATTTTAATATTATTAAATAGTTAGACTAAATTTTATATATTTAAAATTATATATATATATATTGGTTGAAATTTAAAAGTTTTTCAAAGGCATTAGATGTGTAATTATTTTTCGATTCAACATGAATTTAATATATGACATTTAACAAAAATATTAACTTAAATATAAATAAATTTAATATTTTTATTAAATGTCATATATTAACTTCATGTTGAATGGAAAAATAATTATACATGATTCAGTTCTTAAAACTCGGACACAATTATTTAAATTCGTTAAACAAATCTATAAAATTAGAAAAATCCATTAAGCAATTATATTTTTATATAAAATTATATTTTATATAATTTAGAATCCATATAAATGATTTATTTTATCGAATTTTATATTATCTTAAATAAAATTTAGATCTTATTCTTTAATAATTTTAAATTATTGAAATAGATTAATAAAAATAAAATAATAAAAAATATATACCTAATACGCTAGTGTTCATATTTTTAAAATAATAAATGAAGAATTCAAAAAGGCATGGCTAACTAGTACATTATCGAAGACTAGTTGAGGTCTAGGTCTTACATCCTCATACAAACACGATCAACAAAGTTAAGAGACCTGACTTCCAACTAGTCGTGGTCAACGGTCTCATGTCCTCATGCAAACAATGAGCCCGACTTTCTTGAACCTGACTAGTTCTATAGGACAACATTTGGCCTGAAGGACCAAGTCCGGACATGCAGATTTCACTTCCAAACGCCGATCTTGGAGAACTTCTAACATGCATATTTAATGTTCAATAGATGAACTATATGAAAGTATATTAATTCATGTCTGTCCAATCATATATAAACGGAAGATCTTGGTATTTCTTGATATAACTCCAAAAACTAGGGAAGGGAGAATAGCTATATCTTCACAAGTGTATGCCATATTCCAAAGTTTTACCTACCAAAAATTGTTTCTTATTAAAAACGTCACTAGTTGGATCAAAGATTTATATCGAGAATATCCCCATTGTGATGGGGCATGTAATATTTTTTATTTTTTTTTGGGGGGGGAGAAAGTCCCCATTATATCCCTGTGCTTCCATAATGTTGGGAACGGGATCCCCCAAGGATAGTTTTGGGGCTAAAAGCCCATGCTTTGGGTTGAATTTTGTAATAAAGTTGTAAAGTCTCCGTATTTTGTGGTCGTGGAGTGCGAAGGTGTCATGAGTCATAAAGGGTTCTCTACCCTTAATTTTGTAAAGTAAAGTTGATTGTTTGTAAAGGTCTACCCATGGTTCGAAGACCATGGGATTGTATAAAAAGAGCTAAGTAAGTAAGCTCTATGTAGTGGAGATGAGTCATAGGTGGTAAAAGAAGTCTTGAGCGATAAGGAGAGAAGTCTAGGTTTTGGGTCTTAGTGTAGGTAAAGGCTCTGTAGCTGAGTGCGCAGAGGCCTAGTGTAGAATTCTGTAGCTGAGTGCGTGGACCCCTATAGCTTTGTGCGTAAGGCAGATAGAGTCTGTAATCATTTGAAGATATCAATAAAGAGAAGCATTCTACAAATTCTGTGTTGTATTTCCTGTTAATGCATCTTGTCATATCGTGTATGAATTTCATTTATAATGTTTATGTGATGCACGAATGTATATAATTACGTTGGATAATTGAACACAATTAAGGATATTTGTTTACATGGCACTAACTATGGTTGTTTAATAAGATAAGTAAGACACTTAAGGATAACCTAGAAACCTATTCTATATGCTACTTTAGTAGTGTGAAAGTTCCTGTACCGTAGGTTAGGGCTGTAAGAAGGCCAATCATACGCCTTCACGGAGGTATTGATGGGAAAAATAAAGGGCTAGGTAGACAGAGCCCTAGAACTTAATGACCTGCACGAAAGCAGGAATAGGAGGAATAAACCGACATCACGACCATCTTAGGGTGCAAAAACTTGGTTCTAGCATCCCTCCATACTTCTTTGGGCGAGAATTCGGTCCGTGCTCCACACGCTGATGCTGAAAAGCCCAATAGTGTAGGGATTTGTTTGGTTAACTAACACTGAACCTAGGTCAGGCCCCACCAAGCCAAAAAATGGTTCCATTATTGGGACCGGAATCTGCATAAGAGGTGTGATGTCGTATCACTAGAATCTAACTAAGAAAGATATCAGAGACTGGTTGGATAGGAAGATCCACGAATTCACGGTGCAGGAAAATAGAAATCCACAACTGATAAAGGAATAGTGGTTAGACGGGTATCTATACACAAAGATCCATGAGATCTTTTTATGTTCCTTTCCGTTTGAGCTACACGAATGGATTGCGAAGCTAGCGGATAGCCAAGGAGGGTGCAGACTTGACGACCCTATTGCTTGGACCCTGGATTTAGTACAAATATTGGAAGCCTCTGAGGATAATATCGCCTACATTGTCGATCATTGGCTCGATTGCATCATAGGAGGATTTGTGACTGAATTTGTAGTCGATACCTCAGTCAGCTACAATGAGGTGGAGCGGCACTTTTTCAAGGGTCCGTGAGGTAAGTACTTGAAGTCTTTAAATACCTAGATTAAAATGTTATTGTGCGAAAAACGGGTTATGTAGCTACCTTGATGTTCAGGGCTACATGAAGCGGAAAGAATTAGAGGAACAAAGGAAGAAATGGTCCTGAATATAGTCTATTGATTTCACCTCCATGAGGTGACAAAGAGGAAGTAGCGCAGGCTTTTCTGTGAAGTGCTATTTAGTTAATAATACAAGGTTACCTGTGACTACCACCTCCACCCACACCACCTCCAAACTCACCACCATCACCTACGACTTCACCCATACCACCTTCACCTCCACTGTAGTTCAACATGGCAAATTCAGTGAAGCTGCCTTTGTTTAAATGCTTGGGAAATGAGGATCCAGACCAGTTCTAGTTCATTGTGAAAGTTGTATGGGAAGCTCAGGGCGTTACAAATGAACACATAAAGAAGGCAACACTGATTAGTGCTTTACAGGATAGCGCACTAACTTGGTACATCAAGTACTCTAATGATAACCCAAATGCTGGGGTGGTGGACATCCAAACCGTGTTGAATAAAGAGTTTCGTAGGCCTAAATCCGATGCACATTCGATTGTGGGGTTCAAGGAAATCACGATGAAACTAGGTGAGACACCTTGGGAATTAGATCAGATATTGAATTTTAAAATCCATGAAGCTAATATGAACTTAACAGGTGGACAACGCCGTGAATGGTTCGTCGCCTCGCTCCTACCACACCTAAGGGTTGTGCTGTCACAACAGAGGATAACAACTCAGGCAGAGGCCTTGGAGATTGCAATGAGACTACATGAGATGCTGATGTAGGATCTGAATCAGGGGGTTCAACAGATCCATGTGCAATTGCAAAATATTTGCATTGAAATGAAGAGCTTGAAGTAGGATAGGACAGTTCAACCGGATGTGCGCAAAGAGGTATGGTGCTTGAAATGCAAGGGTCAGGGGCATGACAAGGACCATTGCCCAGTCTTTGCGAATTACATTGCACGAGGGAGACGGATGCCTTTGAGGCCGGAAGCTCAAGCAAGACCAAGCGCGGGGCTCGCATTGTGGTGTGCTATATATCAAGTAGTAGGAAAACATATGATGCATAACTGTCATTTACTGCAGAAGTTTGTACAAACTCCACAACAACTGTTCTGCAAATTCTGTAGGTCAGTAGGGCATGATGAGCGCAACTGCAGAAGTTATGAATTGATGATTGTTAGGTACCTATACTACTAGTATAACCCCTTATTGTTATTAGTACAACCCCATTATTATATTGTTGTGCCCATGCAGTCCCCATATTGTTATTATTGTGCCCCATAGAAGCCCACTATTGTTATTATTGTGCCCTTACATTATTATTGTTATGTTGGCTCTGAGTATATTATGACCCCTTAGACTCCTATATATAGAAGGGAGGTCTTGTCATTTGTATCATCTAAGGATTGTTCATTTGTGTAATGTAAATGAGGTTCCCCCTCGAGGAGACTTATTTCTAAGGTGTTCATCTATCTTTTCTATCTTTTTGTGAGATGGTTCCCTAACATTTGGTATCAAAGCATTGGATTCTATGGTTTCGCTGCTCCAAACATGCCATCGTGGCATTTTTGCTATAAATTTTTTTATGCAACGTTTCAGAAGCGAAAAAAAAAACCCATTTGAGAAAAAATCACGCTGAACCTCAGGTCTGAATCTCAGATCTTGTCTCACTATATTTTTCAGAGATATGATCTAAGGAATTCAGTGTTTTTGCAAGCTCTAGAATTTCATCTAAAACAAGCTATCGTGGAATTTTCGCTATAACGGTTTCACTACGAAGTTTCAAAAGCTAACCAAAAAACTCATTTGTTAAGAAATCGGTCTGAACCTCGGGTCCAAATTTCAGATCTTGGTTTGCTATATTTTCTGATATATGATTTGAGGAAGTTAGGGTTTTGTAGACTCCCAAATTACATCCTAAACAGGTGACCTTGGGAAAATCATCATAGCTTTTTCTCTGAGCATCAGATTGAAATTTCGTAATAAATTATAGAAAGAGAATGGACTATGTTTTGTTTAGGTATAATGTTTTGAACCTAAGGTTGAAACAATTACATGTGGCACATCATATAAGTTGACTCTACTAAACTAGTCTATAATTAGGTCATCGTGAGAGATTGGGAATATATATTTCTTCAAGAATCTAATTGCAATCAGACTTGCGGAGTTAGAAAGAGGACTCTGAGGGATATAACAAAAAACAATTTCAAAACTTAAAGATCTGAAAGTACGTATTTACAGTCATTTCAAGGTCAAGCTCCTAAAATCAAGAAAAAGCGAGATGAGGAAGTTTGATGGCAAGGATCTGATAAATTGGATACTACAGATGGAGAAATATTGTGATCTACATGGTGTACCACTGTTACAAAAGGTACGTATTGCATCTAATTATCTAGAGCCGAATCAATATTTATGGTATAAAGGCCTTTGTTCTCATAAACCGCTTGTCACATGGTCAATTTTCACGAAGGAAATGATAGCACATTATGAGGATGCAAAGAGAAACACCTTCTTTAGCCAATTGATAAATCTCAAACAAAAGGGTTCAATGGCAGATCACATTGAGGACTTCCAAAAATTGAATATAAGGGTAAATGATATTTCAGAGAAGAAAATTGTTGATGTCTTCATAGGGACTTTAAAGGATAACATTCAACACGAGGTTTGTCTTTGGGAACCTGATTCACTGGAGAAGGGATTCAAGTTGGCAAGACAAATTGAAAGCGAAATTATGGAAGCAAGGAATCCCACCACTCACGACTATAATTATGGAAGTGGTTTTTCTCCTAGCCTTCCACAACCTACAAGGTTTACACCACAACAATTGGAAGAAAAAAGAGAAAAAGGGCTTTGTTACAATTGTGATAGAAAATACACTAAAGGTCATAGGTGTGCTGATAAGAAATTATTTTACATAGATTATGAAGAGGAGGAAGAAAATGATCAAGAAACATCAAAAGAAGAGGATATACACCAGGAACCTACCCCAAAGAAAGAAGAAATGAATCTGACCATATCTTGTAATGAATTGGAAAGAATTACCACTCCTCAAACTCTTAGGATAGAAGGACATATCAGGAAGAAAAAGGTTCAAGAAGTGAAATATCACATCAAGAAAGAAGAAATGAATCTAACCATATCTTGTAATGCATTGGCTGAAATTACCACTCCTCAAACTATCAATATAGAAGGACATATCAAGAAGAAAAATGTTCAAGAATTGAAATATCACATCGAGCATTAAGATATGAATCCAACCATATCTTGTAATGCATTGGAAGAAATTACCACTCCTCAAACTATCAAGATAGAAGGACATATCAAGAATAAAAAGGTAATAGTGTTGATTGATTCAAGCAGTACCCATATTTTTATTCATTGTATGATAGCCAAGGAATTGAATTGCTTCCTATATCTAGCACCAGAGTGTCAAGTGATGGTTGCAAGTGGAGGAACCATAAATTTCTCTAGAAAGTGCCATAATATCAAGCTATCCATGGGAGAATATGTATTGAATAGCCCAATGCTTTCCATTCCAATGGGTGGTGCTGATGTTTTACTAGGAGTCCAATCGCTACAATCTTTGGGTACAATAGCTTTTAATTTTCAAGAACTTTTATTGAAATTTTTTTTGGGAAGGAAAAGAAGTTGAATTGAGGGGTATCGAAGGGAAACTTGGAAAGATAATCAACTCTAACAGCCTGACAAAGCTTCTAAATAAATATCAACAAGGCGTAATTGCACAATTATGTTCACTAGAGGATCCCACATCAAAATCATGTATTTCTCTAGATCTCCAAAACGTTTTGGACAATCATTCCGAGGTATTTGAGACTCCCAAAGGCCTCCCACCTATTCGTGATCATGATCATGCTATTCATTTGATTCCAGGAAGTGTTCCTCCAACCATCAAGCATTACATATATCCATATGCCCAAAGGAGTGGGAACTCATTCAAAAGTTGTAGAAGATCCCAGTTCAAACAGTATTGCGAGAAGTTGACAAGGAAGGAAAAATCATATTGGAACCTGAAGAAGTCAGAGAACCAAGAAATTGACAACTACCGAATAGATCAACTTTAGAGTATCTCATCAAGTGGAAGAACTTACCCGCTGAAGATTCCACATGGGAGGACAAGAATTTATACAGAAGCATCAAGAACTACTCAAGCGTTCAGGAAAACACTTTTTGAAGGAGAGGGGCATGTTAGGTCCCTGTACTACTAGTGTAACCCCTTATTGTTATTAGTACAACCCCCTTATTATATTGTTGTGCCCATGTAGTCCCCATATTGTTATTATTGTGCCCCATAGAAGCCCACTATTGTTATTATTGTGGCCTTACATTATTATTGTTATGTCAACTCTGATTATATTATGACCCCTTAGACTCCTATATATAGAAAGGAGGTCTTGTCATTTGTATCATCTAAGAATTGTTCATTTGTGTAATGTAAAGGAGGTTGCCCCCTCAAAGAGGCTTATTTCTAAGGCGTTCATCTATCTTTTCTATCTTTTTATGATATGGTTTCCTAACAGTGATGGATAGAACACCCGCCTATAGGGTTCAGGCAGAAACATGGCCCCCTAACCAGAGCACAGGGATGGCGTGAATAGGATTTCAGTGGCGCAGATGAGGCCAAGGTGGAGGAGGACCTAGAAGAGGTCAAGGACAACTAATCTTCTACAATTGCGGAGGACCAGGACACTATGCCCACGATTGCACTAACCCAACACGTCTGTCGTGCAAATATTGCACTCTGTTTGATCATGAAATGGAGGACTATCCTATGTTGATAGTGAGGATATGCAACAGAGGGGTGCTACCACCTCAACCAACTCATAACCTACAGATGATGAGGTCTAAGCCTCGCGAAGAGGATCGAAATGTGAATATATTACTCCGAAGTTGAATTGCTACAGGGGAAGATAACGGGAAAAACCCCAGTGCATGGGTTCACAATACTCTGGTGAAGGAGGCTGACCTCGATTTGGAGTACGCACGTGAAATGTTCATGGAAGCAAAGAAGAGTTTCCCTGAGGCCTCCACCTCAGGGAGCAAGGATAAGCCTGATCAGGAAATGGACCCTTCTATGCTTACGACCTTTCTGGAAACCTGCACGAAGTTGTTGCGTGAGAGAAAGGTTGTGAAGGGATTACAGGAGCTTATAAGTAGATGCACCAGAAACACTCCAGGTGAACCATGCGTGGTACGAAAGATTGGTAAGGATAAAACAAGAACAGGATGAGAGATGAGGCTGACCGCATAGATAGGAGAGTATGAGATGGATCAGGTTATTTTCGATCTGGGGTTAGATGCGAACTTCCTACTGAAATAGACATGGGAATGGATGGGAAGACTCACATTGTAGTGGTATCCGATTCAGTTAATGATGGAAAATCAGTAGAAGATCATCCCCATGGGGTAGTTACAAGGAGTGACTGTAGATATTGAAGGCATGAGCTAACTTTGAGGTAATAGAAATTGTGGATGATAGCATCCCCTACCTTGCGCTCCTTGGCATTGATTGGGCTACTGATATGAATAGGGTAATCAACCTAAAGAATCAAAAGATGATATTTGAGAAGAAATTGCTCCACGTAATATTACCCCTAGATCCTACTGAAGGATCGCACTATACTGAACTAGTCCGTGATTGTGAGAATGATGACGATCTGAACTGTATCTATAAGATATCAATGCGAGACCAAGATTGGGTGAATCCAACAGCAGATGGATGAATTACATGGGATCATGAGAGTTCTTGTACCTCAGACTTTGATGAAGAATTAGATCGCTAGTAGAATCAGTTACATGAAGTAACCATGCTAAGCTATAACATGATGACCCGGTCGCCACGTTGTGTGTCGTAAGAAGTAAGAAATTTTCCCACTTATGATGTCCTGAATGATGTAGATATATTTTTGGATGCATTCGAAAGGGAGGTACCAGAAAATCAGTTATTCCAGGCTTTGGACTGGGCACTGTGCGCTACGCCCAAAGGATGGTGGGGTATGCACAGGGGTAACTTTGATGATTGGCGTGAATGTAGGAGGATAATGAAAACACGTTTTGGGAAGCTGAAGGTACGAATGATAGAAAAATATGATGGGAAGGATGATCCTCATGCCCTCTTGGCCAAATGGGCTCAAGTTTATGGAGAGAAGCCCCAATGTGAATGGGTGCACTTGTTTTGTCACACCCTAGATGTCATCCCGATGAACTATTACTTAGAAACAGAGCTTCGCCATGGTACAGGTGAATGGGATATTTTGTGCGAAGGATTCATAATGACGTTCAACTTTGAAGACAGGTTTGACTATATTGACGAAGTGCTACAAGAAGTGAAAGCAACGATCTTTAGGATACAGCAAGATCCTTTGGACCTTATTCAAGCTTATTAGACCACTTAGCTGAGTCACGCGCTGGAATGCTATAACGTGACCACTGAAGAAGAAGATAAAGATCTGCAAAAGATTAATATCCCTGAAACAGAAGGTCATCGTGAGGTTGAAGGACCATAGATTGGGAATCCATATATAACTCCGCCACTGAAAACGAAACAGGTAGATATTGGTATGGAGGCAGAACCCAAATTCGTGAATATTGGAGACTACTAGGATGACATGACGATGGATAAGGTCACTGAATTGCTTCAAGAATACCAAGATTTGTTACCTACCAATTTTACGGATCTAAAAGGGATAATCGGGGACCTATGTGTTATGAAGATCACATTGAATCCCGACGGAAGTCAGTAAAGCGAAGACCTTACCGTCTCAATTGGAAGTATAAGGAGAAGGTCCACTTAGAGCTAGACAAGATGCTCGTAGCAGGCGTCATTGAGCCCACGGAAGAATTTGATTGGGTGAGCCTAATGGTGGTATAGGAAAAGAAGGATAAGGATGAAATATTGATATGTGTAGATCTCAGGAAGTTGAATGACGCTTGTGTACATGATCCTTTCCCGACTCCATTCACTGATGAGTTGTTGGACAATGTAAGTGGCTAGGAAGCATATTCCTTCACTGATGGGTTCTCTGGGTACCATCAGATAAAAATCGTGTCGGAAGATAGGAGTAAGATGACCTTCACGACTAAGTGGGGGTGTTTCCAGCATACTATAATGCCTTTTGGATTGAAGAATGCGTCTGCGATTTTTTCGCGCATGGTCATTGTGGAATTCAAGGAATTGATTCATAAGTTCTTGGAAGTGTACTTTGATGATTGGACTATGTTTGGGCTGGTGAAATTCCATGTCGCTAGTTCATGCCTAATGCTAGATACTTGTCAAAGATACTAGATTGTGCTCAATCTAAAGAAGTGCCTGTGTTATGTTCCTTTTGGGACCGTGCTGAGTCATGTGTTTGTAGAGAGGTACTGATGGTAGATCCCGTGAAGATCGTGGTGATACTTAACTTGGAAGCATCGAGGAGTGTGAAACAACTGCACACTACCCTAGGACATACTGGATATTATAGAAAGTTCATCAAAGGCTATGCCCAGATCACCGTGCCTATGGAGAAGTTGTTGAAAAAGGATGTCACATTCTACTGGAACAAGGACTGTAAGAAAATCTTGGATGTATTGAAGGAAAAGATGGTCACCGCACCGATTTTAGTCTTCCTGGATTGGAAGAAGGAGTTTCATGTACATGTCGATGCGTCATGTATAGCACTGGGAGCAGTACTGACACAGGATCGTAAAGGAGACTTGGACCATCCTATATCATTTGTAAGAAGAAGGTTATCCAAGGCAGAGAAGAACTATTTCACCACCGAGCACGAAGGGTTAACCATGGTATATGCACTTCATAAGTTTAGACACTACTTGCTGGGTGGCCATTTTAAGATGTATACATATCATTCCGCATTGAAATACCTGGTCAATAAGCCTGTGTAGTGGGGGAGAATATGCATATGGTTGTTATTGTTCCAGGAGTATGATTTTGAAGTTATTTTGAAACCTGGACGACTGAAAGCGGGACCAGACCATTTGTCATGCATCGAAACAAGGGAAGAGCCCAATAATTGGGAGAAGGGATTACCTGATAAATAGCTATTTGTAGTGTGCGTCATGGATGGTCATTTTGAAGATATCATACACTTGCTAACAATAGGAGCTACCCCAAAAGGATACACCATCCAGCAGAAGAAGGAGTTAGTGGTGCACATGACAAACTTTTCTATCATTGTCGGGCATCTATATAAAATGGGGTCTGATGAGATATTGTAGCAATATGTACCGAAGTTTGAAAGGATCATTATCCTCGCAGACACCCATGGGGGTGCCACAGGAGGACATTATGCAAGGAGAGAAAACGCGGAGAAGATTCTATGCGCAGGGTTGTGATGGCCCACCCTCCATCAGGATTCAAAAGCTTACTGCAAAGCGTGTGATGTATGTCAAAGGACTGGCAGGCCATCGTGGAGGGATGAGCTGCCTTTGAAACCACAAATGACATTACAACCCTTTGAGAAATGGGCGATAGATTTGTGGGACCCATCCAGCCCCAAGGGAAGATGCGAGAAAGGTACACTATCGCCATGATGGAGTATCTAACTCGATGGGTGGAGAAAGGATTGTACAAGCGTGACTGCTGTGAAGTTCCTCTTTGAGTATATACTGACATGATTTGGGTGTCCAAATATTTTGATGAGTGATCATGGTACGCACTTTCTGAATGAGACGATCAACATGCTGATGGAGGAATTTCAGGTATATCACCAGAAGAGCACGCCTTATCACCCGCAGGCTAATAGGACGGTGGAAGCATTCAATAAAGTGTTGGAGAACGCATTGACCAAGGTTTGCAATGCTTAGAAAAGTGATTGGGACCTATGCATACCCGCAGTACTATGGGCCTATTGGACGACATGCAAGAAGTTGACTGGACAAACACCCTTTAGGCTTGTATATGGTGTTGAAGTAGTGATGCCCATGGAATACACTGTGCCTAGTCTACATATAGCGACACTCACGGGTATGATGGATCATGGAGCCTTGGAAGAGAGGCTCGCACAGCTGGCCCAGCTTGAGGAAGAAAGATTTCTAGCTGGATTTCACCAACAGGTCCAAAAGCAGTGTGAAAAAGCATGGCATGGTTGGCACATTAAGATGCACACCTTTAAGGTAAATAACCTGGTTTTGTTATATCACAGCAAGTTTGATAAATTTCCAGGGAAATTTAAAATGCATTGGTTAGGGCCCTATGTCATTAAGGAGATTACCGACAAAGGAGTGGTGCAGCTGGTCAAATTCAATGGAGATCTCTTCCCAGGAAAGGTGAATGGCAGTCGCTTGAAGCCATACACCGGTGGTCCATCCATGTGACTATATGAATGTAACATAGCCTTAGCATGCTAGGCAGCTGAAAGGAGGCGCAAGACTATAAACTACATTGCTTGGGTTGGGGAGCTTTGCAATTGGAGGATTGTGCGAAGCAAGAAAGTGTCACAGGGTTCATGGTAGCACAAAGGGAGCTACACTACAGAGGGAGAAATCATGCAGGTCAGCTGGAAAGTAACTGTTAAAGTCACTATTCATGATTTGACGGTAGAAATGCGGCCAAATGGAGTAGATGGCTGACATTTAAGATAAAATTTATTGGTCAAATCCTTGAAAATCTGTCACCAATCTAGAATTAATTAACTAAATTTGGGGGGAACGATCGGATTTGAATTCAAAATGCCATATAAATTGCAGCTGGTTGTCCAGCGAAAAACACAGCTCTAAAGGGTGCAGGGTTGAATCTGGCAGCACTCCCTGGTGAAGCACTCCACCTATTGTAGGATGGGGTGATTGTAGAATTGAGGGCCCATGAGCACCACACCCTACATGTGATCAGTGAGCAGCGGGTTAACATGAGCAAATTGCACTACAGTGAGAATCTTCCATTGTCATTGTGACCACAACAACCAACCAGAATAAGCTTATAATGAAGGTCATCGAGGAGGCATGCCGAATGGTCCTAGAGTTGGCCACTCCTGAGGAAGAACTAGTCGAGAGGCGCATCCGCAAGCTGGCCACAGGCATATGCGACGTGTGTACAAAAATTGTGAGGGTTCAATTGGAGTTGAACTTGTAGATCACAGAGTTACATTGAAGGCACAGCCTTCAACTCCACCAGAAGTAAAGGATCAATGAGCGACCATTGTCACAGAAGCAGTAGCGGTAGTTGAAAATGCAGTAGCAGACTACACACAACTTTTTGAGCAGTCGTTCGACGTCCTGACAAGCTTGCAAGAGGACCCTAATGTACAATGGCTGCAGAAAAAATCACGCAAGCTACAACATCTCTATGACAAGGTCAAAGGCACAGCGTGAATTGTCACACTCACGCAGAGATTGGCAAAGCTGCAGGAGGCCGACTAGCTGAAGGAACAGGTGGATGCAACACTGCACAAGGAAGTAGTGATGAAGGCACGACCAAAGCACCGTGAGATGAGGCTTACATGTTGACAGCCTCTATTGTAGGAAATCTTGTGACTCTACAAAAAACTCAACAAAAGCTTCAGGCTGAAAGTTCAGGAGTAGTGACTGAGAAAATGGTAGAAGACGTGAAGCAGGCAACCACATAGTGCACTGCCAAGGTTGTAGTCATCAGGGTCGAGCTGGCAGGTCTTTGCGCTAAGATATTCACGCCTGTCGAGTGACTCGAAGGTGAGTCACAATGTTTATGTTGGGGGCCTATTGGGAACGGGATCCCCCAAGGACAGTTTTGGGGCTAAAAGCCCATGTTTTGGGTTGAATTTTGTAATAAAGTTGTAAAGTATCTGCATTTTGTGGTCGCGAAGTGTGAAGGTTTCATGAGTCATAAAGGGTTGTCCGCCCTTAATTTTGTAAAGTAAAGTTAGCTATAAATATCTACCCATGGTCTGATTACCATGGGATTGTATAAAAAGAGCCAAGTAAGTAAGCTCTAAGTAGTGGAGATGAGTCATAGGTGGTAAAATAAGTCTTGAGAGATAAGGAGAGAAGTCTAAGTTTTAGGTATTAGTGTAGGTAGAGGCTCTACAACTGAGTGCATAGAGGCCTAGGGTAGAAGTCTGCAGCTCAGTGCGTAGACCCCTCCAGTTGTGTCTACAGGGTAGATAGAATCTGTAATCATTTGAATATATCAGTAAAGAGAAGCATTCTACAAATTCTGTGATGTATTTCCTATTAATGAATCATGTCATATCGTGTATGAATTTCATTTATAATGTTTATGTGATGTGCGAATGAATGTAATTACGTTGGATAATTGAAGGCAATTAAGGATATCTATTTACACGGCACTAACTATGGTTGTTTAATATGGTAAGTAAGACACTTAAGGATAACTTGGAAACCTATTCTATACGCTACTTTAGCAATGTGAAAGTACCTGAACCATAGGTTAGGGCTGCACGAAGTCCAATCGTAACCCTTCGCGGAGGTACTAAAGGGTGGAATAAAGGGCTAGGCAGATAGAGCCCTAGAACTTAACGACCTGCACGAAAATAGTAATAGGAGGAATAAACCGACATCACGACCATCTCAAGGTGCAGAAACTTGGTTCCAGCATCCCCCCATACTGCTTCAGGTGAGACTTCAGTGCACGCTCCGTGAGTTGATGCCAAAAGGGCCAGTAGTGTAGGGATTTGTTTTCCGAACTAACGGTGAACCTGGGTCAAGCCCCATTAAGCCAACGCATAACAAAATGGAGATTCTAAAATCCACGGGTTCATGCGAAGGGAAAGGATCAATACACAACTTGATAGCTTTCATGATTTGATGCAAAGGGGCATGAATTAAAATTCAGCCAAGGAAAAAGTTATGAATGCAGAAATAGGAAGGAAATTCATGGAACAACATGTAGAAAGAACAATTATTTATTTTATTGAAAAAAATAATACTTTTTACGACTAATTTTTCTACAGTTTTAATGAAGCTACACACCTCACAAAAGCATGATCAAAAGAGCTCAGAGGCCTAACTTTCAACTAGTCATAGTCAGGGGTCTCATGCCCTTACACAAACAAATTTCAGAAAGAGGCCCAACTTCCGACTAGTCATCGTCGAGAGTTCGATGTCCTCACACAAACAACAAGCACAACTTCCTTGAACCTAAATAGCACTATAGGCGAGTGTTTCACCCGAAGGCCAAGGAAAATTTTAAGGATGGAAAATTCTCTTGAAGTTTAAAAGCATAGGCGAATCACACTCCCTAATATGAAAACTATAAAATGTTTATTGATATATATGTAAAATTATTCTAATTTATAATGTTTTTATATATGGTCTCTATATAATGTTGGCGATTTTTAAGGTAAAATAATTTTTTATCCTAAAATTTAGGCGAATCATCTTTTATAAAAATTGGAAATTGGCGAATACTTTTTGCAGAAAAATCATGGAAAATTAGCCCACTGGGAAAATATTAGCCCCTAAAATTTTCCATGTAAAAGGCCCGACTCCGGACTTGCATATTTCACTTCCAAAACTGTGTGCATATTAAATCGATAGGGGCCAATGCAAGCTACCTTTTGCTCGGAGCATCCTTAATGGAAAGAAGAAACATGTTTGGCTTCACTATTTTCAACCATGAAGGCAACAAAAATATTTTCTTCATCATTTAGAATGCATACGAAATACGAAGTGTTACAAAAAAGTATGTAAAAAAAGTCTCATCGCTAACTACGATTATTCTTAACCAAGAAACTATTTTCTAGTAAATCTCTCGGAAAATTATAGACCCGGATCTTGGGGAACATCTAACATGTGTATCCAATGTTGAATAGAGAAACCATGTGAAAGTGTATTAAGTCATGTGTGTCCAATCATATATAAATGTAATACCTTCGTATTTATTCCTTCGGTATGAGAAAAGTACATCAGTAACAATGTCACACTTTCCAAATTCAAACAATCTATATATCCCAATACTTCCACAATAGAACAAAGCTACTAAAATCCCTAGGTTCATGTGAATGGAAAGCCTCAATACACAAAGATATAACTTTCATAGCTTGATGCAAAGGGGCGTGAAATAAAAATCAGTGGAGGGAAAAGTTATGGATGCAGTAACAGGAAGAAAATTGATGGACTGACATGTAGAAAGAACAATTATTTATTTTATTGAACAAAATTAACAATTTTTATGACTAAATTTACTAGAATTTTAATGAAGATACACAAAATGGAGCAATGATTTCCCCTGCTGTCAATTAAACTACATCAAACATAAAAATAATAAAGAGATTGCAGATCGAAGCATGGGATTGGAAAAATAGATGGCATGGTTGTCTAATCAGATTCCAATTATTAAGCTGATTAATTCATTTTCGTGTAAATTTACTCTTGTATTATTTATCCCACGTTTTTTGCATGTGTTTATACACAATTAAGTTCTTTGTAGATAGAAATGTTACAATCATTTACCCTAGAGTTTAAATTATATTCAGTGCAACGCATTCCTTAGGCATGGTCACCTGCATCTATGACAGACAAATTATTTACATAATGAGTCATAAAAAGTGAAAAAAACAAAACATGTAAGAAAGCATGCTAACATTAAATTATCTCATAATTTGTGAGAAATCTTCCTATTTAGAATATAAATAACTGAAATTTGAAGAACATATGATAAAATATAATAGGTTTTCTTTACTGCACATTCTGAAAACCGATCTACCCAAAATAGAGAAGTGATTTCCCCTTATGTAAATTATATGATAGAAACCATAAAAATAATAGAGAGATGGAAGATCAACAAACACTCATACACAGACCAACCTCTGACCTCAAGTGGGCCATAGCCTTACACAACTAGCAGATCCAGGTGAAAATTTACATTCTTCAATTCCCCTTGGCTCCATTATTCCCTTAGTCTCCATGATATTCTCCAAACTCATGTTTTCATGCAACTTCATCAGCCTAGAAATTGATTTATTAGCATTCTGGTGAGTGTAGTTGGGCCATACGTATTCAGAGTATGTGAAGTGGAAGACATAAGAGAGGAAGTATGATCCCCAACTTCATAGTTGGAGCCAACCTCCAATTTATTTCCAAGTGATTCGAGAATGATGACTCCAAGGAAAATATTAGCAATTAAATAATTAATGTTGCAACATTCTAGTGGTACTATAAAGCACTGAAATGTACAATAGGGTCTGCAATATTTAATGGTGATGAAGTTCATCCTCAAAATCAGTAGTCATGGATGTGGCTGCGCCCTGATGTCACCACTTATAAAAAGATCAAAAACAGTAGTTAACTTAGCAAATTTGAACAAAAAATCACGATATGGTCATGAAACGGTCTAGATTAATAAGCTAGAGGCAATCATAGATGTCACTGCACAAGTGACATAATAATTAGTGATATATATATATATATATATGATTGGATAATTCTTATTTGTAAATAATATTTAATATTTAAATTTTATAATGAGAAATTTAATGAGATAGAGAAGCATAAAAGCCTATTTATGATTCAGAAATTAAGAAGAATAAGTGAAAATAGAGATGAAAATTTATATTGAATAATTCTTATTTGTAATAATATTTAATATTTAAATTTTATAATGAGAAATTTAATGAGATAGAGAAAGCATAAAAGCCTATTTATGATTCAGAAATTAAGAAGAATAAGTGAAAATAGAGATGAAAATTTATTGAGAGTCGTAGAGATACGATGAAGAAACTTCATGGATTGATTTGAACCAAAAATATAATTATTACTATTTCGTCATAATTATTACTACATATGGTTTATGACTAGATATGATTTTATATTGTGACCATTTGTACAATACCACAGGAAATTTGGTTTTATATTAATTTTTTTCCCGTAATTTCTTGGGTACCTTGCTTCATTAATGGTTTTTAAAACCGAACAATTGGTATCATAGATTTGGTAAAAGAAGCGCTAGTGTGCTAAGAAATGTGAGCAATCTGTTGTGTGAGGACTACTCATAAGTGATTGAGTTAAAGTCTACATGGAAGAGTGACCCTATGTGGGGGAGTGTATATCAACATGGAGAAATCAGATCTATGGTATCATTTGCAACCGAGTCTTGGTAGCATGAAACCGTGGCTTGTTCAACTTTGTGATATGTTAAGTACGTGTGATATGTCAAGGAGTGGAGCAACACACGTGGAGAAGCATGGAAAACGTGTGACCTGTAGTGTGGATCTATAAAGTGGATCTATGGAGTATAACAACGAAATTTCAGAGAGATCATTATTTAGTCCATCGATATTGAAATCTGTCCTGTTCAATGGAGAGAAACAAACTAGGCATAGAAGAAAAGCTTTTGATCAGTATGGTTGTTACATTAGTGTTGGCTTCATTTTTAGTGGAAGTATTCAAGGGAAAAAAATGATATATAAGAATCTATTTGAAGATCTTATTCCTTCAATTGAAATACTCAGTGTCTATGATTACTTTATTAGTGATGTGAATCATATTAGTGATGTGATGCCTAAGTGTAGGTATTGCTCTATTAGTCGTGTGATGTGTTGGGTGTGGAGCCTGATTATCTTCTATATTCAAAGGTATCGCCACATTGGACCCCAGTTCGAAATGGGGGCGGCAACGCTGCCGTAAAATATTCGCTGCAGGAGGGGTCTAGGGGGGGGCGGCTGTGACCTTTGGGAGTCCCCCCCTGGCGGGGGGTTTCGGGGGCAGCGCCCCCGAAGCTAAAAATAGCTGTAAAATTGCCTTGTAAAAGTATAGTAATTTCTAGTCAATCTGGGCTGTTCATTAGGCGAATGATCTGACGGTAGAACTTATGTTTAGTTTAGGGTTTTTTGCCCTAGAAGGCAACCCCTCTCTTTGTATGAGGGCATTGTATTTGAGGCTGTGTGATAGATGTGTATTCTGTGAGCGGGAAATAGAGAGGTGAGACTATGAGAGAAAACAGAGGATATTACAGCGGATCTGCTGTAGGTTGTGTCTCTTCATTTTGCTAGATAATAGAAAGGAAGGACTGGATGTTCGGGGTGGACGTAGCCCAAACTGGGTGAACCACGTATATCTGTGTCTCTCTTGTTTTATGCGCTTTCTGTGTTTATATTTCTGCAATATTTTATGTGTTCCATTGCTCCATAATATATAATTTTCTAACAACTGGTATGAGAGCCGAAGGTCTATTTGGCTGATAAACTCATAGGAAAGAAGGGTTCCTGGTTCAAGTGGGAGCAATGGCGGAAGATGGTAAGTTTAGGGTCGAGAAATTTAACGGCCAAAGCTTCTCGCTGTGGAAGATGCAGATGGAAGATTATCTGTATCAGAAAGATCTATACCTACCATTGGGTGGAAAATCAAAGATGCCGATAGGTATGACAAACGAAGAATGGAACCTTCTCGATAGAAAGGCACTCGGAACAATACGGTTGTGCCTTGCTGCATCAGTCACCTTCAACATTTCGAAGGAAACCACGACAGAGGGTTTGATTCAGACGCTGTCGAAACTATATGAAAAACCCTCGGCCTCAAACAAGGTATTTCTTATGAAACAGTTATTTAATATGAAGATGTCGAAAGGTGGATCTGTTGCAGACCATTTAAATGACTTTAATACAGTTACAAGTGAGTTAAGTTCTGTAGGGGTAAACTTTGATGATGAAGTTAGAGCTCTGTTATTCTTGTGCTCATTACCAGAAAGTTGGAATGGTTTGGTAATTGCCATTAGTAACTCCGTTTCTGGATCTAGTACTTTAAAGTTTGATTATGTTATCGGTGCTATCCTCAGCGAGGAAATGTGATGGAAAAGTTCTGGTGAGACATCGGGAAATGCTTTGAGTGCAGAGTCTAGAGGAAGAAAAATGGAAAGAGGAAAGAGCTCAGGATATCGCAATAAATCAAGGAAAGGCAGATCCAAGTCCATATCGGGGATAGTGTGCTGGAAATGTGGAAAGAAAGGACACCTAAAGAAAGACTGTAGATCTCGGAAGGGAAAAGAAGGAGATGCACAACAAGAAAACAATCATGAAGCAAATGTGACAAGTGAGGTGTTACAAGATGCTTTGATTCTTTCTTTTGAAAATATTACTGGTTCCTGGGTGGTAGATTCAGGGGCTTCATTCCATGCCACACCTGATAAGAAATACTTTCATGACTATGTTCAAGGAGATTTTGGACAAGTTCGTCTTGGTGATGATAAACCTTGTAAAATCATTGGAATGGGTAAGGTTCTTGTAAAACAGCAGAATGGAAACCAATGGCTATTAAAGGAGGTAAGTCATGTTCCAGATCTAAAGAAAAATCTGATTTCAACAGGGCAGTTAGGCGGTGAAGGTTGTGTGACAACTTTCATAGATAAAGCTTGGAAGGTCACCAAAGGAGCCTTGGTAATAGCAAAAGGCAAAAAGGTTGGTACATTGTATTTATGCAATGGTATTTCTAACTCTGTTAATGCTTTAACTTCCAAAGGAGCAGATGCAACATTATGGCATCATAGGCTTGGACACATGAGTGAAAAGGGGATGAAGATTCTTCACTCAAGGAATTTGTTGCCAAGTTTGAAGAATGTTGATTTGGACTTCTATGAGAATTGCATTTATGGAAAACAGAAGAGAGTCAGATTTCTCAGAGTTGGGAAAGAAAAGAAGAATGAAAAATTAGAGCTTGTGCATACAGATGTATGGGGACCTGCTCAGGTGTCATCTCTCGGTGGCTCTCGTTATTATGTTACTTTTATTGATGATGCAACTAGAAAAACTTGGATTTATTGTATTAAGAATAAATCTGATGTATTTGATACTTTCAAGAAATGGAAAGCTTTGGTTGAGATTGAGACAGGAAAGAAATTGAAGTGTCTTAAATCAGACAATGGAGGTGATTATTGCAGCAAAGAGTTTGATAGGTCCTGTTCAGAGCATGGAATTCGCAGAGAGAAGACAGTTCCAAGAACACCACAAGAAAATGGTGTGTCAGAAAGGATGAACAGAACAATCATGGAGCGTGCAAGGTGCATGAGATTGCATGCAGGATTGCCTTTACAGTTTTGGGCAGATGCTGTAGATACTTTTGTTTATCTAATAAACAGAGGGCCTTCAAGTTCCTTGGATGGTGGTGTTTGTTGTAGGGAAAAGTATCCGACTCGGATGACCCTATCCCACTCTAAGGGTGATAGTTCCTTAGCAACAACTGTAAAACAAACTACTCAAGGTTTACTTCTTTATGAAAGCAATAGAGAATGGAGAAAAGCACTAACCGTTGCCTTGCGCTTAATGTCGAATCCAAACTCTTCTCTTTGGCCGCTTGCTCCTAGCTCCTTGTTCTTTTGCTTGCCCAGCTACAGTGAGATCCTGCAAAATAACAAAGAAGGAAACTACAAGAGGCATGCAATCATAACTGGTTCATGGATTAGTGTAAACCAAACATGCAGTTATCACAATATATCATTGAAACAAGAGCACATAGAAGAACCTCAATAGCTTTTATTAATGAAGAAGTAAAGGTTCTGAGAGTATTACAACCATTGAAGGCTCCAACCCAGCAACACCTCCCAGCAGAAAGAATTTCTCCTCTTCACCTCCCTCAAACAATCACCCAATAGTTCTATAGTGAAACCAACAGCATATCATTACTTTGCACAAAATTCCAGCCTCTTGAGCTCATAGGAGAGAGCTCAATATATAGATGAATTGAGAAAGGATGAGTCAGCTTGCAACTGATGTGTAGCTGCCTTGTGTCCCCTCTCTCTTCAGTTAATCTTTAGTTGATCTTCAGTTCTTGAGTCCACTTGGTGAACCTTGCTTCCACTTGGAGAAACAAAGCCTCTGACTCATCACAAGGCGAAATCCCTGATCCAAGTGTCATTTTTGGAAGATTCCAGAGCAATGACTCAGTGTGCCACTTGTCCCATCTCGCTCAGCGCAGGTGGCCTTTGTTCCACTTGCTTTGCAACGCAGGTACACCATGGAGGAGTTGAGTTTCAGCGCAGAAGCCTAGTGGAGCACCTGCTTTGATTTCAGGATTGCTTGTTTTTGAGTGTTTTCAGGTGGAGAACTGATCTGAGAGCTGTTGGTTTGCTGACCTTGTTCCTCTAGGGGTAGGAACATCATGTTTAGGGAACTTTGGATCCCTTGGATTATTGACAATTCATGCTTGTTGCTGTAAGGCACAAATTTGTCTATAACAGATGCCCCCTAAAGTATGAGGTCGTTTATCGGGTGAAATGCTTTATTGAGAGGATCCGAAGTTCATTCAATCTGCTAAGAGGTGTCCTGTAATAAGATACAATACGATACATTATTTTTCATACATTTTCATGATCTAGCTGAGGCGGGCATTCCCATGCTCAGCTTTATAAATACATTTTGGTACATAGAACAGACGATCGTCTGATTGTAGACTGATAATTCTCTGCTGAAATTATCATCCTTTGAGAAGGATGATCATCTGCTGCAATGATGTACATATCAAATGTCTTTATATCCTGAATATATATCGCAGCCCGGATGGATGAAACTAGATCCGGGGTCTTCAATCTCTTCCGATCTTCACTCGATGTACAAGTCGATCCATGTGAGAATTTCTTGAAGTCGAACATGGAAAGACATCGCTTGATTACCGGCCAATGATGTAAACCGTTAACAAGCACGAGAGGAATCACCGATAAGGATGATGACCCTCAAGGTACAGCAGTACAATTCACATGGTGGGAATAAAGGACTTGGCGTCGACCACCATGCAAAATCCTCTGGTCGAAGGTCATTGATGTATACCTGTCGCCGGAAGTGAGAAACTTGCCATTGAGGCATGCAAGCTTCAAAGTACTGAAGGGGCTGTTCCTAGATCAACTCCTTGGATAATGAGCTGATGTCGACAAGGAGCGATCCGTCAAAGGAGGGCCTTAATGAATCCCACATCAGTGACACGGAACGGAGCTAGTGATTGTGATGAGGTGAAAACAAACTGTGATGTATGATTCAGGGTGGCGGTCATGAAGTGGATGAAGGATAATGTATGGCAGTGGGTGGGACACGGTTGACTCTTTGCAGAACCACATCTCTTGAACATATAACGACACTGATGTGATGGATCGGTAGCATTACCCCAATTGTGGATGGTGTGGCGAGGACCATGGTTATGAGACCGGTGAATGAAACAACCCAACCCGATGTGATACGGAGGACAAAGTGTCATGTTCAAGAGCGACTTGCTACCATTAATGCTGTGAGGTTCTCCCAATTTTTCCCCAGTCATTGCTGACCAGTACCTCTTTATTTTTGTCAAGCTTGAGGAGGATAACATATGCTTGTTCTATAACCTGCCCTTCGGGCAAGCCCATCGCTATGTTTTAACGAGCCTAGCGATAGGGAAACTCGTTCTCGTCTAAAGACAAGTTTGTCGCTATTTAATCATTTTAACGAGTCTAACGACAAGGAAAACTCGGTCCTTTTCATTTTTAGAGAGTCTGAAAAGGTACGGAAAGTTAACTCCAAAATTCCTTTTTCGTCTTCTAATCCCTTAAGTCCGAAAAAGTATAAAACAATACAGAAGGGATGAATTTTCGATTGCTTTAACGAGCCGAACAAAACAAGCGCTCGATCTTTTTGTGCAATAATCCCTCAGGTCCAAAAAGATTAAAATCTAGAGGAGGGATAGCTCTTCCGGTCGCTTTAACGAGCTGGAAGGCCAAAACTCGGCAAACTTTTCATATTTTACGAGTCAGTGAAAAGAGCTCAAAGAAGACTCGTCTTTTGAGGAACGAGTGATTAACAGGGCAGCAGCAGATTCCAGGTACAGGTTGGAATATTCCAATCACGGCAGTGTCACAAGGATGGCTTAGTGAGATCACTCTTCGCAGCTGTTCCTCAAAATGGGTAAACAAACATATGGAGATGAACGATTGGCCAAATGAACGGATGGAGGTGAGACTGCAAGAACACGACCAAAGGCTTTAATATGGCTGTCAAAGGTTACATTTACCAAGGTTATTTACCGGTTCATTTTTTCTGGGTGAGCTTGAACTCTGGGGGAAGATTGCTCACAACTTATGTTTATTTTTTAACGAGCATGAACTATGCGCTAAAACTACTCGGATCTTGCGTTTATTTTTTAACGAGCATGAACTATGTGCTAAAACTGCTCGAATCTTGCGTTTATTTTTTAACGAGCATGAACTATGTGCTAAAACTGCTCGGTATGGATGCCCTCTAGCATAATAATGCAGACGAGGCATATGCCCCCTAATCCTTGAGGGGACATTTCATTTTTTAAAGAGGTTGACATCGTAAAGAACTATCCTCTTAACTCCTTATTTCATTTTTTAACGAGGTTGACATGATATAAGAACTATCCTCATAACTTTTAGATCCATTAAAAATAGAAGGTTTCATATTCCGTTGCACCCATCTCCGTAAGATTACTTGGTGGTGGTGGGGAAAAAGTGCCCATTGAAGAAGGGCCTTTTAGGAAAATTACTCCGATATATGGGAGAGGATGATTGCCTCCATGGATTGTTGGAATGCTTCTTGTATTGGATGGCGGCACAACTTCGGTTGAAGTCGTGGTCGAACTGCCTGATCGACCTTTTCTCTCGCCATTCAACAACTGTGAATTCCCATGACTTTTGTTTAATGTTGAAATTAAAGCATCATCTTGGCGCTCAAAACTTGACAACATCATGACTTGCGATGGGGAAGCATTTCCACTATCAACCAGATTCTGACTTGGATCGGGAAAAGGATCAGTCAACACAGCTGGAGTATGCGGATTCTTTACGAATCTTTTAAACTCAGCTTTGTACGGGCAATCTGTCGTCCAATGATCATCGTCACATATGTGACACCCCCCAGGTGGTTTCTCCTCTCTATGAGGAGTTTTTCGAGGAGATGACTTTCTTTGATCTTTCTTCCCTTTGTTTTGCTTCTTCTTGCTTCCTGGTTGATCGGTTTCTTTGCCCTTATCTGTCGATATGGCATTTACTTCCAAAGCAAGAACTTCTTCATGCGCATTTTGGTTCGAATCCTTACGGGCCTTCTTTTGATGGGTCCCTTTCGGATTCGTGTTTGCCGTGCCAATCACGCCGTCGCCGGCATGGGAGTCACTATTTGATTTAGGTGGAGGAGGGATTGAAAACTCTGGTCTAGGGGCGTCTGGTATTTTGTCATAGAGCGTGCCGGACTGAGTATATACTAAGTCCAAATATTGTGCACGAGCAATAACCTGCTCTTCTGTTACGACTCCCCCCTTCGCCACATCTTCCGTTATGGCCGGAAGTAACGACTTTATAAACCACTCAGCTAAAAGCTGATCAGGAACGTATGTTTTAACCATTCTTCGTCGACGTCGCCACTCATGTATATGATCTGATATATGAGTTGCGGTTGTCTGTTTGAAGTTAGTCAATATTTCTGTTCCTGTTTCATACCTTATTGGTAATTGAAAGTGGGTTAAGAATGTCGTGGCAAGGGAGCTAAAATTGTCGAACGAAGCTCTTGGCAATTCTATATACCATTTTGCCGCTGGACCTGTCAATGTCCTCTGAAAGAGGCGAAGCCTTATCGAATCATCATTTAGAGTGTTCGACGAACACCACAGATGAAATGTCATCACATGATTCGACGGGTCTTCACCTGGATTTCCATTGAATTTAGGAATGTCGGATGGAAGTTTGTGGGGGATCACTGGCCACCATGGGGCGTAAGCAATTGGATCATTTGTTAACCGATGTAAATCAGGCAACTCTAAAGTCGCCACGAATGGTAACTGTTGATTCAAGTTAGGTGAAGCGTAACCAGGGTACGATGGAATCGCCTGAACAGTTGGTCTTTGCATACCAGCGTAATGGAGTTGATGTTGGTATGACTGATACGGTTGATGGACTTGACCACTATAAAGTGGTTGATTTTGACCATTTTGGATATATGGTTGTCCAGTATTCGCAAAGATTTGCTGTTCAGAACCTTGGTACACTTGCTGGAATTGTGGCTGTTGGTATTGCACTATCCATGGTTGCGATACCATGGGTTGTTGTGCTACACTAACCATTGGACCAAGATGTGGGGTACTTGTACCCGATTGTACTTGTGTTGCCCCACCAGTAGGCGATTGTGGTCGGGTCGCAGGGTCAAGGGGCTGTTGCATGAGAACCTGAGAAATCTGAGGTTGACATACAACAGGCATCGTTTGAACTTGCGACACGGTTACAATAGCCGGTGTAGTTGGGATGTTCGTCACAGGTACACACTGTTGCATAGAATATACAACTCTTGGTGGCTGGGATAGCATAGGTACCCAACTACTCGTTGCAATTCCACCATAACTTGAGTAAGGTTGAGAACTCCCGTATGGGTACCCTCCCGGAGGGGGTAATGAAAGGGCATACTGCCCCCCATACGGTGGTAATCCAGAACTCAAGGCAATTGATTGTCCTCGAGGACTGGATGGCCTAAATTGATTCCCAAAAGGGTCAATTTGATGAGTCTCACCATAAGAGTTACCAGACATTACTCCGGAACAGACAGGAACAGACCATACTGTCGATATAGTCCCTTGGTGGACTCCTTCTAGCGATTGAGAGCTAGTTGGGACAGATGGTATGCCGGCGAACATTGTTGGATTTGCAGCAGGTAATTCTGCTGTCGCCGTGTCATTTGACACAGTCCTAGATGTCGACGGTTGTTCAGACATTTTGAGTCTATCCAATTGATTGCCTAGTGATTCTACAGGAACTTCCACTGGTGATGGACAAACTTCTGTTGTAGCAGGAAATAGAGTGATCTCTACTCCAAAATGAATTGGAGTGGATACTTGCGGTTCCTCTATAATTTCCTCTATCGCAATCAGACCAGGTGGAAGAGGAAGATCGTCAGGTCCGTAAAAGATTTCCGGTGCCGAAGAAGGGGTTGTATCAACAGCGACGGATGTTTGAGGAACAAAACTCTCTGGACCAGTTACAGATGGAACTGGTTCAGTTATACAAGTATTTTCCCCCAGACTAGGATCAGTATTACTGTCCTTCTGTGGCGGTTGAACTTCTTCTATAGAGGCAGGATTTCCGGAAATGTTTGGAGTAACCAGAATCTCAGATGTTGTCGAAACACTTGTTCTAACTTTTAAAGGAGATTTTGAACTGGTTCGACGAGCTCGCTTTGTCCGGATTGTTTTCGATTCCGGAGACAAAGATGGTTGACTCGCAAGCCTCCGAGAACGACGGATATTCAATTGACTTTCTTCCACGATTGCGGATTACTCGATCAACTAAAATATAAAGGGGGAAATTTGTGTTTCCGATTTGAATGAATTTTATTAGACACTTTTAAACATAACTTTGCTTTTTCATGTTTTAAGAGTCAAGAAAAAGCTAAAGATGACTCTAGTCTCCTTCGATGTATTAACGAGCCCGAAGTGACAAATGCTCGGTTGGACCTTTTCAGTTATAGAGTTTGAAAAGGGCCAAAAGAAACTGCTCTGGAGATCTAGGCAGAGGGTGTGCCAAACCTTTCGCGAAACCACAGAATACGTTTTACGGTACAGGTGGTCGATCTTCGTGAATGCTGTGTTCACTGCATCGCGATCAGTAGGGCAGCCGACACGGCTTCCTATGGATAAAGGATAATTGCCTATAGGGGTCTCCCAATATATACGCGACGGTACGTGGGAGCACAAGTCCGTATTAGTGCCACCGACTCTCAGGAGGAATCACCCACCTTCGTAGAGATCGACAGTCACTATGTTTAACGACGCCGGAACACGTCTCTACCTAGACCTCTAGATGTTTGCGTTATGTTTCAAATGCGTTGTTAGGTTCATTCAGTATATTTTAAGTTGATCTTTTTAAAGTTTGCCTTTCAAGGTTCACCACGAGATGTATATGAACAATTCCTAAATGCAGCCTAAGATGAGAAGCAAGCTTTTTCAAATCTTTTTGACTGATGAAAATCTTAACTACTGAGGGAGAAGAAAGGCAAATCTTTTCACACAGTTCATACAGCACAAACTAATGCACTTTCTCCTAAATCATCATGCAAACTTTTTCAAATGCAAAATGCACAATGCATGTATTTTCTTTTCCCTTTCTTAATGTGGATGGATTACAAAAAGAAAGTGGTTATATAACTTTGATTTCGATTTAGAGCGAAAACAAACAAGTTTGTCCAAAATCAAAAGACACCTTAAGATTCACTTGCTTAATCACTGGAAATACATGAAATCAAACCATACTAACGAAAGTAAAATGGCTAATCAGCTATGGACAGCAGACAAGCTAACTCTTTAGACCAGCAAAATGCCTAACACAGGTTCAGATCTAAGAGGCCAAAAGCAAGACTAGTTTACCCTTCGTTATGGGAAATTGTAAATGAGTAAGAAATACAAAGAACAAGTACAATTTCGTTATATAACAGAGGCGGAATGATGGCAAGTAATATTGGTTTCAGAACAGGTGCAAGACTGGTAACTGGCAGCCAAATCAATAGTGAAAACAGGCAAGAAAAAGGGAGGAAACCCCAAATGCACTAGGCAAATTTGGGCCAACGCAGGTGCTGCACAGCCAGTCTGGCTCTCAGCGCAGGTAGCCCCTTCAGGACCTGCGTTGCAAAGCAGGTAGCCTGTGTACTACCTGCTTTGGAAAACGAAAGTTGCGTTTTCACAGTTTCCGGGTCATAATTTTCTCAAAAAATGCACAGTTTTTGCTCAAATCAGAAGCAATCAGTCAAGCACACTCAAAGGGATGATTAGGAAGGTAAAGAGCTATCACTAAGAGCTTACAAGGATCCTTGTAGATCAGCTTTTCAAATCATGAACTTGCTCAGAAATGAGCCAGAGTAGCTGCCCTCTACTTCGCTTTTGATATAGTCAAAAGCTTTTCGATTTGGTACTCTTTTGTTCAGGAAATGAATAGCAAAATACTACAAACAAAATCAAACGGATACGATCCCCAGCGGAGTCGCCAGTTTGTTGTAGGGAAAAGTATCCGACTCGGATGACCCTATCCCACTCTAAGGGTGATAGTTCCTTAGCAACAACTGTAAAACAAACTACTCAAGGTTTACTTCTTTATGAAAGCAATAGAGAATGGAGAAAAGCACTAACCGTTGCCTTGCGCTTAATGTCGAATCCAAACTCTTCTCTTTGGCCGCTTGCTCCTAGCTCCTTGTTCTTTTGCTTGCCCAGCTACAGTGAGATCCTGCAAAATAACAAAGAAGGAAACTACAAGAGGCATGCAATCATAACTGGTTCATGGATTAGTGTAAACCAAACATGCAGTTATCACAATATATCATTGAAACAAGAGCACATAGAAGAACCTCAATAGCTTTTATTAATGAAGAAGTAAAGGTTCTGAGAGTATTACAACCATTGAAGGCTCCAACCCAGCAACACCTCCCAGCAGAAAGAATTTCTCCTCTTCACCTCCCTCAAACAATCACCCAATAGTTCTATAGTGAAACCAACAGCATATCATTACTTTGCACAAAATTCCAGCCTCTTGAGCTCATAGGAGAGAGCTCAATATATAGATGAATTGAGAAAGGATGAGTCAGCTTGCAACTGATGTGTAGCTACCTTGTGTCCCCTCTCTCTTCAGTTAATCTTTAGTTGATCTTCAGTTCTTGAGTCCACTTGGTGAACCCTGCTTCCACTTGGAGAAACAAAGCCTCTGACTCATCACAAGGCGAAATCCCTGATCCAAGTGCCATTTTTGGAAGATTCCAGAGCAATGACTCAGTGTGCCACTTGTCCCATCTCGCTCAGCGCAGGTGGCCTTTGTTCCACTTGCTTTGCAACGCAGGTACACCATGGAGGAGTTGAGTTTCAGTGCAGAAGCCTAGTGGAGCACCTGCTTTGATTTCAGGATTGCTTGTTTTTGAGTGTTTTCAGGTGGAGAACTGATCTGAGAGCTGTTGGTTTGCTGACCTTGTTCCTCTAGGGGTAGGAACATCATGTTTAGGGAACTTTGGATCCCTTGGATTATTGACAATTCATGCTTGTTGCTGTAAGGCACAAATTTGTCTATAACAGTGTTCCAGAGGAAGCATGGATAGGCAAAAAGGTAAACTACTCTATTTTAAAGCCTTTTGGTTGTGAGGCCTTTGTCCATATTGATAAAGAAAATAGAACAAAGCTTGAGGCAAAGTCAAAGAAATGTACCTTTATTGGATATGGTGTTAATGATTTTGGTTATCGCTTATATGATTACGAAAATCACAAAATCATTAGGAGCAGAGATGTAATATTCAATGAAAAGGTCTTGTATAAAAATCAGTTGCAGGAAAAGAAACAGGAAAAAGAAAACAAGGAATATGCAGTTCTTGATGAAAATAATAATAATCAACAACCACAACAACAGCAACCACCACAACAACAACAGGCACCCCAAACACCTAAAAGTGGTGTTAGAAGATCTACCAGGATAAGTAGACCCCTTGAACGATACTCTCCTTCATTATATTATTTATTGTTGACTGATTCCGGTGAACCCGAATGTTATGAAGAAGCAATGCAGGTTGAAAGCAAGAAGAAGTGGGAGGTAGCCATGGAAGAAGAGATGGACTCCTTAATGCATAACCAGACTTGGGATTTAGTTAGGTTGCCTGTAGGAAAAAATACATTGAAGAATAAATGGGTTTACAGGCTGAAGGAAGAAGATGGAGTAAAACAGAGGTATAAAGCTAGACTTGTGGTGAAGGGGTTTGCATAGAAGAAAGGTATTGATTTTGATGAAATATTTTCTCCTGTTGTTAATGACTTCAATCAGAACTATTTTAAGTCTTGTAGCAGCTGAAGATTTGCATTTTGAGCAGTTAGATGTAAAGACAACCTTTCTCCATGGGGATTTGGAGGAAGAGATATATATGCAGCAGCCACAAGGATATGAGGTGAAAGGGAAGGAGAAACTAGTGTGCAGGTTGAAGAAGAGCTTGTATGGCTTAAAACAGGCTCCAAGGTAGTGGTATCTAAAATTTGACAAGTTTATGTCTGAACAAGGTTATACTAGATGTCACTCTGATCATTGTGTTTATTTGAAAAAGCAAAATGATGGCAGCTATATTATATTGTTATTGTATGTAGTTGACATGCTTGTTGCAGGATCTAACATGCAGGAAATAAATGTGCTCAAAAGAAAATTGGCAAATTCATTTGCCATGAAGGATTTGGGAGCTGCAAAACAAATCCTTGGTATGAGAATAACTAGAGACAGGAAAAATCGTAAATTAACATTGTCTCAGAATGAGTACATACAAAAGGTGTTGAAAAGATTTAACATGCACAATGCAAAACCAGTTAGTACACCTTTTGCTGGCCATTTCAAACTTAGCAAGGAAATGTGCCCAAAGACCCAAGAAGACATGGATTATATGTCTAAAGTTCCATATGCATCAGCAGTTGGAAGCTTAATGTCTGCAATGGTCTGCACAAGGCCCGTTATTGCACATGCAGTGGGAGTTGTAAGCAGGTACATGAACAATCCAGGAAAGGAACATTGGATGGTAGTGAAATGGATTCTCAGATATTTGAAAGGTACCACAAATCAAGCATTATCCTTTGGTGGTTCAAACATCTCCCTACAAGGATATGTTGATGCAGATATGGCAGGTGACAGAGATAACAGGAGGAGCACTACAGGATATGTATTTACTGTTGGAGGAACAACTGTCAGTTGGGTTTCAAAAATCCAAAGTGTTGTTGCGCTTTCAACAACAGAAGCAGAGTATGTTGCTGCTACAGAGGCTAGTAAAGAAATTATTTGGTTACAAAGGTTTATGGGTGAATTGGGTAAGGAGCATGATATGGGCACTTTATACAGTGATAGCCAAAGTGCCATTCATCTTGCAAAGAACTCAGCATTTCATTCCAGGACTAAACACATACAGCTCAAGTACCATTTCATACGATCAGTGTTGGAAGATGGAGAGTTGAAGCTGGAAAAGATACACACTAGCCAGAAGCCTGCAGATATGCTAACAAAAGTTGTAACCAGGGAGAAACTGAGAATATGCTCAGTTTCAATTGGTCTTCAAGGATGACAATGAAGATGAGAAACAGCCAGGTCCAAAGAGGAGTCATTTTCCAGCAAATGGAGCAGTGGTGGAGTTGCTATAATCAGTCTCCAAGTGGGAGATTGTTGGGTGTGGAGCCTGATTATCTTCTATATTCAAAGGTATCGCCACATTGGACCCCAGTTCGAAATGGGGGTGGCAACGCTGCCGTAAAATATTCGCTGCAGGGGGGGTCCAGGGGGGGCGGCTGTGACCTTTGGGAGTCCCCCCCTGGCGGGGGTTTCGGGGGCAGTGCCCCCGAAGCTAAAAACAGCTGTAAAATTGCCTTGTAAAAGTATAGTAATTTCTAGTCAATCTGGGCCATTCATTAGGCGGATGATCTGACGGTAGAACTTATTTTTAGTTTAGGGTTTTTTGCCCTAGAAGGCAACCCCTCTCTTTGTATGAGGGCATTGTATTTGAGGCTGTGTGATAGATGTGTATTCTGTGAGCGGGAAATAGAGAGGTGAGACTGTGATAGAAAACAGAGGATATTACAGCGGATCTGCTGTAGGTTGTGTCTCTTCATTTTGTTGGATAATAGAAAGGAAGGACTGGCTGTTCGGGGTGGACGTAGCCCAAACTGGGTGAACCACGTATATCTATGTCTCTCTTGTTTTATGCGCTTTCTGTGTTTATATTTCTGCAATATTTTATGTGTTCCATTGCTCCATAATATATAATTTTCTAACATGATGCCTACAGTGTAGGTATTGCTCTACATTATGACAAAAGTGTTTGCATAAAGCATATTCAAATGCAACATGACCATCTTGATTGCAGAGATGAAAATTGTTCAATGCATTTTTTTTAAGGAGTGTTTTGTTTTTTATAATATAGAAACGCTTCTGATTTGTCAAGAGATGAACAAAAATTCATCTTCAAATGAAGAGTTGTTCCATTCAAATGTTGTTGAATTTACTAGCTCGTCTTCAAATGAGGAGCTATGCCATCAAAATGCTATTGAATTTACTAACTCTATTATTTGTTAGATGATAATTAATCTTACCGAGAATCCTTTAGTGGCGGTCAACAATTCTAAGATGGAGCTATCTATGCTAAAATTATAGCTATTGAAAAATTCACATACTCAATAATATCAAGCCTAAAAGGATACAATCATTCCTATTATGATGTCCAAGAAGAATATATTAGAGTTTCTTTTTGCAAGGGTTTTGATTTGCACAAAGTTGAATAGTAAGTGTTTTGACTTCAAAGATAGTGGGATGGTGTCTTGTTATAGAGATGGGTCATGGCATGAGCTATGTTACTTTTTTTCATCGAGCTGGAGCATTTTGTAGAGACATTGGTAGTTTCACCTTCGAATTGTAAGAAGTTGAAGTAAAAGTATGCTTGTTGTTGGGGGGAACGTTTTTTTCGAATTCCAATTTCAAGTAGTGCTACCAAAGGACTCCAATAGAATTCAATGTTCCTACCGGGGCTACATGGAGGAACATAAAATGTTTTTCATATATGAGAAGCATCCTTCTTGTCATAGGTGTCTTATGAATGTCAAAAATGTCTTGTGAAGTTCAGGATGAAACTTGAGGTGATGACAACAAAGGTTTGGATTGAAACCTTGAGATTGTTGCAGAGGGTTATGCATTGGTTTGGGTTGAAGTAATAAAATAGATAATGGTGCAGTCTCATCATTAGAGGACGATCAAATGCAAAAACAGATGGAATAATAAAAGCGATAAAATTTGAAGTTATGTGCCTAAATGGGTGAAATTTGGGAAATGCTTTGCTTTTCTTAGGCTTAAGTGTTATTATTGACACATTCTCTTACCCAATATCAAGATGCAAAGAATTTATAATATCAAGCCTAAGAGGATATAGTTGTTCATATTATAATGTCAAAGAAGAATATAGTAATGATTATTTTTGGCACTATGAAAATTGCAAGGGTTTTGATTCATGCAAAGTTCAATAACAAGTGTTTTGAGTTCAAAGACAGTACAATTTTCAGGGCCTCGAGTTGGAGAGCGCCCAAGAGAGTAAAAAAATGGGAAAGTGGGTGCGGGCACACCCATGATGTGTGATGGGTGTGCAAAAAAAGCATTCAGTTAAAGCATTTGGTTAAAGGCGACTCGGGTGGAAGTGCATTCGGTTAAAGGTGACGAGTGTGAGGACATTTGGTTAAAAGTTTCTCATTAAAGGTTTGTGTTGTTGGGAAGTTCTATTAAAGGCATCGGGCATGCTATAGTGGGCAGGCACCCACCCAACGCAACGGGCGTGTGGACATTATAGAAGTGCGAGAACGATGCAGCGACTAAGCAAACAAGTTGGATGAGTCAGGTAGAAGATGGATGAGTCAGGTGGGTGAACCAACAGGTCAGTTCATGTGGAGAAATAACATATGGGCGAAGGCATGTTGGCGTTCAAGTTGGATGGGCATATGTATGGGCAGGTCAACACATGGGAAGTCCAAAGGTCACGGCCCTTGGAGAAATTAAAACGATGGTCAACATATATATTAGAGCGTGGGCAAGTTGTTGGAAGGAAAAAAGCAAGCAGAACTCACAAGTTAAGACTTGAATGAGGAGGGCGAGCGAACATAAAATGCAGACCAAGTGAGATACACTGAAGGCAGTTAGAGTGGGGTTAGTAGGTCGATATGCAAGGCTTTGACATATCATTGGCCGAGATTGGGGTTCCCCACAATCCAAGTCGAGTATACGCTGCATGGTGAAGCATTGGGTGGCTACAATACGATAGACCAACTGTCAGTAAAAGGTGACATGGTAGGACAATGCAGGTGGACCATAGCATAGACAGGTCATTGTCAGAATAAAAACACGACGACAACTTGAGTGTTGTAGGAAGGGTTGGGTTTGGCACTGCATGACCATAGTGCGGAGGTTGGGCCACAAGCCAATGGGTGGTGAATGATATTGTGGGTCGCTATGAAATGAATGGTGGAACGCAATCAGTATTAGAATGAATGTAGGCCATTGGTAGGCCTAAACGAAGGAAGCAATTAGGCAGAACATGTAGGGGCCAAACAAGACTGTAAAAGAATTATATTTTTTTAAATATAATGCCAAAATTGATTTAAGAGTTGGGCAGACTTATCTGGGCTTTTCTCCTCCCATTTTATATGTGTGTACATTGTTTATTAATGATGTTTATTTCCACTATGTAAGAAGATAAATGTTTAAATATAATTGAAGCAGATTTCACTGCATAAGACTTAGAAGAAAATTGGTTAAGTGTGAATGTTAGGCAAAGTCCAAGAACCGTAGTAGTAATAAAATCAAAATGTTTGTTGGTGTCACACGTCGCCCATAAGTGGAAATTAAGTCACCACTAGTGTGGGGGCGTGACAGTTGGTGTCAAAGTCCGTTTTATAGAAAACAGGCTTTGAAAATTGAAGGAGGAATATCACAACAATGGTTGCAGTTGGTATTGAAGTATGGCATTGTATAGTTGGTCGCAGTGCAACATTAGGGAGTTTGGCATGGATAAGACAACATGTCAAGCCCAAACTAAAAGGTGAAGTGTATGGTCTTGACACGTTCACATGAAAAACTAATGGTGGAAAATGTAGAGGAACCAGTGACAATTGAATCAAGCATGAATGCTGAAGAAATTTTCATAAAAAAAGTGTTGGGCCATATTGATGAAATGTCTTTAGAGATCGATGCGTTGAAAGTTGAGAATTATGGACTTAAATATAAGTTGACAAATCAAGAAGACGACCATGGCAACCTTAAGGAACGATATGAGTAACTTGAGTGGATATGTGCACAAATGTGAATGAGGTCAAGGAATTTGAAGCTACGAAGGATCAAGAATTAGATGAGACCACAAAGTTGCAGAAGAGTCTTGATGAGGCTCTCAATGAGATTACAATCTTGAAGAAAGGAGTTGGACATGGACCAATTAGTGCGATTTCCCATATTAAAATCAAGTAACCCAATTCTTATGATGGGCATTGGGATGAGGAGCGCAAAGACACTTTGGAACTTTTTATGGGATATGGAGCAATACTGGGAATGCTTGGGGCTTCGTAATGAATAGGAAAAGGTGAAGGTGGTTTCTCAATTCCTTACAAAGGATGTCAATATGTGGTGGAGGAGGAGAGTGGATTGAATTGCTCATGGTGATGCTGAGGACATCTCTACTGGAAAGAAATGAAGGAAGCGCCACAAACTCACTTTAGCCCACAAGATGAGACTTGGGATGCAAGGATGATGATCAAGTACATTAAGAAAATAGAGAGTCTACAAACATATCAACGTGAATTTGAAAGTGTGATCTTGGAGCTACCTGACATGGTGGATAAATACAAGGTCTTCAAATTCATCATTAGGTTGAAACCTTGCGCACACAATGAGGTGAAGAGGAAAAAGATCAAAACACTTAAGGAGGAATTTGTTGCAATTGATATATTAATGGACCACAATGATGAAGGGAATGAATAGAAGAAAAACAAGTCTAACAAGCAGAAAGATAAGTCTTCAAAGGAGGATAATGTGAAAGTAGGTGGAAAATTGAAGGCAAAGAAACCATTGAAATGTTGGTTGTTCGGAAGGATCACATAGTGAAGAATTGTCCTACAAAACCAATAGTGGAAACTCTTGCACAAACTGAAGGAAAGAAGAAGGATGAACCGATATTTGTGATGATGTAGATATTGGGTGCTACAATAGCTATGAAGGTTGTCCTAAAGTACAATCCTGAGAGGAATAGATTGCAGTATCTAGACATGAAGATTAGGTAGGGAATGTTCCTCACCATGGTGGACAATAATGCATCCCATAAGTTCATTAAAGAAGACGCAACAAGGAAATTTGGTTTAAAATCTGTGCCAACTCAAGCTCATCTCAAGGCAGTGAATTCTCCACCAGACAAAGTTATTGGTGTTGTAGAGAATGTGGAGGTGTGCATTGGTGAGTGGCTTGGGAAATTCGACTCCATAGTTGTACGAATGGATGATTATGAAGCAGTTCTAGGGAGAGAATTTATGAAACAATATGAAGCTATGATGGCGTCACATTTGAATAAGTTCTATATTTTCGACGGACAAGAGGATCAACCATTGGGTATTCCTACCATGGCTGCTATGAAAGGTGGGTATAAGTTGAAAACAATGGATGTGGAATAAATTAAGTGAGATGAAGAAGTATATGAGAGGTTAAACATTGTGGAGTCAAAACTCATAGAGAATGCAAAGATTATGTGAGCATTCTCTGTCAGTGTCATGAACTTGACACTCAGACTAGAGGCAATGGAGGATAACAGGGATGTGAGATCAAAGACTCAAGAGGATAGTTGGAAAGCATACATGAAAATTTTGGAAGACGAGGATCTCGTACCATGGATTGAGATGTTGGAGAAGGAGAATGGAAGGCCTTTAACTTTTCCATCCCCTCCCTCTTTCTGGACTTAGCATAGGGATAGAGATCATTATCACCTGCCGTTGATAGTGAGACCCTTTGAGATGATGAGAAGACTTTGGAGACGAGATAAATGCGATTGGAAGCAGGATGTGATGATATTCATGATGACGTGAGATGCATGCATTCTTGTGGAGGAGATGCTACAGTTGGATTAGCTACCCAACTAGTCACTATCATAGGGGGATCTAGCACATGAGATTCTTGCACAATTACGATGGGATATAGACATGGAGCAAGTCATGGGAAACACTATTTGGGTGCCAATATATGGAGATGATTATCTTCGAAATGGATTTTGCTGAGATGGTGTTGTCGAGGGTGAGAACCTTTTTAAACTGGACAAGGATGGTAGGGCCTCAAGTTGGCGAGCGCCCGAGACAGTAAAAAAATTGAGAACATGGGTGTGGGCAGACCCATGATGTGTGACAAACATGCGAAAGAGCATTCAATTAAAGGCAACTTGGGTGGAGGTTTTCAGTTAAATATGACTTGGGCGAAAGTGTGTTTGTTAAATGTGACAGGCATGCGAACATTTCATTAAAAGCGTCCAATTAAGGGCATGTGTAGTTGGGAAGTTTGGTGAAAGGCATTAGGCATGTTGTAATGGGTGGTTGCCCACCTAACGTGATGGGAATATATACATTACACAAGTGCAACGATGATGGAGACACCAGATGACAAGTCAGATGAGTCAAGTAGTAGATGGACAAGTCGGCTGGGTGAGAGACATGGTGAACCGACGGGTCAGTTTTTGTGGAGAAATAACATACATGTGTGAACATGTGGAGTTTAGGTAGGCTGGGAATATATATGGGTGGCCCGACCCATGGATAGACCAAAGGATGGTTCTTGGAGAAATAAAAACAATGGTAAGAATATATATTAGAGTGTGGGCAAGTTGTTGGAAGGCAAGAACCAAGCCGAACTCATAATTTCAGAGCTAAACGAGGAGGGCGAGTGAACATATAATGGATACTAAGTGAAAGGAAACGAAGGCAGGTTGAGTGGGGCTCCATAGGCTGAGTGGCAAGGCTGTGACATATCGATGGCTCAGTTTGGGCTTCCCCACAGTCTAGGTCAGGTATACATGGCATGAAAAATTGTTGGGCGGCCTCAGTGTGGAAGATTAACCGTCGACAAAACATGAGATTGTAGGATGGTGCAGGAAGACCGCAATGCAGACAAGTCGCTATGGGAAGAATGACATGACGACAGGTTGAGTTCTATAGGCAGAGTTGGGTGTGGCACTACATGACCACAGTGTTGAGGTTGGGTCATAGGCCATTAGGTAGTGAATGAGATCGTGGATCGCTTTGAATTGAACGGTGGGTTGTGGGTAGTGTTAGAGTGAAAGTAGGCCATGGGTAGGGCTCTAAAAAGGAAACACTCAAGAAAAACGTGCAGGGGCTTCATAAGACTATAAAAGAATTTTAATTTTGTAAAATATAATGGCATATTTGATTTAAGAGTTGGGAAAACTTATCCGGTAGTTTCCCCTCCCATTTTATATGTGTGTACATTTTTTATTAATGATGTTTATTTCCTCTGCATAAGAAACTAAATGTTTAAATATAATTGAAGTAAATTTTGTAGCATAACACTTAGAATAAAATAGGTTAAGTGTGAAGGTTAGGCATAGTTTGAGAACCATAGTAGTAATAAAATCAAAAGTTTGGTCAGTGCAACACCCCGCCCACAAGTGGAAATTAAGTCACCACTAGAGCAGGGGTGTGACAAGGATGGTGTCATGTTATAGAGACGGGTCATGGCATGAGATATGTTGGTTTTTTGTTGTTGAGATAGAGCATTGTGTAGAGCCATTGGTAGCAATGCCTTTGAATTGTAAGAAGTTGAAATACAAGTTGGATTTCCCTTGTGAGAAAAGTTTTTTTCAAATTCCAATTTCAAGTAGTGTTACGTAATGACTCCCATACAATTCAATGTTCCTCACAAGACTACATGGAGGAACATGAAATATGTTTCATATATGAGAAACATCCTTATCATCACAATTGTCTTATGAATTCCAACAATGCCTTGTGAAGTTGAGGAGGAAACTAGAGGCAATGGAAACAAAGGTTTGGGTTGAAAACTTGAGATTATTGTAGAGGCCTAGGTATTGGTTCAAATAAATCAAATAGATAATTGTGTAGTCTCATCATTATAGGAGGATCAAATTAAAAATCAGCTATAAAAATAAAATTGATCAAATTTAAAGGTGTATGCTTAAATGTGTGAAATTTTGGCAATACTTTGGTTGTCTTAGGCCTAGGTGTTATTATTGATGCAATCTCTTACCAAAGAAAAATATTGTCTGATTTAATGAGAGGTCATCATGAGAGTAAAAGGCTTGAAAGAGTCATCATTTGATAAAATTCATGTAAAGTTAAAGGTGAGAGATGAAAGAAGTAAAGGTTAAGTCAAATGGGTGGTTTTCTTGCAAATTATAATTTAAAAAAAAACTAAGGAGTCTATGTAGTTAAATTGTGAATTTAAAATCCATGTCACATAAATTAAGGTCATCCAAAGTTATGAATTAAAGTTAGTCTTAAAAGTTTAGAGGATATTGAAGTTATAGTAAAATTAAAAGTTATAAAGAAGTTATTGATGTAAAAAAAAGGGTGCATATTCAGTATTACCCAAAAACCAAGGTCAAAAGGTTTGGAGTCAAGTAAAGTGAATATTAAGTCTTGCAAATCATGAAATTTGTGCATCAATTAAGTTTTCCAAAAGACGTGTCAACATATTCAATTGTAGTAGAATTTCATTACATTTAAATAATCAATATGGGTTGGCGAACTTGTAAAGTGTAATGCATAGTATATGCAAGGTTTGGTTTTTAAAATTTTCTATTAAACTCCAATATGAAAGAAAAATCTAATCTATCAAAAGTAAATACAATTTAACTAATTCAACACATTCATAGTCCTAAAACTATATAAAGCTTCATAACCATGTAAATATTTTTCTTAAACCAATTACAAAATTTAATATTTTTCAATCGAAGATGAACATATCTCTATTCAATTGCATGGTTCATATGAATAGACTACACCATGTTGACATTCAAACTATAAGTAAACCAAATTGTAAGCATTCAAACTATAAATAAACTAAATTGTAAAAAACTTGTGTGAAAACCAAACTGAGAGAAATCTATTATCAAAGAAAAGTATAAGAAAATTGAATAACTAGGCAACACGCTAAACTGTAAACAATTCCAACCAAAATTGAAAGCACTTAACTGTTCTTAAAGTGAAATTCTTTATAACTAAGTAAGATAAAAATAAAAAGACATTGTGCTCCTCTAACATGAGGGCCTTTCTCATTGGTTGCATGTGCGAAATAAAACTAGTAAACTTGAGCTACTATAGCCACAGGTTTGAAATCATTTACAATGTAATAAGGCACCACATAAAATGATAAACAATAAGCAAAATTTGTATTAATGTCAAAATGTTTCCATACAAGAATACTTAGCTACCTTGAAGGTTTTGACTACAACTAATTCTATTGTGAAAATAGATCACATAGATCCATTTTCTCACACATCTCAAAACTGGCTTTAGCTAAAATTTGAGAAAATATGGTTTAAAGAATTGAGAAAATCATATGCATGAAACCCTAATGGGCTCGTTAATGAAAAAAAAATCAGGTTTTAAGTTTTTGATATCCATCATTAGTTTTTTTAGAAATTCTGCTCCAAAATCACATTATAGAAACTAACAATAATATTTAGCTAAGAGCTTCATTAAGTGCTCAAGTTTCAAATGTGTGACGTTGTTTTGTTTTGATAAATATAAATCCATATTAGGGGACATAGAAACAAAACCCATGTGCTCGATTTTATTCTTGAATTGTATTGATATCTTGATCACAACTATGGCTACCCAAACTAACTTCAAGAAGAAAGGGTAAATTGTAGTTAGTAAAACAAATCATAATCATTCATAATTCATTAAAAATAAAATAAATAATTATGATAATATACATAAACATGTATGAGATAGTTTTGGTGTGTTTCTAGAGAAAAATGGTTAAATATAATGAGAGTGGGTGAGGATAATAAAATGAAAATGCATAGTTTAAGCAAAAAAGTATGGAACAAAGACAACCCAACATCTCCCCCAACTTGAGATTTTTCATTTCCTCGTGAATATAGAGTAAAAGGAAAGGGTTCCCATAGACTATTACATCCAAGTAGTTGTCATTGTTATCAAATCTTTTCCACATTCATACATTAAAATTTGGCCTCAACTGAGAATTGTGTCAGAATGGTTATGACAACCCTAACAAAGAACATCCTAAAATAATTTCCATCATATACTACACAATATGGATTGTTTCCCCTTCAAATGTATCATCCATTTACTTCGATAAACGGCCCATGCCTATGGAATTTCATTATCAATTTCGTTTTTACTTCATGACGAGGAAAAAGGTAACAATGAAGTCTTCAAATAGATGGCATTTGATCAAAAGTCTCTGAAGATGTACGAAATACATCTAAATTGAATAACCCATTTATGTGATTTGAAAAAATCCATTTGAAAGAGAAAATAGGCTCGAAAATCGATATGCAATATCTCCAATCATAAACAAACCTCCATAAGGAAAAATAGCCTTGGGATATCTATAAGGATGACTTGCAATATTTAATCCATGGGGGCTTCACTCAATGAACCTCTCACAATCACATGTGTTTGTGGCATATTAAACAATACCCTTAATTTTATTATGTATTGGAAAATATCTCTAAAAATCACATTATTAAATCCTCTACCAATACAAACCCAATACATTTCCTGAATTTAAAAAACCCATAATTTCACTAGATATTGTAGGTATCCATTTTTCCATTAACACTCTTATACCATTTTATATTTTTCGTTAACTTTAGGCTCCATTTTTTTATACTTGCCAATATAAAAACCCTTTATCCCCTATATATCCCTCGATATATTATGTCATTTTTTTCTTAATATAAATCCCCCAATATGAATGCACGTGGTATGGTATTACTTCCCTAGTGAAGGCCCCTTGATTTACTCATGTTTTCCATATACAACTTTTCTCCCTTCAAGATATTATTGTACTTCATATTAAAGTTGAAAGTGTCCATTAGCCCAATAATGTTCATTTTCATCAACCATACCATGCACATGAGAAATACTACCATTGATTTCTATAATCATGATACATAATAGAGTTGTATTCATCCAAAGATCTATTAATATTGTACCCTGTTAGTGTTAGTCTTGTTAGCCTATCACATGGATCAAAAATGCTTTTACTATGGTTTTCCAGGCTTTCAAAATCAAATTTTTCTGTTACTAGGTTTACAGAGCAAATTTGGTCATTGTATGGTCAGTCTAAAGATGAAGTCATTGTTTGGAAATTCACTCATGTTGGTCACCTATCACACTTTATGAAGGTGTCACAATGAAAATGGGTCATTCATCATCATCATTCCATTAATACTCAGGTCATCCATTAGGTCACTAGGGTTTCCAAGGTCCATCATTTCCATGAATAAAACCAACAGTGAGTAAAACATGACAAAGAAACTTTTGGAGAATTGATCTTGATTTTTCACACACTCCTCATACTCTCATGATATCAAAGGTTCTAGAAAAATAAGCTCCAACACTCAGGAAAGCAAAGGACATCTCAGGTTTGCAATGGTAAAGGTAAAATCTGTCTTCATAAAGTGAAAATCAGTTTCTAAAGGAGGGTGGGTCCCATTTCTTTTTGAAAAAGTGAGGAAATTTTCCCTATATAAACTCAAAAAGCCCCATAACTCCTTCATTCATATCCTATTCACTCCTCATCATCAAGCCCTCTTGCCCAAAAAGGCAAAAAACTTGTCTTCCTAGGAGAAATTAGCAAAAACTTAGAGGCATTGTGCGTAGAAGCACTGTGCTGCACTTAGGATATAGGCGTTGCACGTAGAAGCACTGCGTTGTGCTTAGGAGATAGGCGTTGCATGTAGAAGAACTGCGTTGCGCTTAGTAGACAGGCATTGCGCATAGAATAACTGCGCTGCGCTTTGGCACTGCGCGCAGGATAGAGTGCCCCGAAATTCATCAAAACTCTTCCAAACTTCATTCTTTCACTTGCAAGCTTAATTTCACTGACTTCTAATCTAAATAGCAAGTAATTACACCATCATCCTCCATATTTTTCTTTCCCAATTTCATTTCATGTCAATAATTCTTCAAGTTAGGGTTTGTAGCAAATTTTGCATGGGAAATGTTAGGGTAAAATGGCCATCATAATTTTTTATTTCCAAAACATGGAAAATGATACCCTACACCTACATGCATGTTCAATGAGCCATTTTTACCATTTTACCCACATCAAAACAATTTTTAAACACTCAAAAAGCAAAACCCTAGCTCATTCCTAGAGTTTTTTTTAGCAAATTTCATCATAAACCCTCTTGTTTCCACCTGCAAGCAAAGCATCTTTCCACTATTTCTCCACTCATTTTCATCAGCTCTCAAATTCATTTCACCTTTCCCAAGACCCCTTCCATCATTTTGTCAAAATCACCTACATATCACTTCATTTCCATTCACACCTCACATCTTATTTTCACTTCCTACTGCTAGGGCTTTGTGTCATCATGGAGGCAGAATATTCACCAAAAAGAAAGAGACAACATAAAGGAGGGAGGATCCTCAGATATGAACCATCAGACTGCAACACAATCAACTCCTATCCTTTCATCAAACAATTCTTTGAGGATGTCCACTGCTTGGAATTTTGCAAAAGGGTGAGCGAGGCAGGATTTCATGAGAAACTAATAGATTGGGTAGCAACACAACTGAAAGGAGAGACTACTATCATTGCTGGTATTGAGTTCAGTTTCTCAATGGCCTCCATCTCAATAGCAACTGGGTTACTGGACAATGGTGAGTATTGGCTCAAAGGAATGAACCTAGATCTTGAAAACTACAAGCCTTTCTAAAAAACACCATACAAAGATACACATACTAACCTCTTGTCTTTTAGATATTTATTGGATAAATATGAACGTTTAATGAAATTTGTCATGAGGTTCTTCACTTGTGAAGGTAGATTCTCCAGGTTGTACATCTATCATATTCGCCTCCTGATGCATTTCACATCTCAAAAGCCACTGAACATGTGTAATTATCTATTTAGGAGCATTTCCAAAATGTCTGAAAAGATACAATTAAAGTGTAAGGAACACTCTGCAAGCTTGTTCCATCACAGTCTCATCAAAACCATTATCCTTCACCAGCTGGTACAGAGAGCTATGGCTTGGGAAGCCTTTTTGGAAGCAGCCTTGAAATGGCATGAGGAAAATGCAGCATCTCAGTCTCCAAGTGCGCCAAAACAATAAATAGAGGTGGGGTCATCTAGAGAAACAATGGAGAAGACTCAACTATCCAAATTTGAGGTGACTAAAGTGTATAATAAAAGGCAAAGGCTTGGGTTTTCTTCTCACAAAAAGAAAGGGGCCAAGCCTTCTTCATCGACAAAGCAGGAATCGACAGCAAAGGATAAAGACACAGTAGAAGATGAATTTGAACTAATTGATCCAGAGACTGAAGATTAGACCACAAACATGAGACGAACTATCAGGGTTAAAGACTACCAGATCAAGGAGCTAGCAATAAATTTGGAAAGGGCAAAGTATGTCATACCATTCCTTGAACATGAAAACATTCAACTCAAAGCAAAGGAGTTGATACTAGAAAAGGAAAAAGCTAAGTTAATGCAGTAGGTTGGCAAAGATAAGGAGATCATAACATCAAGCGAGCCTGAAGCATCAAAGGTGAGAGGACAAAGGAAAATATCAATAACAAGAGGCCTCAAGAAAGCTTTGTGAGAGGAACAAGAATAAATACTACTTAATGAGGATCTTCACCTAGAAGATAGGATCGCCCTAAAACATGATCGCCAATGTCAAGGTAAAACAACTTGAAAACAAGCTCAAGGAGGCAAAAAAGGACCAAAAGGATGAGGGAAAATTGGAGATTCTTGTTGAAGAATCCATGAAGCTATAAAAAACCTATTTTTACACCTCCCCTCCAATTTTGAGCAAATTCTGAGCATTTTGAGTTTTTTGAGAATTTTTGTCTAAGTTCAGAAATTCAACTACTCCAGACGTGCAACACCTTGGTGTTGTGCTTTTTCCTCAGGCCTCCATTTGAGGAAAGTTATACATTTTTGGAAAGGTCTCGCCATACTATAAAACCCCATTTGCCCAGATTTTGCAGAGGTGTCTTAGTTTTGGAGAAAAATGCAAAAAAGTGGAAAAAAACTAGCATTCTGGACCATTTTTTGACACACGTTGTGCTTATGGAGTGTCCTTAGGAGAATGGATTTTTGAAGGTCTTCCCTTGCTCCAAATTCAGAAATTCAAATTGTTTTGGAAACTAGACTTGAAGGGCTAGTCGAAAATTCTCTCATATTTATATTTTGACCCCTGAAAGCCACCTGCAAATCAGCTCAAAGTCGGCACTGCGCTTTTGCACTTTCTGTGTTTTAATTTGGAAATTTCACTGTGTAAAATTTCTAGTTTCTATTCTCACTTGGTCAAAGTCAATATTCTCGATGTAATGGCACTAGTTACGAGGCTAGGTGATGTAGGCATGAATAAATGTACAACATAGGTTGTTTTTTAATGTTTATTAGGCCTCATAGAAGAAGCAAACTCCTAAACAAACTCTTCATGAAGTGTTTGAGTTTCACCTTCTCATTCTCACCTGTTGGTTGAGAGAACCTTGGAGTGAGTTCCTCCACCAAGGAACACGACTCCTGAAGGTGGACAAGTGATCTAGGAGAGTCTATATGTATCATTTCACTTCAGGAGAAGGGAATGAACTTTTTGTAAAGGAGGCTTGCATTGTAATCATCTTTCAGCTAATACAGATATAGGTTGCAGCTATTTTCAAGGAACTCTAGCCCAGTGAGTTCATGGTGCTTGTACTTCATTCTTTTTGTTTTCTCATGGTCTAAACATCTTTATCTACATTATATATCTTCTTTCTATGAATGCCTTGTGATAAAATACTCAAAATTCTTGTTTTTCAAGCTCTATTATCTGGTTTTCATAGTTATGTGTTTTGTCTTCCTAAGCTAATGAAATCATGTTTATTTATGCTCATTAGTTTCTTCCACACTATATCCTCTATACTACACTGAAAAATACTCAAATTACACCATGGCTTCTGATATCTAGCTCCTTCTTATGTTTGCTCTTGCATTCCCACAACCTAGACCTACTTGTGGCTCCAAACCCTATGTTTAGCAAATCCTTAAAAGCCAATTTTTCACAAACAAACACTCATATCTAGCGTAAAATTCATTTTCTTTAAATTTATATCACTAATAAGAGAATTAGAGAGATCCCTCTCATGGTCAGTAGCGCTAGCTACTAGGCTAAAGTGGTTTGAGGTTACCCTTGTCGATTTCCTTTTCAGCCTAGGAGATTGTAAGGACTAACATACCCAAAAATATGCCTTTCAATAATTGGTCTCTTGAGACTCTCTCTCATACTACCAGCTACTTCAAGTGTTGAACTTGACCTATATATGGATTTTAATATGTTGTTGAAAAACATTCGAAGAGTAGATCATGTAATAAGGACTTCACCTTTGATGTGTAACCAGTTGATCCAAAACCTAAAATTCAGGATAGATCTATAATTTTCAAATATACATTTCCAGTAATTATCAAATACAAGGATCACCCATTCTTTATTCAATCAACTCTTTAGTAATAAATAATGCCTACCCTCTATTTATTACATAACAGGGAATTATTAAAGTAAATGAAACCTAATTTTGAAATGAATATCTACCAATCAGAGCCATTACAATGGATGTTGTACTCCATATGGTTAATATTTTTGCTGGGTTCTTTTTGACACCTTCATGCTAAAATTTGCTAGTTTTTATCCCTATGAAACCACTAAACATAAGATCATCAATGAGTTTTCTAACGAAGAAAAATATATATATATACTCGTGAAAAACCCATCAAAACACAGGACCATAAGTAATTTAAAGAGCGTGGTTGGAAATGATCATAAGTTGCAACCCATGATATTTTTTTCTGTATCATTGATTCAAATGTAAAAATTGGATCGTAAATTTTGTAAAATATATTTATGCTATCTTCAAAGGAATTGGTCCACGAGTAATATATGCCAAGTACTAAGGATTCCTAGATGAAATTCTTTAAACAAGAGGCTAACCACTATTTTTCACATTGAAAACTTATTTCAATAGTTTTTTCAACCTCTTCAAGAAATCTACAAATGATTATTGATATTCATGTGCAATATGTTGCCCAACTAATGAAATCAATATTCCCACTGTGAAATTTGTTCTTAGGCAATTTAAAAATTAAGGAAAGGTGGAGAAATAGAGGAAGTGACAAGGGAGAGATGGAGAGAGAGTCAGGGAAGAGAGTGAGTTGGAGAAAGGGAAGGACAGGGAGAGGAAGAGGGAGGGAGAAAAAGATAAATAGATATGGAGGGAGAGTGTGTATGTTTTGGTGCTGATATATAGAGACAAAGAAGGAGAGACAAAGGGAAATAGAGATATATATGGGGAGGGGAGATTCAAGGGAGGAATAGAGAAACAAAGAGAGGGAGGAATGGAGAGAAAGATATGGGGAGAAAGAGTAGTTAGTTTGGGGTGGTGAGATATACAAACAAAGAAGGAGAGATAGATGGAGATAGATATATAGTTGGCAAGGGGAGAGTGAGGAAACAAGAGGGAGGTAGAGGGGGAGAGAGATAGGGGAGAGAAGGGAGGAGAGTGAGATGGGGGAGAGAGGGAGGGCAAGAGAGAGAAGGGGAGAGAGAGGGAGATGACATAGAGATGGAGGGGAGAAAGAAATGGAAGAGGAAAGAGATACATAGAGATAAATATAGATATTATATAATATTGAACATTATTAACTATAGAGGAAAAAGAATTAAAGATGTTACAAAAATAAAAAGAAGTTTGATTTAGAAATCCATGAACATTTTGGTTTTTCACTAAAATAGATGCATTAATTTCGACGTAGATATTGATTCCTAATCCTATTTGATTACTTTCATTAGATTCATTGATTTCATTGTAGATGTTGATTTCTAATCCTATTTGATTTCTTACACCAGATGTATTGATTACAAAGTAGATGTTGATTTGTAATCTTATTTGATTACTTGCACTGAATGCATTGATTTCAATGTAGACATTGATTTACGATTTGATGTAACTAGATATATGATATACAATAATTTCAAAGTAACTAGATTAATAATTTTCATTGATTTCAGTCTACCCACAAAAAAATTGTTGATGACATACATTTATTCTGTGTTATAGTAATTCAACCATAAATAAAATACTTGAATTTTCATCTTAAATAAAATGTTCACTTACCTAAAATGTTTTCTTCTTGAAACCGTAAAATATTTGTAGTTGACTACTTTTTATTACTCCCATTTTTTAGCATTCAACATTATTAGTCACTTTGCATTCAAATGAGGTAATAGAAAAAAAATACCACTGAATCTTGGGGTTTATAACATCATAAGTTAGAATGATTGAATTTATAAAAAACTACTATTATATTGGAGAGCAAGAGAGACAAGGTATGAAATTTACTATAGTATATCAAGTTAAAGATTTGAATGGTCTATGATTTCATCTACCCTTTTCATATTATCGATACCAAAATATGACAAGACTAACAGGTGCGACAATAAGAATAGTAGAAGAAAATAGTTTGAGATTAATCCCAATGAACACTATTTCTAATTGACTAAATTCTTATTATTCACATTTTCTATCATTCAACACTCTTACAATGTCACTTGCATTCAAAAAAAAAATTATCATTTTTCATCGTTCAAGTTATTAAGGGTCTCTATCATTTCAACAAACTAAGGTAATTGAGTAAATTTATAATTAAAATGATGAGATTGATATTATACACATTTAGCATATTTAAAATGATAATAATAGTTAGATGTTCAACAAATTTTCTGTGACCATGCACAACTCAAACCAACCTAGATCCCTATTAACCCTAGATCTATCAAGCATCAAGAGTGATCAAATCTGTCGAGGTGCAAACAGTTTCTCAAGTTTTGTACTCAAAGAAGCAGTTTAGACCTTGAGATATTTATTCTTGCTCGACACTTAATAGATCCAAAATTAAAATAAATCTAGACTCATAGATACAAGAAAAAATAACATATACATAATTAAATCATAATTCATATAGATATATATATATATATAGTAATAGAATCTTGGTAATTAATGATTAGCTTTAAATGCAATATTTCAAAAAAATATAATAAATGAAATAGATTGAATATAATTATAAATAAATATATATAATATTCATTCAATTTTAATAATAAAAAAATTATTTCATAAACTATGAGTATATATTTTATATACAAAATACATAAGTTTTAATTTAATATCATTTTTAATTAATTATTTAATTAAGCATATATACAAATATTGATTAATCGTTATTAATATTAAATGTTATTATAATTTATATTATTAAATACAATTATATTTATATTTCATAATATTTATCGTATTTTTAAATATTATTACAATTATAAATTTTAAAATAATAATTACATTCATATTTTATTGTATAAGAATTATTAATAACGTGTTATAAATTACTAAGTGTTACACACATTATAAAAATAATTTCATAACGAGGTCATTGCGAATTGGGTTTCATTATATCTTTATAATTATAATTTTATATGAAAATATAATAGTATTGTATTTATTAAAATTTCAACACAGTATTCAAAAATATTTCTATTTGAAGGTAGATACGTGTTTCAATGTTGATTTTTAATTTGGTTTTATATTTTTATAAAGATTAAATGGAAATACTCTAGTATTTATTAGAACTTCAATATATTGTTTTAAAAATGTGTATTTAAAATTAGATAAGTTTTTTAAATGTTTATTTTTATGTATAACAAAATATTATTTTTTAATTATTATAAGAAATTAAAAAGGAATTGTCTTTAATGTAAAATTTTTGGATTTTTTGGTGTTAAATTTTCGTGGAAAAATTTAAGTTGAAATCTTGATTTGTGTTATTTAAACTAGTTTTTTTACTGTATATATAGATTCAACACCCTGAAAAACTCCTAGGCCACTTCTATTGTGCAGGGGTTACCCTTCAGCCTATGATTTCAATAAATTCTTGGCAGATTTTAGAGAAATCAGACCGTAAAAACCCACCGGAAAAACTTCCAAAAAGTCTCACTAAAGACAACTCAAATAAAAAATATAAATAAATAAAATAGATTTTTAATAGCTAATATTATTAGTATATTATTATTTTAATGATTCATATAAATGTTGATCATTTTATTGTACTTCATATTAAAAATAATAAAAGTTTACACTCATTATATATAATAATTTATTAAGTCGGATGAGTTTTTTTAGGGTTGTACTATGTATCATGTTTGAAAAAGTAGAATCTTTTGAGTGGACACTCCACCTATACTCATGGAACATTTTGAAACTATGACCTTAAACTTTTGGCATCAAAAAACAAAAGGTTGATATCAATTTATCAATGATACCCACTTAATTATGCCTCAAGTACATTCCTTTCTCATATCATTCTCAAATCAATTCAAAAGCCTCTCCTCTCATATTAAATTTACAATGGAATTGAAAAATGATTTACCGCTTACGTTTCTTGATGTTCTTATCTCTTTTTTTCTCAAAAGATTCCTTACCCACCAATTGTACAAGGAAAAGACCTACATTGAATAGTGCATCCATGCTTGTTCACATTATCATATACCACAAAAAAAATTGGTCTCACCAACTATACAAGAAAAACACCTACATCGATTAGTACATCCATGCTTGTTCCCATTATCATATACCACAAAGAAAACCGGTCCTTCAAACTCTCTTCACTATAGCCATTTAAATATATGATCCTCAATTCCTATCAAAATAAAAAAAACTCATTTAACAAGGGGCTCCAAAAAATAATGATTACTCCATTTAATTAATCAATAAAATGTTGAGTACATTGCACTTAGGAGTTCATGAAGGTATCATTAGGATTTCATTTGGGAAATTATTTGAGTCTCTCGCATACATAATCAGGGGAACATATGACCAAATTTCATTCACTATTATATTGTCCCTACCATTTGAGACAATAACCTATTTTTGACATTTGTGGTTTTTAGTAAGTGTAATTTTAACAAGGGTTGACACCTACCATGCCATGTGGTAGTGATCAGGAACTAATTAGGATATGACATGACAAATTTCACTCCATTATTTCACATTGCCTTATCTCTAAAGTCTAATACAATTTTTCTCTCATATTTCTCGAGATAATTGTAACCAATTGATCCACTCTTTTACCTAACTTAGTTTTGGAGTTTGCATGGATAATTGTTTCATGTAACGGTTATTACATGGGTTCTAATTTAATTTATACTCAAGTTACTTTTCTTCAACCCTATCATTAGAATTTTCTTAATTCATGGCAATCCATTCCATTTTTTACTTGCTAGCTATTTTAGGAATGTTGACTAGTCAACTAAGTGCATGCAAGAGGGAAGCACAACATACTTCAATTTTTTTATTTTTTTGGAGAGGTTATTTATTGCATTTGTGTTTAGGAAAGATATCCCACCAAAATTTCATGAGTTTTTCAAATTCTCCTTTCCTACCTAGTCAAATTTTCAATAATTTTATTGTCTCTTCTATTCTTTTGCAATATGTAGTTTTGTACCTTTTCACACTTAAATCTTGTGCTTGTGCTTAAAATATAACAAAAATTTTCTAGTTGATCTTGCCATCCAAATTCTACATGTAATTTGTCCTTCCAACCTCAAGCTCTCATTTTTCTACCACATATTGAAGGTACCAACAATCATATCTCAAAAAAAGCGGCCAAAAATAATATTGAAACCCCATTTAAACCTTTTAGAACTTTGAAACAATTATTTAAAACTACTAAGCATAAGTTTAATTTAATGTTTCACTTAAGATTTTAAATTCCTTACTTATGTGGAAAACAATATGTAGACGAAATATAACCCACAACCACGTGTCTAAATCAAAGATCATAGTACTCCTTCACATCCAAGCATATAATTCTCTCTAACGAAATAAAGTTTCTTCCTTAATTCCATTCTACACATCTCGCATCATGAAAGAAACCCTTGAAATTGAAAAACATTCCAATAATTCTAAAAAGGAAGATGGCTTTAAACTCAACTAGTCTTAAAAGCTCCTTAATCAAGGCTTAAATCATTAGGTTTGAATCATTAGATCTCCTCCTTAATTTTTTTCCAATTCTTGCATCATCTAAGAATCCCACAAAATTGAAAACATCCCAATAATTCTGAAAGGGAAGATGGTTATAAGTTCAGTGAGTCCTAAAAACCCCTTATTCTTGCCTAAAACATTAAGTTTGAATCATTACATCTCTTCCTTGACTTATTTTCAACTATCTTACCACCCCTATTTATTTGGGCTTTCATCTCCTTTCCTATTCCTCCTACCCTATCTATATATCTCTATTGCAAATTCATAATTTTTCTTTTACTCTTTCCTCACATGAGCCTGGGTATCCAATCCTTTTCTTTCTTTATAACCTTTCATTAATTAATAATAAATATTTCATATCTTTTTCATGATTTAGCTTCCTCTCTTACTTAGTATTAATTAATAACAATTAATATTTTCTATATTTCATTAGTTTTATTTACTTTTTTCCTTTCAAACAATACTCTACAAAATAATCCTCACTCACCTATATTTTCACTTTTCAAACATTAAGTCTTTTTTAGATATTATGCTTCACTCTTCACACTTTTCAAACATTAAGTCCTTTTTAGACATTATGCTTCAATATTCTATAATAATAATCCTCACTCACCTATATTTTCACTTTTCAATCATGAAGTCTTTTTTGTCTTTTTGGATATTATGCTTCACTTTTCACACCTTTCAAACATTAAGTCTTTTTTAGACATTATGCTTCAATATTCTATAATAATAATAATTGGAATGGCAACATAAATATTTATAATTATAAAAAAATAAAAAAAAATCCATAAATTATAAATATACTATTTAAATATTATTATTTTTAAAATAGAAAATAAATTACTAAAGTACGAATATGCCACTTAATTAACACAAGGTAGTATGAAGAGTACTCAATATAATAAATTTATACAAACCATTCAAGCCAAACCTAACCTGCCCAAGCTTGTAACAATTTGGCATCAAATCATTCAAACGACACTTAATAAACCATTCCAATGACACTTAACACGATAAAACCTAGAACAGCTCAAACCTTACACAAACAACGCAATGTAAGCGAATAGCTTGTAAGATTTTTGAGATACACAGATCTAGATCTGCAAAACAATAAACAAGCTTGCAAGAGAAGGAAGGAAGCGAGCAAGAATTGAGAAAAGAATGAAAATTGATTCTACAATATTAGTTTTAGAATAAATACATAAAAGCAACTAAGTTAAGCTTAGTTGTACATGCAATAACTAAAGCTAACTAAAGCTAAGTGTGCTTTATCTTATGTTAATGTGTACATGTGCCCCATGCAAGCAATAAGTTAACTGGAGCTAATCTAGGTGCATGTACACCAACACAGCTATTCTAAGTGCATGTACACCAACACCCCCCCCTTAAGCATAACTTAGGTGAGTGTGATGCAAAATGAATGAGTCCCGGCAACATGGCCATTTTAGGTACCCATATACAATGCATAAAAAGGAGGAAAGAGGGAAAACCCAGTGGGAAGAAAACCCCCCCTCAAAATATAATGCAAAAGTAGAGAAAAGACAACTGCTAGGCAGTCGTGTCCTTCACCCCGAGACGATCTCGTAGGAATCGAAACTTCTGCTCAGTGAAAGTCTTGGTGAAGATGTCAGCAATCTGCTCGGAACTAGGACAGTACTGAAGATCGATGATCCCATCATGAATGAGTTCTCTAATGAAGTGCATGTGGATCTCGATGTGTTTGGTACGCTGCCGCTGCACTGCATCTCTGCAAAACTTTAGCGTACTTTGATTATCGCACCAGATGACAGTTGGATGATGGACACTAATCCCAAGCTCAAATAGGAAATGTTGTAGCCAAATTGCCTGAATAGTGGCATTGACTGCTCCTCTATACTCGACCTCTGTTGATGATAAAGCAATGGCAGCCTGCTTCTTACTTGACCAACAAATTGGGCCGGATCCCAAACTAAGTACATAACTGGAAGTAGACTTGTGATCAATGGTGTCGCCAGCCCAGTCTGAATCTGTGAACCCGATGAGATTCAAAGAACAATTGGCTGCATAATTGTTGGAAATAATACTGAGAGGGGGGTGTGAATCAGTATTATCACATTAATAAAACTTTTTCATTTCCAAACTCTGATTCATATATTCTACTTCCACAACTTCTTATGATTAAGTTAATTGATCTTCAATGAGTGCATTAGAACATTATCAACCATATTATCAGTTAACAGATGCAGTAACATAGAATAGATCATCACACATAAGGCACACACATGAACATCATGATATAAGGTGGAAACCCAATGCGGGAGAAAACCACCTGCTGCAAGTCATCTCAATCTTCTTCTTAATAAGAAAATCCTTTTACAATATTTTGTACTGGTGCAGTCTTATACCAGTACGGGAGCTACAACCCCCTTTTCTCTTGTACTAGCCGATCCATTTACTAGTACGCAGGCTGCTACCTGCTACAATGCTCCAAAGATTTCCTTTAGCTCTTGTACTAGCTTAGATACTAGTACGTAGGTGCTGGCCTACAATCTTCTCTCCTCCAGGTACCACGTTTCATCAATTTTCATACTGGATACACTGAAGCACAACACATAATCTGAAAGGCCACATTTCATCCAATTTTCATACTGGACCCAACAACAACATTGAAGCTCAACAACCTTCTGAATCACCCAATCACCAGATCAATACATATACAATGAGAGTTATCAACCAGATCTAGTCCACTAGATCATATAAGGATAAGTCATTATGAACCTGATCCATTCATCTATCAATACTGAAGCTAATCATAATCATTCAATCAATCACTGTTGTTATCAGAACATAATACCAGAAACCAGACATCACTTCAAAACCCAGAACACAACAATAATAAACAGGGGCAGCTAAATAGATTTCATGAAAAGTCCGCAGCTTCACCCATAGATCACCTGCGTACATACGCACTGTTTCCAACTGCTTTCCTGTGTACCCACGCACTGTGCCTCACAGACTTCCTGCGTACCTGCGCTCTGTGTCTAATGGAATGCCTGCGCCCCTCCGCATCTTCTGCAATTTTGGGACTGCGAACCTCCGCACCTACAGTGCTTCTGGGCCTGCGTACCTACGCACTTTTCCTTCACTATACTTGCGGTCCTGCGGGTATAGATAATTTCAATACTTCAAGAATAACCCAGACTGTCAGATCTACAGATCTGAACATGCGCCGAGGAGATATCAACCCATTAGTAGATCCGACTTGTAATTCTCATGTTTCTCCTTGATATTGATTCAACTCTCTCTCACAAACCGATTACAAGAATTTCAGATTTAGCTTCTCTTAAGATCTTCTAATTTCACAAGTGTCTAGCCAAATGATCTCATTTGCTTTATATAGGCAAGCTCTTCCTAAAATCATGAATCAATACCATAGATAACCAAAACAAGAGGCCCAAAAACATGGGGCTCAATAGTAATAATAATAATATAAAACAATACCACTGACCAAACCATAGGATCAAATACGTCGGGCTAAATACTATGGTCCACCATTGGATTCCCACGTGAGAATACTTTTTCACTGCATGAAAGTGCGTGAACTAGGGTTCGCACCTTTTACATGGTGTACCTGCGGGTATGTACGCACTTTATCTATGATATTCCTGCGGGTCCGCAGCTTTTGTACGGTGTACCTGCGTACCTCTTATTTTCTTCATTATTTGTGAGCTAATCATCAATCTCTGCTACTGACCTGTTGTACTGTGATCCATGAGTTGCCATCAAGGACAACACTTTAGCCATAATGCCAACAATCTCCCCGTTTGGACTTGATGGCAAAGCTTACTTGTGAACTGTCATCTGATCCCTTTGAACTGTCCTACATCCATGTATTCTGTCATATCTGATATCTCTTCTGTGGATTCATCTGAATGTATACAAGTGATATGATCTTCTCTGAGAGGGTTGCCATCAAGTACAACACATGCATCATAATGCCAACAATCTCCCCCTTTGGACTTGATGGCAACAACACCAAATCACTCTCCCCCTTTGACATCAAGGGCAAAGGGTTTTGCTCCCCCTAAGAACATGCTCCTCTTGACTATAAACTAGATCTGTTGAAGTCTCTGAATGAGCTCCCCCTTTGTATATGCCATGGTGCACCAATCTGATCATGTTCTTTCTGAGAACAAGCTGAAATGTCTGTTCTGCTATATAGTGCTGTTCATGCTCAAGCTCCCCCTGACTGTAAGCAAGGTCTCCAAAAAGATGTTCTACAAGAAGAACATGACTCTATATATCATAAAAGACCTTCCTATCACCAAAGACTCATACATACATCTATCTCCCATCACAATGGTGATATACCAAAAGTTTACATATGATAACATAAAAGGATACCAACATAGGCCGTTACATGACCTGAAGAGATCTCATCAAATGACTACAATGATATACTTGACATCTATAACAGAGACCGAAGATCAAGACAAACATCAGTAACAACACTGTATGATCTGCTGCATAGTATCAATAGTAACTAGACCAGCAACTTGCATTGGTGCATGAATCATCAAGGTATGTCTGCATCAACTCATTCAGAATTATCATTTTATCATGAGTGAGAAACATCATAGCCATTATGAACCAAGTATGCATCAATCATCCTATCATCATCAAGTCTCCATCAATGCAACTTTGAATAGTCGACCATGAATCCAGCCAACAATCCTCATCCATATATGTGCCAAGAACAATAAAGACTCCATGCAAGCACCATTAGAGAATCAATCACAAATCTGATCCAAGAGCCATGTGAACAACTCATAACTATAGCAAGATGAATCATAAGCATCGTCACCAAGGACTATTAACCATAATGCCAACAATGCATTAAAAACATATGCTCCCCCTAAACTGGTGCCATCTGTCAGATCTTATCAACAATAAAAGACAGATCCGCAGTTTCTCATTATATGGCCTGCGTGGCTCCGCACTTCACCTTCCGCTCCTCTGCGTATCCCCGCACTTGACTTTCTGTGTTTCTGCGTATTCCCGCAGAGAGCCTTCTACTACAGTGCGTACCCACGCACCTGTGCCTTCAATTGAGCCGCGTAGCTACACACTGCGGCTTCTTTCGTACCGCGTAATTTTACTGTGCTTCCGCACCTGAACCTCTATCACGCCGCGTACCTCCACACTGGGACTTTTGCTTCGCTGCGTACGCCCGCACTTTCACAGTGAATGATCTGCATACCTCTGATTAGAACCCAATTAACAGTCCTCCTCTGTGCCACTGACAGTCAGATTCCCAGATCCGATCTTGTGCTCGAGAGATCATACTTCATAGATTCACTTCCTACTGCCTTTCTTCAAACAATCATATACGTGATTGTGCAGTATCCAACTCGCGTATATACGCGACTTCCCTTTATGGAGTTTGCATATGAGATTCAGGACACTGAAGTTTTGTACTTTCAGCTCCCTCTAATTCTGGTATGTCTGTACGTTGTGCTGTGCTGCCTTTTTCTGACTGTACTTCCTTTTTCCTCCATATCTTCAAGCGTGATGATGACATTTTCTCCTTTTGATATGGATTCAACTCTCTCTCACAAACCGATTACAAGAATTTCAGATTTAACTTCTCTTAAGATCTTCTAATTTCACAAGTGTCTAGCCAAATGATCTCCTTTGCTTTATATAGGCAAGCTCTTCCTAAAATCATGGATCAATACCATAGATAACCAAAACAAGAGGCCCAAAAACATGGGGCTCAATAGTAATAATAATAATATAAAACAATACCACTGACCAAACCATAGGATCAAATACGTCGGGCTAAATACTATGGTCCACCATTGGATTCCCACGTGAGAATACTTTTTCACTGCAAGAAAGTGCGTGAACTAAGGTCCGCACCTTTTACATGGTGTACCTGCGGGTATGTACGCACTTTATCTATGATATTCCTGTGGGACCGCAGCTTTTATACGGTGTACCTGCGTACCTCTTATTTTCTTCATTATTTGTGAGCTAATCATCAATCTCTGCTACTGACCTGTTGTACTGTGATCCATGAGTTGCCATCAAGGACAACACTTTAGCCATAATGCCAACAATCTCCCCCTTTGGACTTGATGGCAAAGCTTACTTGTGAACTATCATCTGATCCCTTTGAACTATCCTACATCCATGTATTTTGTCATATCTGATATCTCTTCTATGGATTCATCTGAATGTATACAAGTGAGATGATCTTCTATGAGAGGGTTGCCATCAAGTACAACACATGCATCATAATGCCAACAATAATGAATCCCATAGGTGATTGTCCCCTGGACATATCGAAGGATGTGCTTTGCAGCATTCCAGTGTAACTCATGTGGCTCCTGCATGTATCTAGAAACTGCTCCGACAGCATAGGAGAGATCAGGTCGGGAGTGAGTGAGATAAAGAAGACTTCCCACAAGCTGGCGATACAATGTGCAATCAACCAATGGTGTGTCTTTGCCATTCTCAAGATTTATCCTTGATAAGAAAGTTGTGGCTGCTGGCTTGCAGTCACTCATGTGAAATCATGCCAAAAGATCTCTGGCATATTTTGGTTGAGAAATGGTAATGCCAGAATCACGCTGATGGATCTCTAGTCCAAGGAAGAAATTTAGCAAGCCCATGTCTGTCATAGAAAACCGCTTATGCAATGCAGTTTTGATGTTAGTAATGACAGAAGCTGAACTACCCGTTATCAAAAGATCATCTACGTAGAGTACTATGATCAACAAGGAGTCAATTTTCTTCAGAAAATAAACATTGGAATCAGATTTGCAACGTACAAAATTTTGAGATAGCAAATAAGAATCCATCTTTGCATACCATGCTCTAGGTGCCTGCTTGAGGCCATAGAGAGACTTCTTTAGTTTGCATACCAGAGATGAATTCTGCATGTATCCCGGTGGCTACTCCATGTAGATTTCCTCCTCGAGATCACCATGAAGAAAGGCATTCTTCACATCCATATGATGCACCTCCCATCCTCTTGCTGCTGCAATGGAGAGAGCTAGCCGAATGGAATCCATTTTTGCCACTGGAGCAAAAGTCTCATCATAGTCAACACCATGTACTTGCTGAAAACCTTTTGCTACCAATCGCGCCTTATATCGACTAACTTGGCCATTTGATGCTTTCTTGGTCCGGTAAACCCACTTGCATCTCACAAGTTTGCGATTTGAAGGTAGCGGAACCAAATCCCAAGTCTGGTTCTCAATGAGAGAGTTATATTCCTCATCCATGGCGGCTTCCCATTCAGGATGCCCATTTGCTTCTGCATAAGTTTGTGGATCAGATCCATGCATCATATAAGCATGCATGGGCATGGATGGCTCCATAGCTAAGAGTGCTTGCAGATCTTCCTCAAACAGAGGGATAGAGGCAGGATCATCAAGGATATCACTCATGCTGCGCCATTTTTGTGTTGAAGGTGGTCGAGAATCTTCCGAACTACATGCAGAAGTATGATCTCGATGTTCAATAACTGGTGGTCTAACACGGGTCATAGGAAAAGACTCATCTTCATCAGAATGTTGGTCTGAAGTTTCATCTGCATACTCATCAATGAGTGGTGATGAAAATTTGGTAACAAGTTCATCTACTGGTGCATGCGAAATATCTTCGTCAAACTTTACACTCCTTTCAATAAAGAGCTCTTCAGTGTGGATATCAAGTAATCTGTACCCTTTGAATTCATCAGAATATCCAACAAACATGCATGCTTTGCTTTGAGGCTCCAAAGCCTTTCTCTTCTCTGGAGGAATGCGGGCCCATGCTCGAGATCCAAAAATGCGGAAATGACTAACTTCAGGTTGCATGCCAGTCCAAGCCTCAAAAGGTGTTTTTCTAGTAACAGATTTATGAGGAGATCTGTTCTGGATGTATGAGGCACAATTAATAGCTTCGGCCCACAATTTCGACGGAAGAGATCTTGCATGCAACATGCAATTGGCCATCTCTTTCAAAGATCGATTTTTCCTTTCAGCCACGCCATTTTGCTGTGGAGTGTAAGGAACTGTATGCCTGCTTCATCACAAAGATTCTTGATATCTTTGTTGACATATTCTGTCCCATTATCTGTGCGGAGTATTTTGATGCATTTTCCAGACTGATTTTCCGCATGCGCTTTGAAAATCTTTAGATGTTGAAAAACGTCAGACTTGAGTTTCAAGAACTAAACCCAAGTGAATCTCGTGTAATCATCTATAAATGACAACACATATCTTGCTTTGCTCATTGAAAGCACCGGAAATGGACCCATGAGATCACTGTGTACAAGTTCCAAAGGTGAAGAGGCTCTCCATGCATGCCCCTTCTCGAATTTTTCTTGTGGATGCTTTCCAAGAGCACTTCCATTACAAACACCATCTGAAAATTCAATGGTTGGCAATCCTTTGACCATCCCTTGCTTACTAAGTTCTGGCATATATCTGAAATTCAAGTGCCCAAATCTCTCGTGCCAAATCCTACTTTCTTCATTTGCATGCGTAAGTAGTAAAATAGAATCTGATTGAGGAACAAAATCAGAAAATGTATACAGACGAGATTGATCATTTACCTTGCCAGATGCAATCTTCAAATTGGTTTGCATGTCATAAATGCTCACGGAATCTGGGGTAAATTCCACTTTCCTTCCGCTGCCTGTGTGTGTCATCTGATACACTAAGAGAAGATTCACAGAAAGCCTTGGAATATGCAAGACATTTTCAAAACTTCCATCTTTGAATTGCACTCTTCCTTGTCCAGTTGCTGCAACTGCAGAATTATCCCCCATGAGAATGGGAGGACCTGAGTATGCATGTAGAGAAGAAAAGGATTCCTTTGAAGAAGCCATATGATGTGAAGCTCCTGAATCAATGATCCATTCTTGTGGTGCAGAATGAAGAGCAATCAAAGCATGCCCATTACCTTTTGGATCTGGTGCTTTTTCTCTAGACTTCTTCTTAGCATTCTCAGGAATGTGGTCTCCAAGATTGTGTTGCTGGAGTGTCTGCGCCATAAGATCTATAGTATTCTTCATGCATGCAGATTCAGGATGAAAACCACGGTGGCAATAATTGCACATTGATTGCCCTTTCGTTCCTTTCCTTTCCTTTGATCCAGATGATCCATCAGGGGGTTTGGGATGTCCTCCCTTTCTTGGATCAGGATCCTTCTTCCCTTTTCCTTTCTGATGGTATTTGGAATTTGCCTTTCCTTTTGCATGCACAGTAAGTGCATGCGCTTTGGAATTTCTAAGTGTGCCCATTTTGATGAGCTTATCTTGCTCATGCATCAAAGACTGAATAAAAGAATCCAGTGAGGGCATCTTCCAAGCTGCACCAGTTGCAGATCTGACTATGTGGAATGTAGAGACGAATACTGCATACTCTGGACCAAGTTTTGATAAAATGGAAAGAATCAACTGATTTTCTTGCTTGGATTTGTCGATCCCGCATCCTTTCAGCTGAACCAACAAGGCTTTATACCTTGTGAAAAAATCTTGAATGTTCTCAAAGTTTCTCGGATCTAATGAGTTTAACTCATTTTCGAGAATGTGACCTTGCATTTCATCCTGTTTTCCAAACCATCCTTCCAAAATTTTCCATACTTCATTTGGAGTTGAACATGATTCAACATGAAATAGCAGTTCCAGAGAAATAGATAAACATAGGATGCCGAAGGCCTCGTCCATGCGATTGAAATATCTTGTTTTCTCCATTGTCGATGTTGGTTCAACTTCCGTTTCCATGGTTATTCGAAATAAGCCTCTACTTCTGAGATGAAGTTGAATCTTTGGCTTCCATTCGAAATAATTATATGGAGTGAGAATTGCCGATTGTGGAAACTCCAATTTAGACTCCATTCTTTGTTGTTGCTTCAATCTTCTGAACCTGCAAATAAAATTTCTTGTGCACTGATTACAAATCCCTGTGCTTTGATACCATGTAAGATTTTTGAGATACACAGATCTAGATCTGCAAAACAATAAACAAGCTTGCAAGAGAAGGAAGGAAGCGAGCAAGAATTGAGAAAAGAATGAAAATTGATTCTACAATATTAGTTTTAGAATAAATACATAAAAGCAACTAAGTTAAGCTTAGTTGTACATGCAATAACTAAAGCTAGCTAAAGCTAAGTGTGCTTTATCTTATGTTAATGTGTACATGTGCCCCATGCAAGCAATAAGTTAACTGGAGCTAATCTAGGTGCATGTACACCAACACAGCTAGTCTAAGTGCATGTACACCAACACAGCTAGTCTAAGTGCATGTACACCAACATAGCTACAACATTACCCAACATATCCAACCCAACTTGGTAATGGAAATATTGAATTGTGACACAACTGACCTAGAAATCTTATCTGCAAAACACATATTTTAGAGATGGGAACGTGGAAAAGGGGGAGTGTGCTCCATCGCATCACCGATTCCTGCTTCAAATCGTCGCATGGCAGCAGAGGTCAAGCAAATGGGAAACAATACTCCCTCCACACCGCTTGTATTATGAACAGCGATAAATAAGCTGATGATGCCTGGCACTACACCCACTCCCCTTATTGCAAGTCCTCCATAGGCTGCCTTCCCCCAACCGAAATCCACATCTTTGAAGCCCATGTTGGTAACGTCAGAAACGAAGAAGGAGCCCACCACTGTAAAGTGAGGTCGCCCTCTCAATTCCATCAGATCTATCGCCGATCGCACGTAGTCGTCGTTCACAACCATTTTTTCCTCGTTTATTAGTCTGACAATGAAAGACAGCGGTTTGGTTAATAGCTCTCACGCGGTCGTCTTCGCGCATGCAAGGCTTATCCCATTCCCGTAGAACCCTTCAGGAAGTGGCGGGTCGGTTTTCATCCGGGCATTCACGGGGAATATGAACCGAACTTCCTGCTCCGCGGGCATTCGGACAACCTTCGTTCTCAGGCGCCACAAAAATGCCGATAGAGCTTCAAAGCTTGAGCACTTGCCTTGCCCTACGGCTTGTCTCTTCAGCGACTCGATTTGCTCGTGTCCGAAGAAGAATGAATTGTGGATCAGCTCGTTAGCGGGCACCATCTGTCCATATTTGTCTTCTATTTGATCGTATTCGTAGAGCGGGAACTTAACAGTGGGATCTGTCCGCGGGCGGAGCCTTTCTCTTCCCCAGACCGGAAGAACAGAAGGCCTTGTCGCGCCCTTCGCCATTTCGGCAAGAGCGGTCATGAACTGAACGAAGCCAAATGCGTCAGTAACGGTATGATTCACAGCCATGGTGAGTATGAACCCTCCGCATCTCAGGCGCGTTACCTGAAACATTATGATAAGCAGTACGGTCAGAAAACACAATTTCAGCTGCAAGAAATAGCAGTCAATGCCACCATGCAAGATAACTAATGCAAGGTTATACAAACTGACACTACTACACCAAGCGCACTTTTATAACTAATGCAAGCTTATACGAACTGACACTACTACACCAAGGGAACTTTTATAACTAATGTAAGCTTATACGAACTGACACTACTACACCAAGTTTTTGAGACATTTTTTTGAGACTTTTGTCTCAAAAAAAGTCTTTTGTCTCAAAAACTCAGTTTTTATTTTACATTAAAAATTAATATTAATTGATTTGTCTCAAATATAAGGTTTAAGATAAAAATAGGTTGAGACAAAAATATTTTAAGACAAAAACGTTATGTTTAAGACAAAAATAGTTTAAGACAAAAATATTTTAAGACAAAAGTAGTTTGAGACAAAAATATTTTAAGACAAAACTTTATATTTAAGACAAAAATAGTTTAAGACGAAAATATTTTGAGACAAAACTTTATATTTAAGACAAAAGTAGTTTGAGACAAAAATTTAAAGAAAAAAATAGTTTAAGACAAAATTATTTTAAGACAAAAACAATTTAAGACAAAATTATTTTAAGACAAAAACAATTTAAGACAAAATTAGTTTAAGACAAAACTTTGTATTTAAGACAAAAGCATTTTGAGACAAAAATATTTTAAGACAAAACTTTATATTTAATACAATGATCACTTTAGATCAAACCCATGTTTATGCTTTTATCTTTACATAGAATGTGTCATCTTTGGGCATGGAGGTAATCAGTCTGTGCCCAATAGTACGCCATATGCAACCAATGGAAATACATTCAAGTGAGATTTCATAGGCATGCCACTAGGCTCAAATACACACGACCTTACCTAATGACAAATTTTCCTTTTTGTTCTAGTTACTAACTGAACCAACCATGGATCTTCATTCAATTCCCTAAGTAGATTTCATATACCAACAATATTTAGGTTGACATAACTATAACTAGAACCTAGATCAACTAAAATAGAAATAACTTGGTCATGCAACTTACCTTCCCTCTTAATAATGGATGTCTACTGGTCTTCTTGGTAGTTGTCCACTACTACATAAACTCTCGGCATGTTCTGAGCTATATCACCTATTGTCCAAGCTTCTTGAGCACTATAGATCTTTGGGCCAACGTTTTGCTGATGTGGATAATCCCTTCTTCTATGATGTTCACCAGAAATCCAACATTTTAGTGGCTCTCATCCCTCAAACTTGGTCTACTCTAGTGCTAGTTTTTGCACATTTTCCTTAAGAACAACGTTATATTTTTTGTTGAAATTGGTTTACAGGGGTTGGTTGCTTACCTTCCCTACCTTTTGAGTTTTTCTTGGGCTAATTTCTCTTATTTCTGGCATTGTCCTTTTCCTACCATTTTCCCTCGATCTCTGGCCTACGTTTTTCTTGCTCATAATAGTGCTTCAGCGTTTTTATGGCATCCTTCAAATTTAGTGGTTCCAGAAACTTAATTTTATCTTTGAATGCCACATGAAAGCCACTAATGAACCTTTGAATCTTTTCTTTCTCATGATTGAGATATGGTACATACCTCAATAGCCATAGGAACTTCGTGATGTATTCCTCATCTAATAATGGCCCCATCTTGAGTTCATAGAACTCCTTAATTTTCATTTCCATCATAATAGTGTTCAGAAAGATATTGCTTTGTGAATAACTTTTCAAATTTTGTCCAAGTCAACTCCCTCTCAACAATCACTCTAACATTCTTCAGATCTTCCCACCAGATATTTGTTTTTCCATTCAAGTTGTAGGTGGCAACTCTAGCTTTCATATTTTTAGAATAGTTATGTATTCTAAAAAACTTCTTCATGCCCAACAACCAAGATTTTTCATCCTCTACCTTCGTCATATCCCCATCAAATGTGAGTGGCTTGGCTTTCTTAAACTCCTTAGGTGTGTAATCATTTTCCTTTCTTCCTGGATGATGATGATGATGGTGATGATTAGAACAATGATAGTTCCTCCTAGTAGTAGAACTAGATGGTTTTTTAGCATGATGCACATCAATGTTGGCTCCTCCTCTTGGGGTGCTCATTGGTGCATCTCTCTTCAAGGTGTCCTAGCTTTCAGGCTTAATCCTCTTCCTAGAACTTCCACCATCTGCCTCATTGGTAGACTCCTCTCATCTCTGAGGGCTCCTTCTATCTCTATAACTGACCCTCATCTTGGATTGCCTCTACCTCTACAAATCTAAAAGACTTTTCATAATGATTGCATTTATCTTAGCTTACTTCTCTTCAGCTCTCACTAGCCTCTTATTATCTTCCTTGAGGCTTCTAACTTTAGCCCTTAGGCTTCTTAGGGTATCCATCCAATCTAAAGAGTGAATCCCTACCCCTTGGTTAACTGATATTTCCTCTTCATTGACCCTTACCTCTTCACTTCCATAATGAGACTACTAAGAACTATACTGGACCATTCCAGTCCTCATTTCTACTTTGGCTTTGTCTTATGCTACTTATGATGTGTTTTCAATCACACACGCTATTAGACAATGAAAATAGATAAATAAATACATAGTTATGGCCATGAATTTGATGCTCATGGAGTTGCCATGGTAATCCCTGCTGTAACAAGGAAACCAAATTAACATACTCATGATGTTCAATATCTCACATGCATCAATTACAATTCAAGTAATTTAAGTTGTTATTGCATAATCATTAAAATAAATAACCAATTATATATAGGTTCCTACCCTTATAGAGTTGCCATAACAATATACCTACAACAAAATAACCATATTAGCACATAACTATACCAATTTACCATCTAAAGTTTGCAGGCCAGCCAAATTCATAATTTATTACAACTAGAAATATGTTTAGTCATGTTGATTGCTAAACTTTTTGTTGTTCCAACATGTCACATAGTGAATAATTCCCATTTAGGTATGTTATTAATTTATTTAGACTATCTTTTAACACCTAACATCTCGCTTAGGTAATTTCTAAAAATCATCACTTGCTCATAATGATCCAGTCCAAGTGTTGAACCTAGATGTTCCAATACCACTTATGCAACCCCATCCTACCCTTTTCTCCAGTGGAACGGGTTGTTACTGAAAATCCAACCCCTCTGGTTCAACTAGAGGAGTGGGATATTGGTTTGATAGTATTCATTATTTTATTTTTGCATAGGAAAATGGGTGTGTGTGTGTGTGTGTGTATTTATCTAAACATTTATTTATCAACATACAAATAATATTTATGATTGTCACATCACTTTTCACACCATGTCACTATTCACTACCAACTATCTCCCCGCTAATTTGACGGTTCTTGTTCATCGATGCCTTGTTCCATGTGTTGTGTCGATGCAACTTGAACGACCAATAATTCTAGCAGGGATCAGTGCAATCAGGGTTCAAGCTCATGGCTCTACCCCCCACATTGAGTAGCCCTCGTCTCCTCTATCAGATCCAATGGATCAAGAGAATTGTTCCACCCCCACTTCCCTTCCCGGTGATGTCACAAGGGAGGGGTGTCGCAACATGTGGGTTGTGGGCCTTATCTTCGCCCACCTTGCCACTGATTGGTCCATGAGGGATGGTCTAGGGTGCCTGTTTTGGTAAAGTCACCCTTCCCTTTCCCAATCATAATATGGTGTGATATGAGCGTGCTAATTAGAATCCTCCATGTCTAGGTCTTTCCTCCTACCAAGGGAATCAACATGTCTAATTAATTTATATGTCGGTCCACTTTGTTGCAATTCTTTGCGCCAACTTGGCCCTTTAAGCATGGGTTCATTTTTTCATTTGTTTCATAGGTTCTGCAATCTAGGACATCCACACCAACATTTTTTCATGGCCTCTATGGGTCGTTATCCCTTACTAGTTCTACCCCTCTTGAGCTTACGATCAAACTTATCTTCCAAAGCCCACTGAAGTTGTAAAATACGAAAAGGGGCTTGAGGAGATCAACACTCCTCAATGATCTATGGGCCAAGGCATACCCTCAGGGTTGTAATTCCATAACTAGAAGCACTATGAAGCTTGGCGAAGACCTCCATGACTATTGAAAATGCAAGGCTACTAGAGCCTCTAATCTAATGTCGATAGTTAATATGTTTTAAAGAGGATGACATCCTTGGCATCAACTCATGCCTTATAAACGCATGTACATCCATTTATATGTATGCAAAGACCATGTCAACAATTTGTCTTCGATGTAACTGTTATTCTGTAATAAAAGGATTCGTATACTAAATACTATGATGGTAGAAATTTGGTTCCTATGGGAAATTGATATGCCTTTACTCTGTGCACCATTTTATTGTTTATTATGTGATAATCTGGTTTAGTTGTATAGGTACTATTTCCAGTTCTTTAACCTTTTTCTTAGCAGGTTAATTAGTCATGTTTAGAAATGGTACTATCACATATTTCAAAGGTATAATAATTTAAATTATAGAAGAAGTATACCATGTTCAGCACAATCATGAGTACCATTCAGTTGAGAAGACAATACATATTCATTTCTCATATACAAGTGATTTCAATCCAAGAGTGTAACACATGATTAATGGTGTTGCAATGCATCAGAGCACTTATCTCATGATGCTTTGGGAAATTGAGTTTGGGATGAGGACTCTCCACCCAACCTTAGCCAATTATAGCTAAGGTCACTTGCAACTATCATCCTTGAGCCAGATTTTAGAGAATGAGGGGCTTGGTTCAAGGATAAAACACCAACTTTCAGTTGAAACAGGGACTCTAGAGGACCTCCCTCCTACACCCACCAGCCACTCAGCAATCAAATGGAAACACAGGGATTTGAAATTCCCAATACCTTCACTCAAAACATAGCAAGGGAATCTTGAGAGTAAATATCCACCCTTAAACAAAACATAGTGGTTCCACTCACTTAAGGGAATCCAGAGCCCAATGTAAATCAATAGCAGGAAGTTTTGAGAGTCTCTCCATCTAGGAATCAAAGGACACAATCCTCCATCTACACCACTGAGGGAATCCAGAGAAAGTCATCTCCATCCTATGGCTTTACAGGGACTCGAGAGGCATTGTTCCTCACCAAGGACAACCACCTGTTCACCAATATTTCAAACCAAAAACATAGTTTATTGCCATTCCTCCCTCTTCTTGTTCAATTTTGAATCTTATATGTTGAATGAGTGAGTGGATAATTCTGTCTCTTCCTGATTGAATGAGAGAGGGTGTATCTAAAAAATGAGATTGAACCCCTCTCATTTATTTGTTATCTTCTCTTCTGTGTTGGGATTGATTTTTTTCATTTCTACTAGCAGAAACAACTTCATTAATTTAGTTCTTCTTTCCTTGTAAATGTTTCTCAAGGAAACATGGTCTGCCTACTTCCTTCCAACCCAAATTAATTTCTTGACTAGTCCATTAAGGCTCACCAGCTATTTGTTTAATGAGTGTACCAAAAATAATTTAGATTTCTGCACAAGAAACCCATTGACATCCCAAGAAAGCAACCCCCTCTCAACTCTTTAATATATGTCCTTTACTCAGATCCCTTTTTAATATTTAATTTTTGTAAACATGTATACAATGTCTTTTACGAGAGAACCATGGTTGGGGATGTCACAGGGTTTTCGAGAAAAATACTTTCAAATATGAAAGGATGATTCTTAGGGGTGGATTTTATGTATAACTCTATACATATTAGTTAATGATCTGACCCTACGTGTTAGGGTCCAACCCTAACCCCTTTATTTATGTAATAAACCCAATAGGGTCGAGTCATAGTCATAGTTAGTTAAAGAGTCAATAAAGCCCGTATCAATAAGTCCCTTTACCTTTACATGCAGGCATATATTTGCCTTCTGGATGACTATTAAGCTTCCGATCTCTATTTCGCCTCCCTCTCCTACCCTCATGAACCCGATAAGCTGAATTTAACCAATCTCAATGTATTTGAGATAAACAATCCATCCAACTTAGGAAAGGGCCTTTCGGAAGCAATCAAGATCAAAGTGGACCAATGGACCCATATTCAGCAGCTGGACTACCAAAAAATCCCGTTCAAATGTAAGGTATGCCATGAATATGGTCATTCTGCTAATAGGTGTAGTAAACTAAAAGAAAATGAAATGAATGAAAATGTTGAAGCCAGTGAAGACACATGGGAACAAGTCAAAAAAAAGAAAGCAAACGCCAAACAGTATGGCCCAAAACCAAAGCCTCCCCTAGAAATCCAAGCTGCATCCTTCTCCTCCCCTCCCATCTTGACTCAGCCATTACCCTCTACATCAAACCCCTTCAAATATTTGGAGGAAGAAGAACCCTCATCCCCCCACTCTCCTCCTGATCCCCAGGAGCCCCCTCTCCCTGAAAGCCAATGCCAAGACACTATCAAATCCTCATTGCCTCTTACTATTTCCTCTCAGCCTCTTCTTGATCCTCCCCTCAAAAAAATCACGAGAATCTCATCTAAAGATCACGGGGGTTCTAGTGAACCCTCCAAGAATCCTGGCCCAGGCGAGAAATTTGCTAAGCAGCATAGGGATGAGAACGCACAAAAGGACATAGCAATGGGAACGCAGACACCCATAGAAACTTATATCCTGGGGCAGCATGACAAAAACGCAATCAACAAGGACCAAGGGGGGCAAGCACCTCCCAGCATACCGCATATCCAATTATGAAAATATTATCTTGGAACATCAGGGGACTTGGGCACCCCTCTAAGGTAGCAGCCCTAAGGGATCTTATCATTTCTTAGACGCCAGGAATTATTATGTTACAAGAAACAAAACAAAACCACAAGGAAATGAATAAAGTCATTGAGTAGCAGAGACAGTATGGAGGAAGCATTAGTGAGGCAAGAGGAGCCTCAGGAGGAATAACAACAATTTGGAATCAAGGTATATGGAACTATATTTCAGAAACAATAAATCAACACTGGATCAAAACAACTCTGGAAAATAAAGCAGATCAGCAAGCCATTATCATCTACAACATCTATGTTCTGAATCACTGCAGAGATAAGGATAGTTGTTGGCATGATCTAAAAGATAGTCTAGACGCAAAAGAGAACACTAAAATTATTCTAGGAGGTGACTTTAATTTAATCCTCCACGCCAATGAGAAAAGGGGAGGTAGTTTTATGCCTGATCCATATAGAATACAGTTGGAAAATATCATGCAGGAGCATGATCTTATGGATGTCCCTCCAAAAAACCGATGCAACACCTGGAACAACCACAGGATGGGTGTTGGTAACATCATGGAGCAGTTGGACAGAATTCTCATCAATATTAAACTTCTCTTTGCTTTCTCCATCAAATATGCTAACATTCTAACATGCTCTGCCTCTGACCACTTCCCAATAACTCTAATGCTGGAAAATCATAGGCCACTTGGGCCCATTCCATTCAGATACAGTTCTCTCTGGAATGATATACCAGCATTTGCAGAAATTGTTTACAGCTCTTAGATCCAACACGTGGAAGGCTCTCCCGGTTTCATTTGGGAAACAAAAATACGGAAAAAAAAAGCCATCAAAGAATGGGCTAAAACAAAGTACCAACAACCAGAGAAGGTAAAAAAAGAAATTAAGAACAATCTGGAGAGTATCCAAAGACCAATAGAGGATAATGGCCTTTCCCAAGAGAAAAAACAATAGGAAAATGAACTCTACTTACAGTTATACCGAGTTAACAGAGAAGAGGAAACAAAATGGAGGCTCAAGTCGAGACAATTATGGTTACAAGGGGTTGACAAGAACTCAGTTTTTTTTCACAAGCAAACAACAGCCAGAAAGATAGGGAATAATGTTAGCTCCACCCTAGATGCAGAAGGTGATAGACAAAGGACTCATGAAGCCATTCGAAGAGCTATTACAGATCACTATCGGGACTTGCTATAGATAGGCTTAGGATTTCTTTCATTTTGCTTGCATTTAGATTTAATTCTACATTCCTAGAAGTCCTCTTATAAAAGGGGCAAAATTTAGTTGTGGCTTGGCTGAGCCCCAAATCAGCTTAAGGATCACTTTCTTGTGTGATCAGTAAGAACGTTGATTTGACGTCTCTTCTCTATTGGTAAGTAAAAGGCATACTTTAAGCCATTAGCGATAGAAAGAAGGTAATTGGACCTAGTTTAACCAGTTAGAACCACCATTTCAATGGAAAATGAGCTGCTTTAAGTTCCTGGCTAGGTGGTCTCCCTTATAATGTTGAGGCAGATAATTTCGAGCCTTCAACAGGTACACAGACACAGCTCACAACTATTGTGTGTAATCTCCTTGGGTTGGAAGTATGGAAAGGAGATGGGGAACTGTTTGTCTCTCAGGGCAAGTTGCTTTTCCTTAGATAAATCTCTGTGTATGTTTGTTGAATTGTGATGCGTGTTGATGATATGAGTTCTCGATCGTGAATTTACTTTTGCAGATCAGTAGAGTAGCTTCTAGTCTTGTGATTTAGAAAATTTCATGAGCAATTAGAATTTGCACATTAATTTCTACAATCCCCACTTTTAAAAGTAGGTACAATAAAGCTTTGAGTCCAGGGTTTAGGGAAGTCTTGCTTGATTGTTAAATAAAAAAGGACATGCAAAGCAATTTTTAAGATTTTTGTTTGGTAGCTTTTGATGTTCTTAAATTTTCCCTTTACAAGTTTTTTAACCTCAAACTGTATGTTTTCTAGAGAAAAAAAACTTATTTCTTTATAAAAAAGGTTTGAATATTCCTCAGATTAAGGGAAGTGAGAATTGACTTCTTTAGCAATGGGGGCCAAAAGAGACTTAAGGTACCAATCCATATAGACACAGTCTTAGAATTCAGGAGCTTTACATATGCTCCTCCTTCTATGTCATTCTTGAACATGATCAAATAGGCCAATGGAAAAAGTTTGACGAAAAGAAGTGAAAATTTTGTTACTAGTGTCATAACAGAAAGGTAACTTGAAATAGGCTATAAAATCTTTGGCAAGAGTCACAAAAGTGGAATGAGTGGATCTGGTTTGATCGACATACCACTTAGCAGTAGCTCCAGTAAGAGTGCAGTAGAAAAGGCGATGACAAATGGAGTCTTATATGATAGAATTGGATGAACACCACATATGGAATGAGTGAACATGATTTGTGGGATCTTCTCTAGGATTACCTTCAAAATTGGGGATGTCGAAAGGAATCTTGGTAGGCATAACTGGCCAATTTGGGTCATGAAGAATGGGGTCATTGATGAGTTGGCTTAATTAGGGAGACTCAAACTAGCCATAAAAGGAGGCAATGGAGTAGCAGTGCCCATATTAGTGAAGGTTACGCTCATGGGGTTACCCTAGTTAGTACTTGGGTTACCACCTTGGTTTCCCACACCTGCATTGGTGCTTGACATGGTGATGGTATAACATTGAGAAGATGCGGAATGAAAGGAAGAATTGGAAGAATCAGTAGAACTAGAGTCACAATGAGGACTCAATGGAGGACTCAGAAGATGTACTTTAACTTGACGAGGAGGAGTAATATGTCCTAATAGAAACTGAGGGTGAAGGCCTCAAATTCTCTGTGACAAATTCCTAGGGGGCACAATGATGTCAAGACAATGATGACCTTAATGACTAAACAGTGATGATAGGAGAAAAAGAGCAAAAAATAGCAAGCAAACACCTAGTGCAGTGGTGCCAAGTGTAAACCAACTATATTAATGATGCTACTCCCGCAACAGTCATTGCCCGCTGAAAATACACAATTATGTCTCTCAGGGGCCATGAAGAATGATGACATGATAGATGACTCTCAAGGAGCTAAGGAGAAAAATAAGAAGACCGAGAAACCAAAGGTATGAGAGAATATCAGTACCGCATGAAGAATCCATCTGATGCATAACCCTTTGGAGGCTAGGTATGGAAAACAAAGCACATCTTTTGAAATACACCTCTTAGTGTAGCTTAAAATGTTTCTTATCATTGTCGAATCATTCTGTCTTCAATGACATGCATGGTTGAAAGAACTGAAAGTCATTCCGTGTGTTTCCTCTTAATGTCTTGCTCCCTTTCACTTGTTTATTACATAACTTAGAAGATGAAGAGTATTACCATTTGTTTATTTAAGTTACGAAGGTTGTGACCAACATGATCTTATGACTAACCAGGCATGATGCAAGGAATCCTAAGTGGGATGAAATATGTTTGATGATATGTATATAGTCAGTACACTCCTTTGCATTAATCATTGCTTTGTATCTTACATGTACCCTCACTACTTGTCAGATTTGGCTACCTGCTGCCAGCAGTCTCTTAGCTCTTTCCTGACAAAGCAAGGGAAGGAATTTCCTTCAACCTGATTTATTCAAGGCTCTTCATAGAAAGTATAGAGCTAAGAGAAGGAGATGTAGAATCTCACTATAAAACTCTTGAAAATACTTTGCATGTTCAAATCTATCCAAACGATTACGCTGCCACTCAACAACATTGTCAATCTTGGAAGACTCAAGAAAGATCACATCTCTAGATATTATAAACTTCTTATTCACTTTATCATAGAGATGGTATTCTTTGGAGGTATGAGTATCCAAAGAAGATACATTTGTAACTCCTTGCACCAAGTTTTTTATATGTTCCTTAGGTATCAAGGCATAACAGGAGGAACCAAAAACCCTGAGATGCCTCACTGAAGGAATGTGGCCATACCACATTTCATAGGGAGCCTTGTTTCTGATAGCATGAGATGGACACCTATTCTTGGAGGCCAGCCCTTGAATCAGATGGCAGAACTGGAAAATATCAGAGCTTGGCTTCAGGCCAGCAATCTAGAAACCCTTTGGGACATCTCCAATTGGACAAATGATGCAGAAAATCTATGGGATGGTTTGAATTTGGGGGAGGTCCCTCATGGGCTGGATGTTGAAGCCAATTTATTGTTGGATTTTCTCCAAGGAAAATCTCCCTTAAAGGCCTCTTCTAAGGACAAAAGAGGGTGGGGTTCTCTTTCAGGCTCTTACTCAACAGCAGAAGGTTACAAAAGTATGATGGTTGTCCCTAGCATCCCCCCAGAGCCAACTCAATGGAAATTTATTTGGTCTTTTCCTGCTCTCCCCAAAATTGACTTCTTTTGTTGGACTCTGGTGCATAAAAGTATCCTCACTAGAGATAACCTGAGGAAGCGTGGAATGGAAGGTCCCTCCAGGTGCCCTCTTTGTGCATTGGATGAAGAAATGGCTAACCACCTGTTCTTATTGTGCCCCTTTGCTCAAGAAGATTGGAAGGGTTTCCTAATGTTAGGACCTGACAAAATAGAGCTTCCACGAAATATTCAGGACCTGCTAAGAAACTGGGCCAAGTTATCCCCGTTCTGTCTCTCCAAAAAAAGATCCCTTCTCAGGTGCAGTTAGCCCCCATCCTCAAAAAAATCAGACTACTATTGCCCAAGTTCCACAAAATCTCCTTCTATCATGTTCTGAGGAAGTTAAACTCACAGGCGGACTTGGTAGCCAACCTAGGCTCTCTCAGGAGCAGGAGATCTCTGTTTGTAAATTATGTTGAATCGGATTGCAACATTCCTTAATTTTGGAGTTGTCTGAGCCTCTGCTCCTTTGAGCATTTCGCTGATTCAGATTCTCCAGACATCGGGACCGTACCATTTTGAGCTGGCTGCTGTTAGGAAACGCGGACTCATCCACAAGGGAAAATTCAGAGTGCAACCGTGGCATTTGCGATCTCTGTTCGTCGTTGGAACTCACTGTTGTGTCTGGGTAGGTGCTGGGGAGTTCACGGGGGCCTCTTAAAGGCCAATTTACCGCTCTTGGCATTCTTGAACACTATATAACACTCTGCCAGACATTTCAAAAAGAAAACACAGTGATTCTTGGGATGATCTGGCACTTCGGCGCGTTGGATCTTCTCTCTACAAGCTAGGAAGCAGAGCTACGTCACGGAAAGCAAAAGCAGCAGAATTTTAAGGCACCATTATAAAACCAATTCAAGTTATTTTTCAAGCCTCTATCTGCATTCACATTGTAACTCATTCAGTGGACTATTCAAAAGCCAAATCTTCTTTCCCCGTCGACTGTAACAAGGAAATACAAGGTTTCAGTGTTAAAGTCCTCGGCAGCTGATTTGCCGAATTTTAAATAAAAACTAACTATTTATGTCAAAAAAAAAAAAATGGAGAGCAAAGCGCTTAGGGTTTGATGCTACTCTAGAACTGGCAGACCTTCACAGACTACGTTGTTCTGCCATTAACCTTCAGCCATTAGGCAGCTACAGCACAATAAAGAACAACTATTGCGCAATGGAACCCCCTCAGGGGGAGGACATGATGCCTCCCCCCGCTGATACAGAAAACGGCCTGCGACAGACTGAAAATGTCAGGATGGACCATCCAGAAGATACAACAACATAGAATGAAAATACGCCAACAAATAACAACACAAATGAAGAACCACGAGTGACGTCAAACACCTGCAAGTCGGTAGCAGTTGACAGACCCAAAATCAATCTCCCAAGTCAACATATCAACACTCAGATCCAGTTTATGAGGGATCATGCTTTGATAGGAAATTTCATAGGCCTTTAGCCAACGGAGAAAGCTTTGCACCGCTGGATCGTAGCCAAATGGAAGCCAAAAGGGCACATAACACTGCAGTTAGGGCCTAAGGGCTTCTTTACTGCCATTTTCAATTGTCTGGAGGACCGAAACAGGGTATTGGATGGAGGACCATATTTCTTCAACGCAACAGGGCTATACCTAAGAGGATGGATCGAGCGCTTTAACCCGGACATCTCCTAAACTCATGTCTGTTAGCAACCCGACTTTGGGAGAAGATTAGCTTCAGATGTCAAAGAGATGGACGAAATAAGGAGAATTCAGCTAGCACTATTCATTCTTGGGCACCTCACCCTTATAAAAGCAAAATCTTAAACACCTTATGGAAGCTAATACCAGGGTTCCTCACGTGGACAATCTGGAAAGAGAGAAATAGCCGCATCATCAAAGACCATTCCTCTCCCATAGAAGTTCTATGGATCAATATATGTCAAAACATACGAGAAACCTTGATGCTCCAAACATGGCTTGATGATGATTTCCCATCCACACCACAGGAACAAAATATATGGCTGAACTGGAACCTTCAGTGGAACCATGAGCCGGTACACCTAAGGAAAATCCCTCCCTCTGGAGATACACCTGACAAATGGACTCCACCCCCACCACACATGGTACTGCTCAACTTTGATGGAGCGTCAAAGGGAAATCTAGGTAAAGCAGGATTTGGGGGAATATTTAGAAATCACAAGGGCAATGTTCTCCAAACATTCATGGGGTAAATAGGTTGGGATACAAACAACTCAGTCGAGTTAGAAGGAATTTGGCAAGGACTTCTCCTGGCTCAGAACAATAGATTCCTCCCACTCATAATTGAAGGGGACTCTCAGATCTTAATTAACATGATCAACCAGATCTTACAGGGAACTCTAGCACATAAAGTGGGTAGCAGCACTTAAGCAATAGATATATGTAAAGGAGCACTTAAGCAATAGGATATATGCAAAGGATGTACATTACAAAAGTACATAAAATCCACATTCCATGATGAGGACAACAAAGCACATGCAGTCCTAGAAAGGATCCACTATGATGTTTATGGACCTTTCTCGACAATCTACACTGTTAGACACAAATATTTTGTCATTTTTATTGATGACTTCTCACCTAAGTGTTGGATATTTTTCATGTGGAAGAAAGATGAGACATTCTCCAAGTTCGTAGAACTCAAGGCACTGGTTGAAAAAGAAGCTACCAAGAAGGTGAAGTCTCAATTGTAGCGGCTGCAACACCCTCGAAAATTTTGGCATGCACTTAAATTTTGGAGCCTAATATGGATATTGTGATCAATCTTTCCTTAGTCACTTATTTGTAATTTGATCATGATCTCAATCTCCCCTTTTCGATCTTAAGAGTCATTCATGCTTTTATTTTTACATAGAATCTGTCATCTTTGGGCATGTGGGTTATCGCTTGTCATGCAAAGGGAGGTTTGTTTTGATTCAAGCGGATATATTTATGAGAATGGGTTGTCCTCGCCACATAGACATGTTTCAAACTCATTTCACATAATATATCATCATCCCAAAGTCTATCATCGGAGCCACACTTGTCGTAAGATGCCACAAACGTTGTTTCATTAAGCGAAGTATGTGTTATATGTTCTAGATGGTTTATGTTGTATCACTAAGTTTTCAAGTGTGTGATCGTAGTCAAGTTTTATCATTGTTCACATCAGTTCCACTGCTCCCACACTTAGCCAAATTTCGGAGTATCCTTATCAACCTAGCCTCAACCAACTTTCCTGAACTGCGCACTTCACATACGTAACCCTCAAGATTCTCCCTTGCCTATTGGAATTGTGCAACGCACACAAATCCCAACCTCCCTTAGCATTCAAAACTGTGGAGTGGTTTCCTCCAATGTCCTTCCCTCAACCCGAACCCAATGTCTCCAGAAACTGTGAAATTTTTTCCCTTGACTACCCAGTCTGCCTTGCATCCTGAAATTGCATAGATGTGTCCTCCCACAACCTCATCCAATAGTAGTGCCTTTCATCCAGCTAAAAATTTGTAAATGTTTCCTCCCAGGGCCTCATTCCTCAACGGTCACTTCTCGCTGAAAATACACAATTATGTCTCTCAGGGGCCACGAAGAAAGATGACATGATAGATGACTCTCAAGGAGCTGAGGATAAAAATAAGTAGACCAAGGAACCCAAGGTATGATAGAATGTCGGGACCGCATGAAGACTCCATCTGATGCATAACCCTTTGGAGGCTAGGTGTGCAAAACAAAGCACATATTTTGAAATACACCTCTTATTGTAGCTTAAAAAGTTTGCTTATCGTTGTTGTATCATTCTGTCTTCAATGAAATGCATGGTTGCAAGAACTGAAAGTCATTCCATTGTTTCCTGTATGTGTCTTGCTCCCTTTCACTTGTTTATTACATAGCTTAGAAGATGAAGAGAAATACCACTTGTTTATTTAAGCTACAGAGGTTGTGACCAACATGATCTTACGACTAACCAGGCACGATGCAAGGCATCCTATGTGGGATGAAATATGTTTAATGATATGTATATAGTTAGTACACTCCTTTGCATTAATCCTTCTTTGTATCTGGCATGTACCCTCACTAATCAAATTTGGCTACCTACTGCTAGTAGTCTCTTAGCTCTTTCCTGACAAAGCAAGGGTAGGAATTTCCTCTTCATGTCTTGCTCCCTTTCACTTGTTTATTATATAACTTAGAAGATGAAGAGTATTACTTTTTGGTCATGCACATCCTCACTAACTATCTTGGGAGGTCTGTAATAGTTCCTTGCATGCACTTCCTCACTAAATATGTTTTGGGATGTCTCTACTAGTTCCTTGAAAATTCCTGTTTGTCAAGGCTTAACTACTTATGATCTTAGGTGCTCAGAACAGTGTGACAGTTTATGGCACTCTCCAAATCACCATTCGTGGAAGGATCCAACAAAACGACTTGAGAGGAAGATGAGAAGGGCACACTCTTATTGGAACTAACCTAGAACTAGTGGAATTGGTTGGTCCCAATGGTTTTACAGTTGTACTGGTCTAATTTGGTGGTTCAGATTGGCTAAGGTTGGTCTTGTATTTAACTGACCTTAAAACACCAAAGTGACTAGTTCTCTACTAAACTGACTGATTCTAAAGAATGTAGTGCAACATAGATTGTAGTTGTGCATATTAATCCAAAGTTCTTATGAACTTTACCATGTTCATAAAATGATTGTTGTTCTCAACCTATCAATTTATCAATTTAACTTTGAGGACCAATAAGATAATTGATGGTCTTATTTGGCCTCTTCCCAAGGTAGACAAACCATATCATTGATATTATTCATACAATATCTTTTTTCCATTCATTTATTTGATTCATATTTCCAAGATTTGAAACTAATGCTAGCATTAGTTTATAAACATTAAATGCTACCTATAACCATGAAAACACTGACCATAACCATGGAAACACTAAAGGGGGCCAGATGGTTGTGTGCATGTTGGTGTGGTGTATAAGGAACAATACACTTGTTAGTCTTCTTATTCTTCTCCTGAGAAAATTCAGCGACTACCTTCAAATTTAGTTGCAACTTCAGACTTCTTTGCAGGGTGCACAACCTCTCCTCTACTTTAGCTTGACAACCCAACTTCAACCAAGTATGTTGAGAAAATGTCATAATTTGATTCTTGTAACACTTATCCATTAAGTAGAGCACTTACTGGAATAAAATACCATTATGGGGATATTCCATTCTAGTTCAACAAGTTATATGATGTGGAACTGTCCAAATAGAGAAAACAAAAGCTTTTTCACACTTATCAACTCTCCAGTTTTATTAACCCTTCAATCTTGTCTTCATGCAATCAAGCTTTAAAACAAAGCTAGACCTAATCCACTCCCATAAGGCATCATAGCCTGAATGGGAATCTCTAAACCGACCCCATTGGAGGTGTCAATCCTGATTTCATGCATCTATTGGACTCATGACTAGCTCGTATATTGATTAGTCCACTGATATATTGAACTTATCCTCATGCAAGTGAATTGGAATAGACTAGAGCTCATGCAAATGTTGAAATGAAGGTGTCTTGGATGGTGGATTCCATGCACCAATCCTATTTCATGTTGTTGTTTTTGGTACTTGCAGTATCATTTTAATGAAATGAAACACTAGCCTTCAAATAATCAAAATAACCATTTTCGATGTCAACCTTGTCAATATTATAGCTTCATTTGTACTCTTATCACATGCTTATGTCTTTTCTTCATTGTTGTAATGCAATCAATTTAGTGTTTAGTTACAAGTCATCACCATAACAAAAACCATAGCAAATTTTAACCTTTAAGCCTAATTATTTCCAACACTAGGATAATGTTGTAATTTGCTCTAATATCATCTGTAACAAACCCAACACCTTGAGTGTTATCCAAGCGATGGGGTCAACTTCTTTGGAAACACACAAAGGGAGAGAGATATATTATCACTTTAAAAGTTAACTTCCTTATGATAATGGCTATGGGTATCACTTGAGATGAACCCAACACCTTGAGTGTTATCGAAGCGATACGATTAACTTATCTCAAAACACACAAAGAGAGAGAGATATTATCACTTTAAAAGTTAACTTCGCTACAATAATGGCTATAGGTATCACTTGAAGTGTCATTTATGTAGTGATGTAGGGTATAGTGTCACATAGACCAAGTGATGTAGGATAGGGTTGAAAGGCTAGGTTAACTCAAGGGTTGGGCACTGAGACTAGTGGATTGGTTCCTGGGGGTCTTCTGGCACCTGAGGGAGGTCTATAAAGAGTTGGTTAGTCGGTTCCACTTTCTTAACTGCACTTAGGGAGTTTAATCATATCATAGTAACTCTTCATCACATGTTTACCCCGGTGGACCGATTATCTCAGGTAAATGTGGGAGGAGGACGTTACATAATATAAATCCTTTATTCAAGTAGAAGCTTGTGTATTTATTTGTCTTATATTTTCATGCTTATAATTTCCTCTAACTAATAAGAACTTATCTCCACTTCGTCATGTAAGAAAATTGTGTCCTGATTTGTGCAATGACCCACTCAATCATGCTAGACATTGGGTCATGACTTGTCTTACGGATGCTTGTTTACAAAGGGAGACCCCTCTCGACTCCTTTAATGCAATTTCTACTCACAACTCTATGAAATATATTGGATGACTATCAAATTATAATAATAGATTAACTTGATTGTGTGGATATTTGTCTTCCACACTATGTTATTTGTCATTACTGGACATATTATTTATATGCAAGATGGATATTTTATTTCCCCATGGTATGTTGGTTTCTCTTGGATGTACTTTCAATGGTAGTTTTGGTGCCATTGACAAAAAGTGTGGTGCTTGGTGCTCCTCGAATTGACCAATGTACTTAACTGGTTCCTTCTTTCAGACTTCAACCAAAAGACCCAATTACCAGGTTGTCGAACGATGTTGGTATTGGTACTATATTGTTCGCTAAAATAACCTTTATTGCTACTATATCGTCGCAATTTTTTTACTCTTGGCTAATTCAATTTCTTTATTTCCTCTTGCCCCAACTTAGATACATATGTGCCACATTTTCTTGTGAGATTTCAGTTATGAGATGAAGTAATAAACATACATATTTGTGAACACTAGGAAATATATTGCATCCTCACTTATTCAGAGTGTGACAACACAACTCTCCTCTTCGATCTTTACCCCGACTGTCCCATGGGAATAATCCTCTTTGCAAAGTTGTTTAATGGGCAATGCAGACGTGTCTGTCTTCCTCGGGATCCTCTCACTCATCGACGACAAGGAACCATGCCCTTCCATCGAACGGTTGGAGGCGCTCTTGGCGGGTTATCAATCTCCTAGGCAAGGAATGAGGGTTCATTTGTCGCCCCTTGACATCGGAGCTCAGTTTGGGGTTCCTGTTCTAGATGTGGGTTACTCAGGTCGAAGCTTGGAGGCCTACCGCTGTCTGCAAATACTGAGGAAGTAAGGTGCTGCCTCAACCTTGGATTTTGGTCTACTTTGCTCGCTTTCAGGTGGATAAACTTTACCCTGTCTATTTTCTGGCACTTCTTCTTTGAAGTTCGTTTTCCTTTCTTGCTATGGAATTGGCCGCATAACTTCAGTAAATGGTTCATGCAGGTTTTGGAAGCAGTGAGATTGGAAAGCGCTATCGATTGTATAGGTGGGGTAGCATTCCAGTCGCATATGGAGCGAGCAGTCTCTCCAGGTATGTTGTCCCCTATATAGACTGAGCTGTGGATAGATATTCGGGTTTGCTTGTTAACAGTGCTTTTGCCTTGCCCTGCCTTTTAAGAGGGTTTCTTCAGTTTTGGACCGGAAGGGTTTCGTTTTTATTTATTTTTTCCTCTTCCTGGTTAGCTTCTCCAAGCTTGCTCACTACCGGTGGGGGTTACCTTTAATTTTTGTAATACAGTTGTAAAAGAACATCAATTAGTTCCGTTTTACCTCTTGGGTTCTCTTGGCTCGCTCATTTATATGGGCAGGCTCCTGGAACTACTAGATCCACCATCGTGTCCTTCCTTTTTATTGCCAAGAATTTCTATATCAACAAAATACTCTTCATTCATATATTCATTAGCATCATCATTCAAATGAGGTATATATGGAATATATTTAACATTATAAGTCTTTGATGTTTTAAAATATACATAAAAAAAAATTAGTTGATTGACCCTTCCTTTTTGCAGGCATTTCTATTTAAATAATTTACCTACATGCAAAACAATTACAATAAATTGCAATAATCAAATAAAGAGTGAAGGATTGATAGTCATTACATAAGTAAAGATGTCAAGATAATAAGGTGTAATTACTAAAGAATAGCACATTCCACCTTGAAGTGTTTATGAATGTGGAATGAATTTTTTTTATCTATTTGTAATAGAAGAATTTTATTAGTCACTCAAATTACATTTTGATAATTTATGATGATAAAATCTCTTCAATAAATATGATATTTATTATGGTTCATTATATTTCTTTGTGTTGATGAATGCTCCTTAAAAAATTACTAGACACTACCTATAGTACAATGATTACTTACTATAAAATAGATACACTACCTATAGTACAACAATTAGTAGATCAATAACACCTATAGTACACCAATTAGTAGATCAATAATAAGTCAATTCAAAAAAGCAACTTCAAACGGAACCTTAACCTATGTAAAATAACATAACATTTTAAAATTCTTATGGAATTTAACATTCTTAAACCTATAAGAAATCAAATTAAGTTAAGTATATGTTTGTTATTAATAAATTTAACATAAAAGATTTAAATTAAAATATATTAAGTATTAAGAGCCCTGGCCAGTTATGCATGGTTGGAATGCCAAGGAGCCTCCACTTGGTACCCTGGTTGTCGCAGTATGCCTAGGGTTATGCATGGTTCGACTGCCTACAACGAGCCTCCAGTTGGAATCATTCCGTGGGAATATGGATCGGTTCTATGGTGCAGATGCGGCGGCCTCTTCCAATTGCAACGGTCGTGGTGTTAGATCCTGGTACATTGTGTGTCTTGAGGTGATCTCCCAGGGTTGTCGAGCCGGGAGGGTTAGTCTGTCGAGTCCTCAAATGGTTCACTTCTGTCTTTCTCTGTTATGGTTCTCTACCCGCTGCTTTACCTCGCCACAGTTTGCCTTTGATCAAGTTACCCACTTCTGGTTGCCTTCGAAATTGGTTCTTTTCAGTGGTACAACATGATGTGCGCTAAGACACAGTCTCTGTTTTCAGAAAGGGTTTCCAGCTTGGATAGTCTCTTTAGGTAAGCGCATATTCGTTTTAGGTGTTAAACATAAATAGTTTCTGAGTTTTATAGCTTTTCTCTTGTTTTTTCATCACATACTCATCTTGTTTTCTACTTGAATGTGCAGCCCTGGTTGGCTATGGTGTGGGTCTTCGGAGTCATGCCAAATTGTGGTTGGGTCTACCAGTTTCTTGGCGCCCACTACTAGGTATGTGTAATTTGTTTGTCGAACTAGGCTAGGAATATTAGTTAACATCCTTCAACTGTGAACTGGACGGAATACTATCCCTGTAATGTATTTTTAAAAGGTTTCTCTGGCCTAAGGCTAAGGGTTTTGTTATAATAACTCAGAGGGATTGGGCCGAACTCAGAGGAATAATTCCATGTTTTCAGACTTTTGGTTTTGGTTATGAAATTGCAGTCTTGTTGCCAAGAATGCGCTTGTGTTAAGTTATTGATCTATTAAAGCCACGAGACTAGGGTTTCTGTGATGGGCATTAAGGGCACGAGGCCCAACGACCGCAGAGTACATACTCATTTATTCGTTCGTGGGTGGCGGGAGATAGATATTAAGACCCTCATTCTTATGAAAAGTGGGAGACATATGCGGGAAATAGCAGGAAACAATGGGCTAGGCCATCTTAAAATGGAAACAAGACCGCTGAAACCACCGAAACTTGTTTGGTGTAGAGGCCAAAAATCTTTTTGGCGCTAAATTGTTTCAGTTTTTATATGCTGGGGCTTTCACTGTTATTTTGCAAAGGAACTCGAAGCTCATGAGCTAGAAGTTTCAAGGAAGACAACAAAGGGTTTATTTTCCATAGGTATTTTCCGTTCAATTTGATGTATTTCCCTTGCAAATATGTTGGCCTTAAGAAGTATTCTCTGCCATGAATTTAAAGAGTTTTTAGCTGCACTATCTCTAACTTCAAATAAAAAGCAGGATCTGTGATAATCTGATTTCTTCATATTGAAGAAATGTTTTGCAAAAGTTGTCTTTCCTATGCCACCTAACCCCACTATCCCCAATATCTGAGATTTCCCCCTTTGCTATTGCTTCAACAGGACTGTCTCTTCAAAATCTTGAGGCTTAAAATTCAAGCCTGTTGGATAGTCGGCCACGGGCAACTCTGGCTTTTTCACTATTTCCGACAGACATTTAACCCTTTCATCCTGAATTTGAGTGTAAATTTAGGGCAATAATGTTTATTAGGGCATAATGTTGTTTCTCTTTGTAAATTTATTAAATAACCTGGTGTTATATGGAATCTCGTTACATATAACATAGTTTTGAGCACTCATTGTTAGGTTGGACATGGAAGCCTGGTTCGATATGCTGAAAACCATCTACGAGGTTGAGATGACACTGAGTACATTGACTTTTAATCATTTAATGATGGCCCATTTTACGCTCAATAGGTATAAAGGGATCATGAGGATTTTCAGGTAAAGGTTAGAGAAATTCCACGGCTTTGATCCACCTAATAAGTATGAGGAGGTCATGAAACGTTTCAAGGAAATGTTAGAAAAATGTCACGAGGCTGATCCTCCTACATATGCTACTACAGACTAGCAGCACCCCCCAAAATCCCGTCTGTCCTCTCGAAAGGTTTCGATGGAGTTGGTTGTTTTTGGATGTGTTTTGTTCATCTTACCTTATTGTTGAGTCAACAAGTTCTTTCTCGTGTTTCCAGTAGTACTCAATTTATTTCCATGGAAAAAACTTATAATTTGCTACAGTTGAATTGTGGATTACGAGACAAATTTGTGATAATCCAATTTACTATCTCAATCTAAATTTTTGGAGGCTTTTCTGCATTATTATTGGCCCCTCGAAGGGTATTGAGGTTTCGTTTTGTTTATCAATGGGAACCTTGTATTCTGGGGACCTTTATACTTACATAACTACTCATTCTCAATCTGTTGTGCGTTTTTCTGCAGTTTGCTCATAAACCCATTTTAAAAATTTAGGTTGCACCAATTTTGTGGCCTCTCAGTCTTCCATGAGTTCAACACAAAATGGGCAGAATTGAAGTTGGTAGTACATGGAAGGTCTATTCCCATGTTTATTTTCGTCTCTCAGGATGGTTATGTATAGATGGAAAAAATGGTTTATGAAGTTTTCTGGACAATGGAAAGGAGGAGAGCTTCAAAGATGCATCAATCTGCACGCAGTGGTTTCTGAGAAAAGAATTGTTTTAAATGATGCCATATTTCCCTCTTTCAAACCTCTTCCCACACTTCTCATGCAAGATATTCGTGTAAGTTCCTTTATATGTTCAAACTAAACAACATATCATTTTATATTTAAGTATTGTAACCATGATTTGGGTTTTCAATTTTATGTCATCAGCCCCTCTCTAGGCACTTGGGTTTTCTTTGAAGTACATTTCTATAAATTAACATATACATTAGCCAAATCTATTTAAATTTAGGTTGGATATTTAGAGTTACAATAATGCATACATCGACCATTTGTGTGAACTCAAGATAGATATTCATCCTCGAGTTTCCTATGTCTAGGTGCATTCTAGATCTTGATTTACATGAGATTGTGTTGGTTTCCTTATCTAATGTGCCATGAAAGAGATGATGGCTCATCTCATTTCCATGAATGTTGTAGAAGGAACCTAGGCTCTTTTGGTGCAAACATCATATTGGTTAGATGTGTATGAGTTTACAAATTTTCTAACATGGATCTAAAATTTCACTTGGGAATTGGAAAAATGTAAATTTATTTCAACCTGAAGATAGTGTTAATCCCCAAATACAAGGAAGGAATTGGATTGTCTTTTTTATTATTAGGACTATTGGATTTTGTCTCTTGAAATTGATTTCTGAAACTAGTTCTGATCTCAAAACTTTTTATTAAATTGCTTGGAATATTATGGAGGATATTTATAAAAACATTTGAGTACAATCGGAGCTAAATTTATTAGTGACATTCATACTGGAAGATTACCAACACTAATTCTACTACAAGTTTCCCTATCTCATTTTTCTAACATATGGGTTCACAATATTCTCCATACTTTTACCCATGTTATCATCTAGTTTTTTCTTAAAACATTTGGCCTCAAAGTACCTATTTCTCTATCTATCACTGGGTAGTGAATTTAGGTCATCTAGTCTAGATTTGGGGGACATATATTTCAATAGTATGGAAATATTGATTGAGTTAGGTGCTTGTCTTTTCATTGTATCTATTTTCAATGTTTAGAACTTAGTGACATCAACATTATCATTTTGGTACTAGTTGTTTTGTATGTAATAGTCTTGATATATACTCTTTTCCATTCCTAGTAGAGTAGTGCAAAGGTTTCAACATGTTTACACCAAATATATTTTTCAATTTTAAAAGGTATGGGGCCACATGAAAAACAGGGTTAAAATCTCATCTTTTTTCAATGTTTTGCAGAAGTTGTCTTTCCTACGCCACCTAACCCCACTATCCCCAATATCTGAGATTTCCCCCTTTGCTGTTGCTGCAATAGTAATGTCTCTTCAAAATCTTGAAGCTTAAAATTCAAGCCTGTTGGATAGTCGGCCATGGGCAACTCTGGCTTTTTCACTATTTCCGACAGACATTTAACCACCTTATCTAGCAGCTCCATCTCCAGCTCCTTGCTAGTTGTTTAGAAGAAAATAAATACCCTCTCTGCCACTAGTGCTCTACATTATTTTATGTCTTTTCATTTTCCAAGCATATTTCAGGGTTCTTTATTTCATATTGGTGCTCTTCTAAGGCAACACACCATATCGCTTCATCTACCATAATAATTCTTTGGACTTCGATTTGTAGTTTCCATGCATGCTTAATATGCTTCATATGCATTTCTTTTCAAATGTTGATATCACAGATTGTTTGTGGCAACGAATCACCCCTAAGGTTTTTATGTGGCAGCAAATCATCTCGAGGTATGGTCTGGGGTTTTGAGGCAACCAAGGTCTAGTTTGGAGTTGATTGTGGCTGCAATGAGATAGTGAAGTAATGTTTATAGGCAGCAAGGAGATATTCTACAAAGATTACTTTGCATTATGCGACAACAATTTAAGACAGTGCATTACCCTTTGTAATATAATCCAGAGAACTCCTCAATGAAATTAGTATTATATGCATAGAAGTTTAAACCAACATATTTTAGAATAATTTTATGGTTTTACACGTTGTCATATATTTCAACATTTATTTATGTAATGATCCTAACGAGTGTCCACAAACTTTTCTTCGTAGATTTCTATTACATTATTCTATACAAAATGGCAGGCCAGGTATTTATGTTGCTTATGTTGCTTTTGGTATTTGTATTATTTATGTTGTTGATTTAGTTAGAGGTTGGATTTGTTTTTAGAAATTAACTTTAAAATGATACTTCAAAAGTTTGTTTGTGACTAGTTAAATGCTTGTCAGAACACTCTGATAAGCTTGCCTCAAAGTGTTGGACAGATCTTCAATGCTCACTCAACACATATTTGGTGTTACCGATTCTATTTTCTTATCGGTTTTTTGATCAAGTTTTTCTTATTTTTATGTTATTATGTGTTTTTTTAAGAATGTACCCATGGGTGTTACTGATGCTACCATGGGGGGTTCAATGATATTCACTACTTTCATGGAAATGTTAACAAATGCACGAGGGCAAGACACCGCTATGATGATGCATGAGGTAAGCTTGAATATTGTCTTTTATATTTTCAATTACCTTATATTCCTTATTATATTATGCTAATTTATGTTTGTGGAATGCAGGCAATTGCTAAAGTGATTCCAACCCCTATAACACCTTATAAAACATCTAAGGTAATGATAGTGGTAAAACTTGTTCAATATTTTTTTACATTTAGTTAACTTATTTCACTATATATATTTATTAATATTTGTGTTTTTACTAAGCGTGCATTTTGTTGGCATGCAGGATTCATTTATGCCCCTCAATACAACCAATGTTGGCATGCAGGGATCGTTAATGCCCCCATATACATCCAATGTTATGCAAGATGTAAGATTCAACCATTTATTTATGTGAGTTTGATTATGTTATTTGTTGAGAAATCTAGGGCATATATTTAATAAAGTTTTTGCACAACAACTCCATGATTTATGAGGTGTTACGAAGAGCTACATCATGCCTTCAAATGGATCACCCCATCTGTTTTTTTCTTCTTGTACATACAATACTATTTTAACAAGTAACCCAAGCAATATGTTATTCCAAAACATGATGTCAAGTTACTTTTTTAGGGTTTTTATGTAATCAAGAGGCCTTTTTAGGTTTTCTTAAATTCAAACATTAGATCATACTCTTTCCCTTTATGTCATTCTAGAGTTTATCCCATGCCCTAGAAATCAAATCATAGGGAACAAATACCTTAAGATTAAGGTTTCTAAATACTAGGGTATTTCTTAAAATATAAACCCATAAATTCAACCCTACTACATCTTATGATCGACCCTTTAAGAGAAAATTATTATACATACCTCATGGACACCTATCTGTACTGATTAGTATTTTGGTTGCCATGATTATTTGCAACTTTACACTACATTTCATTGACCATTTGCCACCTTCATGACCTTATTTTAATGAGTCTTCCGAGATATTGTCATTCTATAATGGTACTTGCTTCTTCATGTGTTCATGAAACCCATGCCTCAGTCATAACAAAAATAATCTTATTTTTCCTTTTTTTTACATAAATTACATAGAATTGTGATTAGATATGTCATTATGAAGACTGAACCTAGTTACATATTTCAACATTATTCATCTGTTATCCCATCTTATTATTTATATTTGTGCCTTGCAGGATGTTTCTAGGGTGACTCCAACAAGTATACAATATGTTGGTATAGAGGGTCATGTTATGCCATCTACACCTAGACCAAAACCCCATAACATGCCCTTTACACAATCTGTTGGTATAGAGGGTCATGTTATGCCATCTACACCTAGACCAGAACCCCATAACATGCCCTTTACACAATATGTTGGTATAGAGGGTCATGTTATGCCATCTACACCTAGACCAGAACCCCATAACATGCCCTTTACACAATCTGTTGGTATAGAGGGTCATGTTATGCCATCTACACCTAGACAAGAACCCCATAACATTCCCTCTACATTAAATGTGGGTCTAGTCAGCATTCTCCCACCAGGACCAGAGCAAGTTTCTTTGAGGAGTCTTATGGACTCACAAACAAGAATGTTAAGGCTCCTACCAGATATTCCTGCAAATGTTCAAATCAGACAAGAAATAATTGAACAAATTCAGTTATGGGAAATGTCATTGTTGGAGAGTGTAGCTCCTGCAATAGATCAACAAATAAAATTATTTTATTTTTTTTATAATTTCATTTGTTATGTTTAGGATCATTATTTTAGATATGAAAAATAGTTTCATATTTTGGTTGGGTTCTTAATAGTTCCACAATTTCATTGTAAATGCAGGAAGTAAGTGACATAGTGCCTAATGTATCTATAAGGGAACCTTCCTCAATCCCCAAGACTACAACAATATCATCGGTGACCACAAAAGGAATGCAAGAAGTTACAATCTTGCTCACTTCAGAAGGAAATGTCTTGAAGGATGAAAAAGGGCTGAAATTTTATCACTTTATTTTTTGTCATGCAGAAGAATTATTTGGAAATACCATCCAAATGGATTGGAGGAAACAAGCCAATGCCAAAAAGGAGGAACTATTTAAAGATGTAGTAATAGCATTTGGTAATCCTGGATTTGATAAGGAACTTATTTTACAGATTGCAAGTAAATACATGCACTCAAAGAGGTCCAATTTAAGGACAAAGTTGACAAAAAACTTGATGTATCCACGTCCAGCTTGGATCAGAGACCAAGTGACGTGGGATGAACTTATGAAAGATGCCAAGTTTAAGAGGAAAGTCCTCAGAAATCCAAACTATACGCCATCTGCACAAGGAGGAGCTAAGAGACGCCTACGAGATACAAGAAAAGCAACCCAAGCTAGGGTGTCAAAAATTGGATCTCACAAATTAGGCTCTGGTGGATATAATAGTATTCGTGGTGGTATGGTAAGTGATATTTCCATCTATTATATTTTCTATTTTAGGCAAAGTAACCATGGTCACGTTGAGTTAATTGTATCTTATTAGTTATTTTACCTTATAGATATGATTATCTTTGTTAATGTAGGTTCACCAGTTTCAAAAGGAAGCTTCAGAGGAAGACCTAAAATATGTTGTATTACATGGTTCCCAAGGTCTTCGCCAACACATGATAAATCGAGGGGAAAAAATAATTACTGGTTATGGATCCGAGGTTAGTTGTTTATAATATTATATGAATAATGCAATAAATCAATTGGAGGCTTTAATGTTATTATAACAAGTTAAAGTGTGTTGTGTATAGGAATCAGGTGAAACAACTGGGAGTGAGCATGGGGAGGAGATACAAGCACATGATGATTTGCTTGTTGCACAAAATCATCCAATAGTCATTCCTGAACCTTGGCAAATTGTTGAATTTCAGCGAATGGGAGACAGAAATAATGAGGAGGGTGTTCAATGTGATGAGCATTCCACACACACAATTAATGTAGCGCCTCCCAAAAAGAGGACAAAAAGGATTGATATGTGTTAAATTTTAAGAGCATTCCACACCCATAATTAATGTAGCGCCTTCCAAAAAGAGGACAAAAAGGATTGATATGTGTTAAATTTTAATAACTTGAACGTGCATTGCTCTAGCTTCTAAGGAGCGCACTAGGTCGTGAGGGTCCAAACATAAACTAATTATGTGTGCAAAAAAACAAATTTTGAAGTTACTTTGTTTTTTTGATGAGTACATACATATTAAGGGCATCACTAAGACTGTTTCAGGTCCTAACTTGTATTATTTGTTTGATTATGATCAATTTGATATGCTTATATTTGTGTTGTATGTAGATGACCTGGTCCTAAAAGTTAGTTAAAAAAATTCTATCCCATGGTGCAAGAAGAAACTGGCAAGTGAAGTTGACATCAAGGATATACACCTCACGTGTTATTTCTTGGTCTTGGAGGTTTGGCTGAGTTGAGGTGAGGTGGTCCTTGAATAGGGGTAAGTAAGCAATTGAGATTCTGAAGAAGTTTTGGATAATGGACAATAAACCATAGGCTACTTTTATGATACATATTTTGAATTTATCAGTAGATTAAGATTCAAATTTGGTTGATTTGTCAGCGTACAAAAAGTATATAGGTTCCCTAACATATTTGGTAGAATTTAGCAGTCAAATTGCTGTGTGCATGAGATCCCTTGTCTCACAAACAAGGGGGGCACAGACACCAACGTATTGTCCAGCTTGACTGCTAATATATGGTTGAGCTGAGGTTGCTGCAAATTGTAGGTTTTAACCCTGTACAGAAATTACCTGCATACAAATTCTTAAACAAAGAAAATAAACAATGCAAGAGCATAACCCATAAAACACATATGCACAGAGATTTTTCCCTGGATCCCAAAACCGGGACTACCAGCTTGATTTTTCATTATGTTCCTTTCAATGTTGCAATACATATTTATACATGCCGAAGCATCCAATACCATGGACCGAAAACCATCGCGTCCAAAAAACATGTGCGAAAATCATGCACAAAACCATAGGTGGGTCCGCCCAACCTAACATATGGTCCAAAACTAAAATTTTCCGGGACGCTGCCCCGGACCCCATAAAGTGCGGTTACGGGTGCCCTTCAAACCCCCTATTAACTACGTGGAAAGAATATAACACAACCCAACAATCTCCCACTTGTTGTTTTCTTTCCACAGGGGGCCACAGGAGAGCTTAGTCATTTTTTCAGCCCTGAGATTCCCATTGCTTCTCTACACCAAGAGAACTTCTCAGAGCTCACAGATTTTTTCAATGCATCTGCAATATTCTTCAAAGTGTCCTCCTTTACCAGCAACACCTTTCTGTCTTCTATCATATCCCTCACAAAGTGATACTGAACATCAATGTGCTTTGTCTTTGAATGATAAGCAGGGTTCTTTGCCAAGAAAGTTGCACTTTTGCTGTCATAGTCTATTCTTATAGCTCCCTGTACTAACCCCATACTTGAACACAATCTCTGCAACCAAACTGCTTCCTTGCTTGCATGAGTGGCTGCCATGTATTCTGCCTCTGTAGTTGATAGTGCCACTACAGATTGTTTCTTACTCATCCAACTGACTGCACCTCCAAATAGGTTAAACACATACCCACTTGTAGATCTTCTCTGATCCAGATCTCCAGCCCAGTCTGCATCAACAAAGCCATGAATATCCAACACTCTATCCAATCCTGGTCTTCCTTGGTAGCACAAACCATAATCACTAGTGCCACGCAAATACCTGAAAACCCGCTTCACTGCTGTCCAGTGCTCCTTCCCAGGTTTTGACATAAACCTACTCAATACTCCCACTGCATGTGCAATGTCTGGTCTAGTACAGACCATTGCATACATCAGGCTACCCACTGCACTTGCATATGGAACACGGGACATGTCCTCTTCCTCTTCTTGTGTCTTGGGACACTGTTCAGCAGATAACCTCACACCTACAGGAATAGGAGCCTTCACCGGTTTACTATCCTGCATATTAAACCTCTGGAGTATTGTCTCGACATACTTCCTCTGGTTTAACCAGAGCTTCCTCTTTGAGCGATCTCTTTTAATTTCCATGCCCAAAATATAGTTGGCAGCACCAAGATCTTTCATGTCGAATTTGGAGGACAATTAGGTCTTCAAATCCTGGATAATTTCTTTGTCATTTCCAACCAGCAACATATCATCCACATACAAGACCAAATAAATAATACGGTCACCAATTAATTTAAAATACACACAATGATCTGCTTTTCTTCTGGTGAAGCCAAGTCCCCGTATAAATGTATCAAATTTCTGATACCACATCCTTGGTGACTGTTTTAACCCATACAGAGACTTCTTTAACTTGCATAATAGTTCTTTCTTACCCTTCACTGCAAAGCCTTCAGGTTGCTTCATGTAGATTTCCTCTTCCAAATCCCCGTGAAGAAATGTTGTCTTCACATCCATTTGTTCTACCTCAAAATCAAAAGCAGCAGCAACAGATAAAAGTAATCTAATAGAAGTTACCTTGGCAACAGGAGAAAAAATATCACCAAAATCAATTCCCGGCACCTGGGAATAACCTTTTGCTACCAACCGAGCTTTGTATTTCTCCACCTTTCCTTCTGCATTTGTCTTCTTCTTGAACACCCATTTGCTTCCAATGGGTTTCCTTCTAGCCGGCAACTCCACCAGATCCCAAGCCTCATTTTTGTGCAAAGATGCCATTTCATCGACCATGGCCTCTTTCCAGAGTTTTCCATCCTCTGAATCCACTGCTTCCTTCACAGTTCTGGGATCATTATCAGTAAGAAACAAAGCAAAATTTGAACTGAAAGCAGATGGACTATACCTTTCTGGCTGCCTTCTTTCTCGAACTGATCTTCTCACAGCCAGAGTTTGTGGCTCTTCATCTTCTGATTCCTCCTCTGCTGTAGAGTCTGATTCTTCCTCCTTTGGCTCAAACTCTATCTTCTCAAGTTCCTTTGGTTGGACTTCATGTTGAATAACATCTTTTACCTCTCTGAACAACACATCTCGGCTGTACACAACCTTCCGTGTGACTGGGTTCCAAAGCTTATAACCCTTTAAACCATCCTTATACCCAATAAAGATGCATTTTTCAGATTTACTATCCAACTTGGTTCGTTTCTCCTTTGGAACATGTACATATGAATCACATCCAAATACCCTTAGATGTGAAAGAGAGGGTTTCTTACCAGTCCATACTTCTTGTGGAGTCTTATGCTCCAACGCTGATGAAGGTGATCTGTTGATCAGGTAACATGCAGTATCCACCGCCTCTGCCCAGAATTCCTGTCCTAACCCGGCACCACTGAGCATGCTTCTTGCCCTTTCCATCAATGTCTTGTTCATTCTTTTGTGACTCCATTTTGCTAAGGTGTATATGGAGTAGTCTTCTGCTGTGCTATACCACACTTCTTACAAAATTCTTCAAATTCCTTGCTGTAAAATTCTCCACCATTATCTGTCCTCAGCACCTTTATCTTCTTCTCTGTCTGATTTTCCACCAGAGCCTTAAATTCTTTAAACCTGTCAAAGACTTCAGATTTCTTCTTAAGAAAATATATCCATGTATTCCTTGAGAAGTCATCTATGAATGATACATAGTACACAAACTTACCCTGTGATGGAACCTTCACAGGTCTAAACACATCACTGTGCACAAGCTCTAATATATGTTTCGTCCTCTTACCACCAGAGGGGAAACTCACCCGATTCTGCTTCCCATATACACAATTTTCACAGAAATCAAAATCCAGAGAGCTATTATTCATACCTTCTACCATACCTTTACCATGAAGTATTCGAAGGCCCTTCTCTCCAATATGTCCAAGCCTTTGATGCCACAACATGGTCTTCTCTCCAGAGACCACTAGATTCTCTACTCCAATTTCAGGAACCATAGAACTATTGCACCCATCAATAACAGTGCTACCTTGCAGCTTGTACAGAGTTCCAATCTGAACTCCCCACATTAATATCAGTGCTCCTCGAACCATCTTGCAGGTATCTTTCTCGAACACCGTCTTTACACCTACATCATCCAACTTGCTTACAGAAATCAGATTTCTGGCCAATGCAGAAATATGTAGAACACCCGGAAGTGTTCTAACCCTTCCACCTTGCAACTTCAACTTTACTTTTCCCCGACCAATGATTCTAGCCTTCCTATCATCTCCTAAGAAGACATCACCACCATCGTATTTCTCATACTCGCAGAACCACTCTCTATGGGGAGTGAAGTGAAAGGATGCACCTGAGTCAATCAACCATGCCTCATGATCTACATGTGTACTTGAAGAAACCAAGTACACATCCCCACCTTCATCTGAGGTGGTTTTCGCCTCTGCAGAAGGAGCATCATCAGATCCCTTTCCTTTATCAGGAGCTTTAGATTTACAATCCCTTCTGAAGTGCCCTTCCCTTCCGCATTTCCAGCACACCACCTTTGTAGGTTTTCCTAGAGATTTAGATCTCCCTCTAGATTTAGATCTCCCACTCGATGACTTATTTTTGTTTCTGTTCTGGGACCGTCCTCGTACAGACAAGGCATCACCATTCTGGTTGTCCATATTTTTCCGTCTCATCTCCTCCGTCAGCAAGGCTGAGACTATTTCATCAAACTGCAAAGCAGTTGCATTGCTACCTATTGCAATAACCAGACTATCCCACGAATCTGGTAGAGAACACAACAGACTGATGCACTTATCTTCATCTGAAATTTTAATATCAACAGATAATAACTGACTTACCACAGTATTAAACGCATTCAGATGCTCTGTCACCGAGTCTCCATCTTTCATCCTCAGGTTATACAGCTTTTTCCGCAGGAACAGTTTATTCACCAGAGACTTAGATTGGTACAAAGTCCCTAACTTGACCCACAAAGCCTTTGTCGTAGCTTCCCCTGATACATTAAACAATACTGAATCCGAGACACACAATCGTATTGTGCTCTTTGCCTTCTGATCCAACTTCTTCCATTCTTCATCGGTCACTCCTAATGGTTTAGTACCCGGATCTACCGCGATCCACTGATCTTTATCCACCAACAAATCCTCCATCTTGAGTTTCCACAACTCAAAATTCTGACCATTGAACATCTCAATCTCTATCTTTCCACTGCTCGCGATCTTCTTTCACCACCAGAATCGATCTCGCGGATCTCCCACTGAACAGGGTCTACCACAGGCCCGAGCGAAACCCCTCAGCAACAAAGGCGTCCCCTTGAAGCCAAAACAACTCTGATACCAAATGTAGGTTTTAACCCTGTACAGAAATTACCTGCATACGAATTCTTAAACAAAGAAAATAAACAATGTGAGAGCATAACCCATAAAACACATATGCACAGAGATTTTTCCCTGGATCCCAAAACCGGGACTACCAGCTTGATTTTTCATTATGTTCCTTTCAATGTTACAATACATATTTATACATGCCGAAGCATCCAATACCATGGACTGAAAACCATCGTGTCCAATACCATGGACCGAAAACCATCGTGTCCAAAAAACATGTGCGAAAATCATGCACAAAACCATAGGTGGGTCCGCCCAACCTAACATATGGTCCAAAACCAAAATTTTCCGGGGCGCTGCCCCGGACCCCATAAAGTCGGGTTACGGGTGCCCTTCAAACCCCCTATTAACTATGTGGAAAGAATATAACACAACCCAACACAAATATACTCCATGGTCTGAGCTATGCGAGGTACTTAAAGGGCACACTGGCACAGTGCTTTGAGCTGCTGCATGCTTTAGTGGATTTTGACAGGGCTAGAGATGCAGGTGGCAGGAAGAGTGATTCATGGTTTTTTTTCAGCTTGGGTTCAAATATAATATCTTTGTTAGGATGGGATACCCATGTGTGCAAGTTGAAGAAGTCCCTTTCTGGGCTAAAGTAGCCTCTTGTGCTTGGTACTCATGGATTTATGAGTACTTACAAATTATGGGCATCATTAAGACCGTTTCAGGTCCTAAATTTTATTATTTGTTTGATTATGATAAATTTGATATGCTTATATTTGTGTTGTATGTAGATTACCTGGTCCTAACAGTTAGTTTAAAAAACTCTATCCCATGGTGCAATAAGAAACTGGCAAGTGAAGTTGACATGTATTATTTCTTGGTCTTGAAGGTTTGGTTGAGCTGAGGTGAGCTGGTCCTCGAACACGGGTAAGTAAGCAATTGAGATTCTGAAGAAGTTTCGGATAATGGACAATAAACCCTAGGCTACTTTTATGATACATATTTTGAAGTTTTTAGTAGATTCAGATTCAAATTTGGTTGATTCGTCAATGTACAAAAAGTAGATAGGTTCCCTAACATGTATGGTAGACTTTAGCAGTCAAATTGCTATGTGTATGAGATCCCAATACACTGTCCTAGTCATCCCAGCTATATAATGCACAGTTGTACCGTTGTAACACTAACATAGGCACCAGAAGCTATGCTACTATAAAGGATTAAAAGTAAAGTAGGATGCTAAGACCTTAATGTCTTTGCATGTCAAACACTATGATGATACTTATTTCATTATTTACTTTTTAACCATCATACGCTGACCATTTTCGATGATGCTAAATTGAATGCTCTTTTTCCTATTTCCTAGGGCATATTACTAGAGATCCTAGAAGAGTTACTGGCTGCCAGGAAAAGAGCCAAGGCAGACCTAAAGGTGGTGAAGTAAGTTCTTCCTATGTTCATGTTACATGCTTGTATTTTTTCCACTTAGCATCTTAGTTTTTAACTTCCTGTAATCTTGTTTAGGAGGCTAAAGATTGGTTGGTTGGTGGAGGTACAACTTTGTTCCTATGCTAGTTCCAACTTCCATTTGCTGTCAAACTTAGATCTAAAAGAGATTTATATGGTCTATCTCTTAGGCCTGACATCAAAATCTTAAAATTTTCAGGTGAATTTGGAATTGGAGTTAATGCCAGAGATGTTGTATATCACTGTGAACATCATTGATAGATACCTTTCTATTCAGAGTATTGCAAGGAAGAATTTGCCATTACTTGCTATCGCTGCAATGTTTATAGCTAGCAAATATGAAGAAGTCTGTCCTCCACAGGTAGGATGACTTGCTGACATCTGTAAGAAAGGATGTGTATATATCTAATTAAAAGAACACTTTGTTGGCTGTATAAAAGTACATACACCAGCAATATCTACTCCTACAGAAGATTACGCTTTATGCTGGAATCAGCACAAAAATTATATTATAATAGGTAACACAATATTAATAAGAGCTGGTTTATCCTTGGCTACAAGTCAATGACTTCATCCGCATCTTCCCAAATGAATGCACGTCAGAACAGATAGTGGCCATGGTAATTAGCTCTAACTGATAATTCTTTGTCATTGATTGCAACATAGTCTCCAAACATTTAGATTGACTGATCAATTGATAATAACTCTTCGCAGGAGTTTAAAGCAATTGAACTTCAAGCTTACAGTTCCCACTCGGCCATATGTATTCCTCCTCAGGTTTCTAAAGGCAGCTGATTCCAACAAAGTGGTAAAGTTTTGAATGACACCACTTTTTATATTGTTGAAAGCAGCCTGTGTGGCATTGATCAAATCTACTTTCGAAAATGCCTCATAAAATCTAGCATTCATGTTTTAAATTACTTTTCTTTATTGTATTCCTAATAATACCCTGTTGTACTGACAAGTCATACTATCTATTATTCAGATGGAAAATCTAGCATTCTTCTTGGTTGAACTGTGTTTGCTTCAGTACATAATGAGCAAGTACAATCCATAAAATTTGTGTTAAGGGCTTTGAACACTTATCCGCTATGGAAGGCTTGTTTGTTGATGTGGTTTTTGAAATATTCAATGTATTTTTTAAGTTGTTTGTGCAAGCGTTTTCCATAACAGTAGTGAAGGCTTATCTGGATCTCAAAATATTGTGCATAGGTGATGCTTTTCCCTCCTCTAGTTAGTTCATTCTTGTTTATTATGTGTTTTTACAAACATTTTTCTTGTTTATTGTGTGTTTTTACAAACATTTTGTAGTATGGTCCACTTTTTATCGTTTTTGATAATATATCTCATGTATTTGATACTTGTAGACCTTTAATCCATAAAAAACAGCCCAAAAATCTCAGAAATAGACACCTATAAATATAAACTAGTCATCAAATTTCAAGGAATATTTTTTCATGGGGTTGAAATCCTATTAAAATTTGGAACAAAATGCATATTTTCATATTTATGAGATGTATACTTTGTTTACTGAGCTAGATTTGTATGTGTTCGTATTGAAATCTTGTTACTATGTTTTAAATTGCGAGAAGCTTGATGGCTAAATTCCGTTTGCTTTATGACCCTTAGTTACCATTTGTGAAGTGTTTTAAGTAACTGGTTATGGCTGATGTTATGCTGGATCCTTTATCGAAGGTTCTTAGTGTAGGTTCTCATTATAGCCGGTGTGATAACTTGACAAGTACCGAAGGGACTCTCACATGCTTTGCATCATACTTGGTGTGCACCTCAATTTTCAATTCCATTATGGCATTAGTGGGGAATATCAATGTAAGACTTAAATTCTAAATACTGGACAGCTAGACATTATGTTTATTTTATCAGCATTTTGTATCTTAAAATGTAGTTTGTCATCGTTGTTTTATATATCTTACGATATTAGTTTTCATTATTTTGTTTTATATTTTGCAGTACTATGATGTTCGGAAGGAGTGCAATGGTGGCCTGTGCTATGATTTTTCAAATATGGAGAATTACATAAACCAGGGTTCCGTTAGGGATGCCCTGGGGGTTGGCAACTGAAAATTTGTCTCCTGTAGCCCCTTGGTTTATGAAGCTATGCTTACTGACTGGATTCGGAATATGGAAGTTGGCATTCCAACACTCTTGGAGGATGGTGTTAAGTTGCTAGTTTATGCAGGAGAATATGATCTCAATTGCAATTGGTTAGGTAATGATACTATATACATATAACATATTGCTTTTGTTTTGGAGAATGACTTTATGATTTAGGTGTTAAGTCTGCTATTAACTTATTTGCAGTTGTGATTTTCAGGTTTGTCAGTCTAATCTTCAAAATTGAAAAGTTAATTGTTCAAATTATGTGTCTTTCAGGCAATTCAAGATGGGTGAATTCCATGGATTGGTCTGGAAGTGAGAATTTCAAGAAGGCACCTACAAAATCCTTCCTTGTAGATGATAAGGAAGCAGGTTTAATAACTAGTTATGGACCACTCAGTTTTCTCAAGGTAAAAGGCACTCGATGATCATCTTTGATTTCGTTGTACAAGTAGATAATTTCTTCCTTACGGAATCTTCTATTTTGTTGCACCAGGTTCATGACGCAGGTCATATGGTCCCAATGGATCAGCCAAAAGCAGCCTTGGAGATGTTAAAACACTAGACACAAGGAAGTATTACTGACGACAATTCTCAAATTTTAAAGACAGTGACGGAGATGCCAGAGAAGAATTTCGAGAGTTAGTTATCTGCTTAACTAGGAGAATTGCTCTCTTCACCTAGATTAATGTAAATATTTCTAGATTTGCAGTAGTGTGCATCCCCAAAGATGTGTATTTTCTGATTTGGCAAAATAATTGTGCATTGGGACCATCAGTCTTGCTAACTTGTGTCAAATCTTTTGATGGCCACTTTTTAACTGTATAGAAATAGTTCTTCTTATTGCTTACCAAGCCTTCTGGAATTATGATTATACATGGTGTTAAAGTTATATTCAAGAACATGAATAGTATGTCCTATGTTCTTATTCCAACATGTTCTGATGTCCTAATGGATGAAAGAAATTGTAAATTGGATGAAAGAAATTGTAAATTCAACAAAAATATTTGGTTAGAGTCTCGGGAAATTCAAAGCATGATGCTCTTACCCTACATTCAATTTTATTGACAGTGACATGAAAACATTTATGTTGTTTTCAATCATACAATGGATGTCAGTATTGTCTACTTATATTTGTATTGGAGGCTATGTGGTTTGGCTGTGTTTCACTTCTCGTTCGTTCTATTATTTTATTGTTGAATATGCCTGTTTCCTCTTTTTGCCTCTTATCCCTTTATAAGCCTCTTGGACATTAAGTGCTTGGCATGGCAAGATATGTCCATAAAGCGCATGGACTATCTACAGTCCATCAATGCTTGCTGTTGCTGCTGTCTACACTGCTCGATGCACTTTGAGGAAGGATCCATGTTGGAACAAAACACTTACCCTTCATACAAGCTACTCTGAAGCAGACCTGAAGTAAGCCTTAAAATTTTTAAAGCATCATGCTTTTACTGATTTTACCCTTCTAAAGAAATCCTACTCCTAGACATTTTAGATTTCTTCATCAATTACATGCAGGCATTGTTGATCAGCTATGGCCAGAACATTGTGTCTTGATCAACTATATGTTGGAACTCAGCTACTAACGCCATGTCTGAATTGAATCTTTATCTAATACTAATGCACATACTAAGCCTCTGGAGGCATACGCACATTTTGTTAACTCTGTACATTGAGGTAATAACATTTATGTGCATTGTTCCAGGGAATGTGCGTATTTCATGGTTGATTTTCACCTAAGTACGGGAGGAAATAAGCTGAGAGCTGTTCATAAGAAGTATTCAGATCGTTGTAGCAAGTCTATCTTTTAGCAACTCTCAGAATTTCAGAATGAGATTGCATCACATGACATTGGCTGACATAATACATTTTAAATGGTCTTTTTTGGATTGCAGAACTGATGCTTATGGGATTCATCTCGTTTCTACTGACCATTGGAGAGAAGCCCATTTCTAAGATTTGTATACCGAAAGGAATGGCTTATAGTATGCTTCCATGTCAAAAGGAATAATCAATGGCTCCTGCTATCGATCATTGTTTTGAGGTGGACACCAAACTCTATGTTGCGTATTCAAATTTCCCAATGCTATTAGATGTTACTTAGATCGTGTTAGTCCATTTGATATGATTCAAGATATTTATGATAGTTTGATAATTATTCATTCCCTCTTGATTCAAGGGTAAGTATCCTCCAGTCTCCCTCACTGGCATGAACCAGCTCCACTACTTCATCTTTACGTTGGCAACTGTCCATGCGTTATATACTGTCCTAACAATCGCCCTAGCAAGAGCAAAAGTAAGTGCCATGGGAAATAACTGATCTTCTCCCATGTCATTCAGTTTAAATTTTTTCTCGGTTTGAATTTTCTTTCATATCTTCATGCGTTCGAAACATCTTTAACTCAATAGCCTGAATTATGGACATTTTTTTTTTTTAAATAATTTTTTATATTGTCTCTAGAAAGACAATAGTTTGAATTATGGACATTTATTTTTTTTTAAATAATTTTTTATATTGTCTCTAGAGAGACAATAGTTTGAATTATGGAATTGTCTCTAAAAAGACAAAAATGTAATTGTCTCTAAAGAGACACAAATGAAATTGTCTCTAGAGAGACAAATCAAATTGTCTTTATAGAGACAATAATAATATGTGTCTTATATTGTGTTTATAGACAAATCAAATTGTCTTTATAGAGACAATAATAATATGTGTCTTATATTGTGTTTATAGAGACAAATTTTTGAGACATTATATTTTGAGACACCCGCTTCGAGACAATATTTAAGACAATATTTGAGTTTCTTTTTGTCTTAAGTTAAGACAATTGACTCAAATATTGTCTTAAAACCCCCCTATATGTAGTAGTGTGAATTCATCAAAGAAAATTGACTCAAAGCATGAAAGAATTAACCTGAATTTGAAGGATAGGAAAATTGGTAATAGTCTCTGGGCAGGGCACATCATGCAGCAGATCTTGCCAGCAGGAAAAGGACGGTAGTTGGTCTCCGAATTCCTCCAGAGCAACGTCTACATCGGCTTCCACAAACAGCACACCTTCTCCCGTGCACTCGACAAGGAGCTTACACCTGGGCGCGTCTCTGACTCTTCCGGCCAAAGGGTAGTAGAATACTAAAACTTTGGCCAGCCCTTCTCTGATAACCCTGGCGGGATCCTCACCCTTCATCGATGGGTTGAACCGATAGAACTGAAAGACGGGAATATGAAATCTCAGAGTTCCCTGATCATCGATATTGGAAAGGTATAGAAACTCTTTCGGAGTAGGCGCCAATGGCGGAACCAGGACAACCCCCTTTCTGGTGACCTTCACTTGCAGAGACGCCATTAAATCAAAGTTAACCCGGAAGAAATAGCTGAGCGGCTTTAGAGACCTTTGCCGCTGATACTGCGTGAGTCCATAATACTTCATAATTATTGCGCAGAGATGTGCATTATATAGCTCAGCATGATGGCTATGTGTCATCGGAATTTACATATTTCCTTTAAAATAAGAATAAATGATGGTGCAAAAAAACAATGTTTACTGCGATAATAGTGTAAATTAATAAATAAAATAACTAATAAATATTTAAAAATATTTATCTATGTCAGTACCACTAAATGCAATAAAAGTGGATTATTCAAAAATAAAAATCATGAGAAATTAGTCAGTTACTATTATCTCTCATGAAAATAGTAATAGATGAATGACTTACTTAACAAAAAAATGATATCTAACTAATAAATATGTTTGGTGTGCACCAGAGTGATCATTTTCACCTAAATAAAATATCTAAATAGGCATATAAAGTAATTTTATATCAATTTAAGTAAACAAATTTATATTTTCACTTTTGAATGGATAAGTTTTACATTTTAAAAAAATATTTTAATTTACTTAAATAAATTACTTGGATATTTTTTTAGGGGTAGTGTAACTAGTAATTAAAGTAATGGTGAGTCATGTGAAAACTAAGAGTTTCAAGGTTTAAATGACTTTATTGTGTAACCTGATTTACTTTACTAAGAGTAAGAGATCTACTGCTAGGTGTGTGGAGGCCTTCTTGAATTGTTGAGCAATTAGTTATTGATTTTTGGTAAAAACATTTTAATTAAAAATATCAAGGAGATGTGTTAAAAATATTTCACTCTCACTTTTTAGAATAAATAAATTATTTCAATATCCATGTGAAATAATTTAATTTTATATAAACTTAAAAAATAAAATTAAACCTAGAAAAACTAAAAACTTTTATTTTCAATTTTTAATGCTAGGAAGTTACTTAATTCTTATACTTCTTTAAAATGTCTCAATGTAAAATTTATATACATGTTAGCTAATTTATTTCAATATAAGTTTTGCATTTATGGAACTAAAAGCAAAAAAAAAATTGTTTATAATAATAAAATGTTTTAATGCCCAAAGAGAAAAATAATTGTGTGAGGAAGATACACTTCTTGTGCTTCTCTAAAATGTCTCAATGTAAAATCTATATACATGGTAACTAATTTATTTCAATATAATTTTTGTATTTATGGGAATGAAATGTTAAAAGAAATGTTAATAATAATAAAATGTTTTAATGCCCAAAGAAAAGAAGTAATTGAAAGTAAAAAATTTCAATTATTTTGTGATAAGAATAATAAGATAGAGATGTGTCAATCAATTCTTAATATAAAATTAATGTCATCTTTAAAAATATAATAACAATAATAATAAAATTGAATGTGCCTTATAGAAAAAATATTTTATATTAAGAATTAAGTAATATTAATCACAAAAAAGATAATTAATGTTGACAAGGTCCATAAATAAACTATTTTGATGACCATAGTAAATAAAATATTCAATCTCAATTAAATATATATTATATATGTTTTAAAAAAAGTTTAAAACCAAAAAAGTTGAGTTGTGTGGTCTACATAATTCAAATATTCAATAAAATTTTCTAATCATTAAATCTATTGGTATATTTAAAAATACAATGTAAATAATGAAAATTATATATATTAAATCTAACAAAATATAAACATTGTTTTTTTAAGTTTTACACTCCTAAAATATTTACATCTTAAGAAATTTGATTCCTTTTAATACTTACTCTATCCATAACTAAAATAAATACTTTAAATATTTTCATTTATTATAAATTAATTAATAAGTATATTACATCTACACCTATATTTTTATAATAAGTCATCCACTTTAAAATTCACTGGTTGTGAAATCTGATTCCTTTTAAAAAAATTCAATCGTGGCCAACGACTATCATGGGGTGAATGGAATATCTCATTAGGTTATGGAGCACATTATTTTTTCCATCGCTACTTTTATCTTGGAAATATGATAATTGATTTTAATTTTAATTTTTTAATTTTTATATAACACTTCACAATTGTTATTTTCAATTTAGCTACTCTACTTAGGGAGGTGATCTATGATTTATTTTGTAAATAAGATAAAGATGTTAAATTAGGGAGGTGATCTATGATTTATTTTGTAAATAAGATAAAGATGTTAAATTAAATTAAATGTGTTAGCATATAAGTTTTTATATATAATCAAGTAAAAATATTTAATTTATAAATTAAAAATAACATTATTATTAATAATAATATAAAACATTTATGGGTATTTATTTCTTTTTTATATATGATATAATACTCAAAAAAAAATTATTTCAATAATAATAATAATAATAATTCACTTGCTATTATTTTATTGTTATTTTTGAAAAACATTTAATTATAATAGTAATTTTTTTATTTTATTGACATTCACGTTCCTGCACCATTTACCGCTAAAAATAAGTACATTATGCGAGAAGATTTCAGACGAATACCAACACTTACGTCAGAACTTGGAGAGAAATATTATGCGTGAGTTATTGCTTTTGTTTTTCAGGAATTTTTAAAATCATATGAATTTAAAGTACTTAAATAAAATTTATAGAAATAGCTTAATAGTTTAATTGGCACTTGTCATTTTATGAAGTATTATCTAAATAATTTTATGAAATATTATATAATTTATGAAATTTAGAGTTCAATAAATATATCCATATTATTTATTTAAAATAAAATTTTCGAATTTTAATTTATTTTTCCATAACATAATTAAAAAAAAAAACGAAAATCCCAAAAAAACCAAGCATTAAATTACTCGAGATGTAAACGCGCGAAAGAATAAACACTTATCACTAAAAAACAAAAATCTAACCCCAAAAAAATAATAAATATATACGTCGATTTTTCGGATTTCAAAACGTTTAGCAATCGCGAGTACTGTGAATAATCCGGGGTTCTTTTTGCAACGAATTTTTCGGGACTATGACGAGTGCTCAAATAAAAAACTGTGGGCTTGCGAAATTTTCAACTCAGATTGGAGTGTGGAACTCTCATTTGCCTCATTTGAGGAGTTCAAAGAATTCAGCAAAAATCAAATATGGGAGAATCTATTTTTCAGTTTTGGTAGAATATGAGGAAAAGACAAATGTTACATCTCTATTGAAGAAGTTCAGGTCACTCATAAGATTGGTCACTTGACATCTTTATTAAAAAAGTTTGGGTTATTGATAAGATTGGTTATTTTCATCACAATAAGGTTAGGGATGTCATACAGATTGAATGGAGACCAACCAATTTAAATAGAAACAAAAGTTAGTAGTTGTTGGGTCCCCACCCTTTCCTCTTGAAGTTTCTTTGTTTTTCTTTAAGTATTTTTATATTTCCATTTAATTTTTGGTAATATTCGATTGTCTCAACTTCTTATTTTTGTGACTTGCTTTGAAAAAGGTACTATAGACTACGTGTGAAGTTGCCTATGTTACTTAGTGCAACGGATCGAAAAGATTGCGAATAACATAAACACTTAAACAATTACAAAACACATTAAAACACATCAACACAACCACATTTGATAAAGGAGTTCACCAGACTTCCTGGCTACGTCTCCTAGTCCTTTCGCTTCTAACGCTGACCTCTCTATTATGTCTTCAAATTGTTGTTAAAAGTTTGAGCTCAGAAACAGAGTCTCAAACACGAAAACAGAACTCACCACTAATTTTAGCTTGAGTTCTCGAGTGAAAACGAATATAAACTTGATTGTATTTGGTCAATATGACCTCCAGACCCCCTGGAACAGTTCAAAACTACACTCTGTCTACTATTTTCTTTCGTGATAGAGTATTAATATACCATGTTTAGTTACAAACTGCAATAAACACGGAATAATGCGATTATACTAAAAACAGAGGATAAACCAAAGGACCGGCGGGCGTGGAGTTGACCCCGACCATCCGGCCTTTTCCCAACGCAGATCCCGATACCATACAATTCGACGGCTATCACGTCGTCCGATCATCAACTGATCTAGACAATTTCCACCGTCGATCTGTCTTGCTCGATCCGACAGCTGTCGCGCAATTTCGCGCTCCTACTAGTACATCGGTTAATTCTTTGAAAGCACGCGAGAAAAGTTGTTTGGGGATGCTACATGTCGACTGCTGAGTGGAATCGCGTTGATTTCTGAAAAATAATTTCCAGCCTTTGAGGCACGCAAAAAACTATTTACCGCTTTCCTGCCAAAACTCAAAGAAGTTTAACTTCTTTTGAATAACCTCATCGCGTCCATTTTCTAGAATAACCTGCTTGCATGTCTCGACACGATATGCGTCGATCTCCTTTGATTGGATGATCCAACAACTATGGTGTGAACCAATCACACATACGCCACTCCTTCTCTGCTGACATCATCCAGAACCTGTGACTCATTCCCAGGTTGCCACTTGTCCTCCTAACGTAAGCATTGACTTTTTGACCTAAATCTTTGATTAGCTCTAATTTTTTAATCCAGATTTGGATTTACGCGCCGTTTGCAACGTTGGAATTGTATCAATGAGCACTTCGATTTGATTCAACGTTCAACTGAATTTGAAGACTTTTGATATGGAGGTAAAACTAAATCCATTTTGGATCACTCCTCCCCACTAGAAGCTTTTGGTCCACCAAAAGTTGGTTTTAGCTATCGAGTAAGTGAGGATAAAGTTCTCTCACTTTTCCAATCTCTATCCATCATGCTTTACTTGGATTTTTACCTTTCAGTCCAACTCAAAGATACTCAACATATCCCCGTTCCGAAGTTCTTATCCTCTTGTCAAGAACTGTGTCCTCCTTTAACTCATTGAGATACTCTGGCAATAGATCTTTAATGGAAGGCAGATGACCTTACTCTTCGGGATCTTCAATCAATGAAGGTTCATACAATCACAAGTTTTCAACATTTACAATGAAAGATCTGCATATAAGCTGGTAGATATAGGCGGAAAGCATTTTCACCAATTTTGTCAAGTATTTTGAAAGGACCATATCTTATTGGTTTCAACTTCTTACCTTCCCCTTGTAGTCTTTCTTTGCTGATGTACAACCAAACTTGATCACCAACTTGAAAACTATGCTCAACTCGATGCTTGCCATGTCATGTTTTATACTTTTCTTGGCTCTTTTCGAGTTGTTCCTATACTGCCTGGTGAATTTCCTTTATTTTTTTAATGAACTTGGTTGCTTTGTCCACATCACTATGTCCATTAATTGCTATGTCTTTACTAAAGACAAAATCCAAGGAAGACTTTGGTATAAAACCAAAACAAGTCTCAAAAGGAGATCTTTAAGTAGAATAATGTTTTGCATGGTTGTAAGCATGTTTCACATAACACAAATGCTCATCCCAAAGTTTGGGATGCTTGCTGCAATATCCTCGAAGCAACTGTATCATTGTCTTGTTGACCACTTCTATCTGACCATCTGTTTGTGGATGAAATGTCGTGATCTTCTTTAACTTTGTGTCCATTAGCTCCCATAGACTTGACCAAAAGTTCTCGACAAATCAAGAACCTCGATCGGATACAATAGAAGTGGGTAACCCAAAATGAACCCATACATTTTGAAAGAACAACTTTGCAGTTTGTTCAGCTCTGACCTATTTATTACATGGTGTCAAAATACACATCTTACTAAACTTACCCGCAACTACATACAAATAATCATGACCCTTTCTAGACTTTGGAAATCCCCCAACAAAATCCATGGAAACACTTTCCCAAGGACGAGAAGGAATTGGAAGTGGAGTATACAAGCTTAATTTTCTATTACTTGGCTTTCTTGTAGCACACATAGTACATCCTTTAATATATCTGGAAACTGTCTCATTCATTCGTGGCCAATAGCAGAATCTTTGTAATTGTGCAACTGTTTTACTTACAGCAAAATGACCTGATATGAGAGAAGTATGCGCTTCTTGAATTATAACTTTTTTAGTTTGTGGAATGCATAAATTTCCCAAATGATATAAGAGTTTGTCCTTTATGTAATAATCCAATTCTTCTACATGCTTTCCATGACCTAAAGTTGCATATACATCCTTAAAGTCGGCGTCTTGAGCATATTGTTCAATATAACTTTCATGAATTACTGAATTATGCTTAAATATTGTGGATGCATTTATGATTGGTCTTGATAACATGTCTGCAACCTTATTATTTATGCCCTTCTTATATCTGATAATAAGATGAAATTGTTGTAGAAAACACATCCACTGATAGTATCTTGATTGTTGCAATTTAGTTTGTGAGTGTAAATATTGAATTGGTTGATGATTTGTGTGTATGATTGTTTCTTTACCCATTATGTAATGTTTCCACTTTTTAACACTCTGAACTAATGCAAACAATTCTTTATCATATGTAGGATAGTTAACTACTACTGATGTAAATGTCTTAGAATGAAAGCATATAGGCTTTCTGTACTACATCAACACTGCCCCCATGGCATATTCACTTGCATCTGTCTCGATCTCAAATGGATGTTGAAGATTCAATAGTGCTAGTAGTGGCGTTGTACTGATCCTTTCTTTCAATGTGTTGAAGGCTTTTTGCTGTTTGCCTCCCCACTGAAACACCTGTTTCACACTTGTCAAAGCATGTAAAGGAGCTGCAATCAAAGAAAAGTTAGCAATAAACTTTCTCCAATATTGCGCTGCCCCTAAGAAACTTCTAACTTCTCTAGCAGTATTGGGCTTAGGCCAATTTACAATGACTTCGACCTTAGAGGGATCTATCTTCAATTCACTACCCCCTACAATATAACCCAAATAATTCAAAGATGTCCTGCCAAATTCACATTTCGACAATTTTACATAGAGATTTTCTCTTTTCAAAACATCTAAAACCTACTTTACACGCTTTACATGTTCATCCCATGTTCTACTATAAACAAGAATACCATCTAAATAAACTATTACAAAATCATCAATGGATGGTCTAAATACATCATTCATGACTTGCATGAATGTTACTGGAGCGTTAGTTAAGCCAAAAGGCATAACCAACCATTCATAGAGTCCTTGCTTCATTTTGAATGCAGTCTTCCATACATACTGTTCTGTAACTCTAATCTAATGGTAGCCATTTTGCAAGTCCAATTTAGAGAAGTAAACTACATATTTTAACTGATCTAACAAATCATCGATACAAGGAAGAGGATAACGATTCTTTATTGTGATTTTATTTAATGCTCTAAAATAAATGCACATTCTCCATGAACCGTCTTTCTTTTGCACTAACACAATAGGTGATCCGCACGGTGATGTGCTTGGTCGAATAAACCCTTGATCGAGCAACTCCTGTACCTGCTTCTTTATCTCTGCATTCTCTAGAGCTGATAACCTATACATTCCAATGTTAAGTAGTGGAGCATATTGTTGCAAATAAATCTCATGTTCTATCTCTCGCTTGGGTGGAAGTCCTTTAGGCTCTTGAAACAAAATATCATAATCGCAAACAACTTTAACTAGATCTGCTTTCTGTTTAGTATTACAGCCTTGGAATGCATCGAATTTATCAATATCCTTTTCTTTTACAATCATAAGTAAAAAATGCTTACTTGAATTTACAATTATTTTCATCTGTCCTGAATTTATGAGAGAGAATTTATATTTAATTTTATGATCCCTTACAATATATTCAATTCCATCCTTAGTGAGTTGATACTTCTTTTCAGTTTGATAGAAGATAGCTTTTCTATCGTACAAGTATGGACTTCCTAGTACAATTCCACATATGTCTAATGGGACTATGTCTAACTCAACCTCATCTACAAAATTTGACCCAATAGCAAAATGAAGTTTACATCGTTTTGTGGCTTGTAGCTTAGTTTTATCACAAACCCAACCTAATGGATATGGTTCTTTATGAGGTTTTATTTCTAGACCCAACTTATTTACAATTGCTTCATAAATCAAATTAACTTGTGACCCACTATCAAATAAAGTATCAATTTTAGTATAGCTCATTTCTTTTCCTCTCATCATTATCAACAGAATGTGAAGAATTACTTGTAGATGCTTTAGGATCTTTACCTTTTATACCTGTAGCTGTAACTGTTGTCTCGTCACCTGAATCTGACCCCAAGTCCTTTTGAACAGCAACAACATTCTTTCGCTCTTTACTCTCGAACTTCTTAGGCTTTAATTCTGGATGCAATGACCAGCAGTGTGCCTCATCGTGTCCTTCCTTCTTACAATGAGTGCATGAAGGTTTATCCTTCTTCACAGTGTTTGTTTTCCTCTCCTTCCATTTCAGTTTCTTCTTGCCTTTATTCTTGCTTTCAATAGGTTTGGATGATTTCCCAACATCTGGGGTTACATTTTTACCTCTAGCTTCTAGATGAGTTGCTTGAACTGATACATCATCTAAGCTAGTTGGATTAAACATAAGTATGGTATGTCTCAAATAACTATGAAGACCACCTATGTATTTCAATAATGTCTCTGATGAGTCCAATGATATGACTAATGTTAAAGCTCCCTTACGAAATTCCTGAGTATAACTTTGAACACTTTGACCTTTTAATTGACGTAGTGTTTGCCAACTCATCATTGCTTGTTGCATATAGGCCAAAGGATAAAATTTCTTTTTACAGAAAAAATCTCATTCCAAGTTGAAATGATTTTACCATGCTTTTGGAGATCTTCTTGTGTCTTGCCTTCCCACTATACAAGTGTGGTTCCTCCAAGTTGAAGGGTAGCAAGCTGGATCTTCATCCTTTTAGAATCAACTTTGTCCACCCTGCTGTGGAGCTATAAAAAGGGTCTCTTTCACCTCTAATTACCTCATATTAATATGTCAATCCGGGAACGTTTTGTTATTTCAAAGAGTGTCTCAGTCTGAGGCTATCATTTTCCAGAGTAATGCTTAGTAGTACAGTGTTCAGAAATGCAACAGTAAATAGATGTTTGTTTACAGCTAACTACTTCAAAAGATTAAACCACACATTCAGAAAACTAAGCAATTTATCAGTCAAGGGTTCAGTAGCAATAACTCATCCCTTCGTAAACTGATGGAAAAGGAAACCAGAGAACAGATCGTGGATCTGGGAGCCAGACAGTAGATGTCAATGCTCACTACAGCTTGAGATCGTTCTTCACACCAAAATAACAAATGACAGGAAATGAAACGACAGATAAGAAATGGAACAACAACTAAGAAATAGAACAACAAACCTGAAATGGAACAGCAAACAAGCAATTGTAACAGCAACTAAGTCTAACAAGCAGTAACACCTTAGTCTACAAGATCAAATGCATTAATCGTGACCTACAGGAATCAAATGGTAATCCTTCACTCTAAGGGCGGATTGAATAACACACCAAAATGGAACAGCACTGATTAATGATGGATTATCGAACAGCGCCTGAAAACCATATATACACATGGCACACTTGAATAGTAATCTTATTCAATTATCAACCTCAGTTAGAAAGAGTATGACTGCATTTCAAAATAGAACAGCATTGTTTATAGATCCAACAATCGCAAAGAACATAACTTCCAAGATGAATTCCATAATGTCAAATGAACAAGTGCACAACACAGAGGCTCTGTAATTGAATAGCAACAGTATTCTGTAAAGACTAGCAGTATTATATCAACACTTAAAAGAACAGTGATACGATGTAGAGTCAATACAATGGTTTTGTCTTTAGAAACCTTAATAAATTAAACATAACAGAGCATGTGATGTAAGCTTACAAAACACATCAGATTACCAAATAACATCGATAAGAAAACCACACATAAACCAAACGTAATGGTACAGAAGCAAGTGTCCTCCAGGGCCGGGCCCTTAGCCTCCAGGGGTACACCGCTTGAAGTTATTCCAGACTCAGGGATGAAATAGTAACCAAGTTTGTATTAATTCATAAAGAAAAATGACAATAGATCGGTTCTTAACAAGACTCGATGATCAAAGTTTTAATCTTAAAGGAAATTACATAAAACATAACCCATTCTCTCGAGCTAACAATGCTGCCCCTTTTATAAGGGTGAAGGCGGAGATATCTAAGTGCAGAACCGTTAGTCCTCAGTCATCTCTTTCCTTTCCTGCGCTGAGCCGATATCTCCACTTCCATTCCAGGGCTGATTCGCTTTGATTTGCTTTGCCTTGTTTGCATACGTGTTATAGACATTTTTGGGCACTACAACCCCAAGTATGAAATGTCCATAAACCAAGGGCTCCTAAGTCCCTAAAAGTGTTGTTCTAACCCCTAAAAGAACAAGGTCAACTGATTACAGCTTCTCCCAAAAGTTCTCCATGAAAAACTGCTCAGAATTGGTCAAAACAGGATCATTTCAGCTGCTCCACAGGCCAAGTGCGTTGCATCTCACCTAAGTACACTGTGTGGGTGTGTTGCATTTCAAAAAGCCCTTCTATGGGGTGCGATGGGCGAGAAATGACAAATGGCAGTGTCATTTCGCGAGGTGGAGAGGCAATGGAAGCTTCCAGAAACTTCTCCTGTGACACTTGCCTCTCTGAATTCGACCAAGGATGAGTAAGAGATCATCAATCTCCAAGTGGAAGCAAGAACTATTAGAGGGAAGACACTAATCAAATCATAAACTGACTCATCTCCCTTACAGATATCTATATATGGATCCCTCATCCCAGAGATCCAGAGGCAGGAATTTTGCATATTGTAAGGAATTGTTGTTGGTTGCTTGAGACAAACATCGGATTGTTGGGTGATCTAAGCTTTGTATGAGGTGAAGAGGGGCTTCCTTGCTGAGAGGTTGATGCTGGGTCAGAACAACTGGTTGTAACTCCTCTTGGCTTTTTCTTGTTTATCAATAAAAGCTATTCAAGTTTTCCTCCATACTCTTGTGTCATTTATGTTTGCTGCATTTGTATGGTCAATTTACATCTGATCCTAGATTGTTTATGATTATAGATCCATGTCTTCGTATAGTGCTATGCTACTGTGATCTTACAGGTACTCTGTGAAGTTGGGCGTGCAAGGGAACAAGTAGCGAAAGACTATCAAGGAAGAGAGGAATCAAACCAGGAGATTAGCGCAAGACAGAGGTTGGTCTTCTTTGTTCCTCTCTATCTATACTTTATAAAGGAAAAATGAATGTAGCTTTACTTTGTTTGTTTCTAAGGTAGCTATCACACCTTAGTGGGATAAGCAGTTCTGAGTAGACACCTTTCCCTGTAACAAAATGGCGACTCCACTGGGGACGAATTAGTTTGTTTGTTTATCTTCCTTGTTATCTATTTCATAAACTTATAGACGGAGTCTGAAGTCGTGTTAGGTAGCATTCAAACTGCATTTGCCATAGCAAATGCAAAGTAGATAAATTCCACTTCAGTCCATCTCCGGGATCTGTTTATGATTTAAACCACTGATTCACAAACTCTCTGATTGCCCTTGTGATAGCTCTTAGATCCTCCTTAGATCTACCCCTGATTGTTGAATTACTGATTACCTTTTGCTCGGCCAAAACCCATGAACTGAACTGCAAACTGTGACCCGGAACCCAAGAAAAGTCTCGTTTCTGGCCCAGCGTAGGTACTGTTCTGAGAATCTGAAATTCAGTGCACTTCCCGAGTGTAGAAGGTGCGCTATATTTCAAATTCCCTGTGTTACAGGTGCGCTGATCAGGCTAGGCTTTCTGCAGTTTTGGTTTCTATGATTCATTCTTCCTAGTTCTATTCATGAATGTTGCTGCCTGTGATCAGTATATCTCTGTTTGAAACCCCTTTTCCTTGCTGTTATTCCGCCTCCTTTGTACAAAAGAACTGTAAATGTTTTTGTGTGTTTGTTGAGTCATTTTCAGTTCTCCTTTGCAAAAATAGCGTAATTGTACTGTCATCCTTTGATTTGAAAGTGTCGCAAGTGTCGATTTCAATCATAGGAAAGAGTTTGATTGCTGTTGATAGTCGATTATCCTGTTACTATTGTTTTTGGTCTGAATTTGTAATTTTTGTAGTGTCAAAAACAAGTATTCATTTCAAAATCGTAAGGTGTTGTGATCGTCTCCATTTTTGATTTCGAAAAGAAACTTGTTGATATTTGTCGCTTGAAAAGAAATTCAGATTTGTGCATCAACTTTCTTCTTATCATTCATATACTAAGAAATTCGAAAACAAATACATGCATGTGCATTTGCATTTAGACAGTCTGATTGGTTTGATTTAGGAAAGTGCATTTAGAGTGTGCTCTTTGCTCTTTGTGAAAGAATTTTGTCTTTCTTTCCTTAGTAGCTAGGATTTTCATTGCACAAAGAAGATAAAAAGATTGTTTATCATCTTAGATTGCATTTTAGGAATTACATCTACATCTCGCGGTGAACCTGAAAGGCAAACTTCATAAACAAGATCAACTATAAAATAAATTCAATGAATCTAACAACGCTTTGGAACCTAACGCACAACATTTAGAAGTCTAGGCTAGAGACATATTCCGGCGTCGTAAAGCCTGGTAACTGTTGTTCTCACTGATGGTTGGGTGATTCCTCCACTTTGAGACGATAAGTGCCAGTACGGACTTGTGCTCCCACGTACCGTCGAGTATATTTTGGGAGACCACAATAGGCTTAATCCTTTATCCATAGGAAGCCGTGTCTGCCGCCCTATCGATCGCAATGCACTGAACACAGCATTCGGGAAGATTGACTACCGTACCGTAAAAAGTATTCTGCAGTTTTACGATTGGTTTGGTAATCCCTCTACCTATATTTCCAGAGCAGTCCCTTTTGTTCCTTTTCAGACTCTTTAACAGAAAAGGTCCATCTGAGCACTTGTCACTTCAGGCTCATTAAAAATCGAAGGAGACTAGAGTCATCTTTTGTTTTTTCTCGACTCTTAAAAATTGAAAAAACAATTTGTGTCAAAGCGTCTAAAATTCATTTAATTCAGAAACATACTTCCCCTTTATTTTTAGTTGATCGTATAATCCGCAATCGTGGAAGAAAGTCAATTGAAACGCCGTTGTTCGCGGAGGCTTACAAGTCAACCGTCTTTGTCTCTGGAATCGAAGCTAGTACGGACAAAGCGAACTCGTTTAACCGGTTCCAAATCTCCTATTAAAGTTAGAACAAGTGTTCCAACAACATCAGAGACTCCGGTTACTCCAAACATTTCTGGTATCCCTGCCTCTACAGAAGAAGTTCAGCAGCCACAGAAGGACAGTAGTACTGATCCTAGTCTGAGGGTAAACACTTGTGTTACCAAACCAGTTCCATTTACAACCGGTTCGGAGAGTCTTGCTCCTCAAACATCTGTCGCTGCCGATTCCATACCTTCTTCGGCACCAGAAATATTCTACGGACCTGACGGTCTACCCCTTCCACCTGGTCTGATTGCCATAGAAGAGATTGTGGAAGATCCTCCAGCTAGTACTCCATCGCAATTTGGAGTCGAGATCACTCTGTATCCTTCTTCATTGGAAGTTAGTCTACCGCCAGCGGAAGCTCCTGTAGAATCACTAGGTAATCTTTTGGATAGACTAGAAATGTCTGAACAACCGTCAACATCTAGGACTGTGTCGTCTGACACGACGATGGTAGAACTCCCTGCTATCACTCCAACAATGTTCGCCGGTATACCATCTGTCCCAACTAGCTCTCAATCGCTAGAAGGAGCCCACTTAGGGGCCATTTCGATAGTATGGTCTATTCTTGTTTGTTCATCTGGAATAATATCCGGAAACTCTTATGTTGAGTCTCAACAAATTGATCCATTTGGAGGTCAATTTGGGCATTCCGGCCCTCAAGGGCAAACCATTCCCTTGAGTTCTAGATTACCACCGTATGGGGGGCAGTATGCCCTTTCATTATCCCCTCCGAGAGGACAACCATACGGGAGTTCACAACAAAATTCGGGTTATCTTGGAATTACTTCGAGCGATTGGGTACCGATACTACCTCAACAACCAAGAGTTGTATATTTGATGCAACCATGCTTACCTATGTCAAATATACCAACTACGCCAGCTATTGTGACGGTGTCGCAAGTTCAAGCGCTGCCTGTTATATGCCAACCTCAAGTTTCTCAGATTGTAATGCAACAACCCCTTGACCCTGCGACTCAACCACAATCGCCGACTGGTGGAATGACACAGGTACAAACGGGTACAATTACCCCTCGTCTTGGTCAAATAGTTAGTATCAGGCAGCAGCACATGGCTTCACAACCATGGCTAGTACAATACCAACAACCACAATTCCAACAAGTATACCAAGGTGCTGAGCAACAAATATTTGCAAATAGTGGGCAGCCGTATATTCAAAACGGTCAAAATCAACCATTTTACAATGGTCATGCCCACCAACCTTACCAAAGTTACCAGCATCAAATGCATTATGCCAGTATGCAAAGACCAACTACTCAGGCAATCCCATCTTATCCTGGGTATGCTTCACCTAACCTGAATCAACAGTTACCCTTCATGGCAACTTTAGAGTTACCTGATTTAAATCGGTTAACAAACGATCCAATCGCTTATGCCCCTTAGTGGCCAGCGATTCTGCATAAACTTCCATCATATATTCCTAAATTTAATGGAAATCCAGGTGAAGACCCATCGAATAAAACACCCTAAACAATGATTCGATTAGGCTTCGCCTTTTTCAGAGGACGTTAACTGGTCCGGCAGCAAAATGGTATATCGAATTGCCTAGAGCTTCATTCAATAACTTCAGTACCCTAGCCACAAACTTTTTAACCCATTTTCAATTACCGAAAAGGTACGAAACAGGAACAGAACTCCTTACCAACTTCAAACAAACGAGGGCCACTCACATATCTGATCATATACATGAGTGGCGATGTCGTCGTAGAATGGTAAAAATGTATGTTCCCGATCAGCACTTAGCTGAATGGTTTATCAAGTCATTACTACCTTCCATCACGGAAGATGTGGCAAAAGGGGGAATCATCACAGAAGAGCAAGTTATCGCTCGTGCGCAATATTTGGACTTGATTTACACTCAGTCTGGCACGCTCTACGATAAAATACATGACGCCCCTAGACCAGAATTCTTCCTCCTCCTCCTAAATCAAACAATGACTCTCATGCCGGCGATGGTGTGATTGGTGCAACAGACACGAAATCGACAAAGGCTACATCCAAAAAGGCCCGTAAGATTTCAGGTCAAAATGCAAAAGATGAACTTCTTGCCTTGGAAGTAAATGCCGTATCGATAGATAAAGGCAAAGAAACCAAGCAACCAGGGGGAAAGAAGAAAGGCAAAGGGAAGAAGAAGAAACAGGAAGAATCATCTCCTGAAAAATCTTCTGCAAACCCTCCTGGAAATAGGAAACAAAAATTTCCATGCATGATATGCGATGAGGATCATCGGACACTAGATTGTCCACACAGAGCTGAGCTTAAAAAATTCTTCAAGAATTCAAAAACCTCCGCAGTGTTAACTGATCCGTTTCCAAATCTAGGAACAAATCTGGTTGACAGTGGAAATGCTTCCCCGTCTCAAGTGCTAATGTTGTCGGTTTCAAAACAGCAAAATGATGCTTTGATATCGATAAGGAACAAAGATTATGGGAATCCACAGCTGTCGAACAACAAGGATAAAGATCAACCTAGTAGTTCGACAACAACTTCGACAGAAGTTGCACCGCCCATCATTCCTGAACTGACAATAAAACCGCCAAAGGGAGTAGTACACAAATCGACATTTAATCCTCGTGCTAGAGCAGCACAGCATTATAATATAGTGGAAGATTTGGCCCAATCGCCATCCGCTATGTCGACTCTTGAAGTAATACAAAATTGCCCATCCCAAAAGCAGGCTTTATTATCAGCCATTGGTGGGATAGACCCAAATGATTCCAATCTTGTATCCTTCGATCATAAAGGATACGATCCTCAATTACCAACTCAACTAGCTTTCCTTGTTCAAGTGAAAGCCCTCAACAAAACTGTTCATCGAACAATTATTGATGAGGGGGCATCTACATGCATTATGTTGATGAGTTGCTGGAAAACTTTAGGATCTCCAACCTTGTCATGATCTTCGATGACATTAAAAGCATTCAACGGAAGAACATATACCCCATATGGTATTCTGAGTAACTTGAAGGTTGAACTAGGAGGGAAAACAGTAGAAATAGATGTTGAGGTAATTGACGGAAATCTTGATTATAACATCCTACTAGGAAGGCCATGGATATATGCCATGGCTGCTGTGGTGTCGACCTATTTTAGAAAGATTGCATTTCCCTTTCAAGGAGGGATTACAATCGTCGACCAACAAAACTTCCTCCCCAATGGTTCTCAAGTTACAGGAAGCATTCCTATGATCCATGGAAGCCCCCATTCGCTTCAAAATATCGAAGTAGGCCTACTAAAAGACCCTGTATTAATGGGAACTTTTGCCCTTCCACCTCCAATCAATTTGGCGGAAGTAGCATCAGTAGGAACCTGCAACATGATATCTTCTAAAAAGATCTCAGAAAACGATATCGACATGGATCATGCAATGGTTTTGCCTCCAAGCCCAATAGAAATATTGTAGCAATCAATGTTCCTGGCCTGGGAGGCAAACCCAAATCAACGCTCATCAAGTGTTTGGATAGATAGGTCTAAGGAATATGGCACCCCTTCAGGTCCTTGGTCGAGAGTGCATGACACCGACGAAGGAATTGTTCAATCAATGGTAATTGAAGGAACACCATGGGATGATTACCACCATCGTTCCCTTCTTCTGAATAGTGGAGAAGATACTCCTGATGACCTTTATCATCCTTCAGTTTTTGATTTTCTATCAAATACTGTAAACACGGTGGATTCCGAGTGAAACTTGTCCAACATTGAAGAGACTATCGCCATAAATATCTCGACCAAAACAGATGTCGTAGAGAATATTTATGTTGGTAAATGTTGTTCTCCTTCAGAACTGGAAATATATAACGCTCTTTTTCACGAATTCAGAGATGTCTTTGCTTGGTCATATAGAGAAATGCCAAGCATTGACTCGAGCATCGTTGAACACGAAATTAAGATGTATCCAGATGTCAAACCAGTGCAACAATGGCTACGGCAGGTGCACCCCAAGAAAGCCGTTGCCATTAAGGAAGAAGTTGAAAAACTTCTCCATGCTGGTTTCATTTACCCGGTTCCTCTAACCGATTGGGTATCGAATATTGTCCCTGTTATGAAAAAACAAGGAACAATTAGAGTGTGCGTTGATTATAGGGATGTAAATCAAGCTTGTCCAAAAGACAACTACCCTACACCCTTCATCGACCAGATAATTGATGAATGCGCCGAATGTGAAATCTTTTCATTTATGGATGGATTCTCAGGGAATAATCAAATAAATATTCGCCCACAGGACCAGTCAAAGACTGCATTTATTTGTCCGTGGGGCACATTCGCATATCGAAAATTACCCTTTGGTTTAAAGAACGCAGGGGCAACATTTCAGAGGGCAATGATGACATAAAAAACATCGTTCAACCATACCTCGATGACCTTCCGGCTCATTCGCGGAAGCGGACTGATCATTCGCAGCATTTAAGAGCGATATTTCTACATTGCCGACACTACAAGATACGACTCAATCCACACAAATGTGTATTTTGTGTCAGTTCTGGTCGTTTACTTGGCTTTGTAGTCTCGAAGGACGGGATTCGTCTCGACCCATGTAAGGTTCATGCAATCATAAATTTTCCTCCACCTTCAAATTTGCTTCAGATTCAGAAACTCCAAGGGAAAGCAAACTTTCTGAGGAGGTTCATTCCAAATTACGCTGAACTTGCTAAAGGTTATACGCGTCTTTTGAAAAAAGAAGTACCCTTTGTCTGGGATCAGGTTGTGCAAGCTTCCTTTGATGCTTTAAAAGAATCCCTAATGAAAGCATCATTAATGTATGCTCCTGATTATCAAAAAGACTTTAACCTATATCTGGCTGCAACGGATACGACCATCGCAATGGTTTTAGTTCAAGAAGACAACGGAATTGAACATCCTATATATTATTTAAGTAAGAACTTAAATGATACAGAAATCAAATATTCTTATGTTGAAAAGCTAGCGGTCACAGTTGTTCAAGCGATACAGAGATTTCGAAAAACTACCATTCTGTCAGATTGCAACCCCATGACTTATATATTGTCGCGACAGTTGCTGGTGGGCAAATATTCAAAATGGATAGAAATCCTACAAGAGTTTGATCTGGAATTTGTAAAATCCAAGTCAAAGAAAGCTCTGGTTTTCGTAGAATTATTATGCGATCTCCCATCGTCGTCCAACGATGAAACATCTGAAGAAACGATCGTGGACGAAAGCTTGTTTCTGATATCTTCAAGCAATCAGTGGTATGCGGATATAATAATTTATCTCCAAACCCAAAAATATAGGCCAAATACCTCTCGCTCCGAACAAAAACGTATTCGATACCAAGCAAAAGACTACATGATCGTTGATGAAACACTTTACCGTCGCGGTATCAATACAGTTCTGAGAAGGTGCCTCACGCATGAGGAGGCTGAAAAAGTTCTGAATGATTGCCATTCAGGCGCGTGTGGGGGGCATCAATCCAGTTATGCTATAGCACAAAAAATATTACGAGCAGGATACTTTTGGCCAACAATGTTTAAGGATTGCATAAACGCAGTCAGAAGTTGCCATGCTTGTCAAATTTTCGATAGCAAAACCAGAAGACCACCCGCACCTCTGCAGCCAATAGTTGCTGTCGGGCCATTCGCCAAATGGGGCATCGATTTCATGACATGTAACCCCACCTCGACCGGGGGGCATGGGTATATCATAGTCGCAGTTGACTATTTTACCAAATGGGCTGAGGCGATGCCTACATTAGATAATACTGGTGAAACAGCTGCCCTCTTCTTTTTCAATCATGTAGTCGCTAGATTCGGCGTCCAACAAGCTATAGTCATAGATCATGGATCGCATTTTTGCAATCACATGATGGTCGAATTAGCTGCCAAACTAGGGTTGTCTCACGACAGCTCTACTCAATATTACCCGTAAGCCAACGGACAAGTTGAAGCAATCAACAAGGTCCTGAAGTGCATGCTGCAAAGGATGATTGGAGTTCACAAAAGAAGATGGCACCTAATCCTGTACTTAGCCTTGTGGGCTTACCGAACATCGGTAAGGAATGCAACCGGGTTTACACCTTTCCAACTGGTATATGGCCTGGAAGCAGTCTTACCAATCCAGTGCGAAATCTCGTCCCTCAAACTCGCAATTGATCTCCTCCCCGGAACTTCAGAAGAAGAAGCTCGTTTCTTGGAACTAATCCAATTGGATGAAACCCGTCGTGATGCCACTTTGGCTAATGAAGCCCATAAGAAACGAGTCAAAGCGCAGTTCGACAAAAATTTCAAACCCCGTGTCTTCTCAGAAGGTGACTTGGTCTTGCTTTATGACCAAGAATCCGATAAATTGGGAGGAGGTAAATTTAAGTCTTTATGGATGGGCCCCTATATTGTTAAGTGAGTGTTAGCAAAAGGAGCCTACAAGTTAATGGATTATGACGAAATTCCACTGGCGCAACCTCGGAACGGGTTGCACCTCAAGAGTTACTATGCGTAATTCAGTATGGTAACCTGTATGCTTTTGTTATGTTTTTGTTTTCGCTAAAGTGTTTATTTTGGTCAGGTAATCCACTTTTTACATTTATTGCAGATGTCAAACCTATTGGAGTCATGTGTTGGACATGCCGACGGGGCGAGTCATAGTTCGCGGAACCTATCTTCCACGGCCTGGGCCATTTTTGATCCAAGCGGTGAGTTAGTAAGTTTCAGAGGGGTATGTATTGGTCGATCAACGAATAACATCGTTGAATATAGTGCGTTGATAGAACTTCTCTCTGATGCCATCACACATGGTATACGCCGACTGATTGTCAGGCTAGACTCACAACTCGTCATACTACAACTCACTGGTATCTACTCTGTCTGAAATCCAGCTATTTATCGCATGTTCCTAAGGGTTAAGATTTTGGAAAGGCAATTTGATTTTATTCAATATCAGCATATTTCCAGAAACTTAAACACATTAACTGACTCATTGGAAAATTATGTGTTAGATAGACATTTGCAACATTTATAAAAAGAAGCATACCATCAATATTTGCATTTGGATCATGTAACTTAACCAAAATAAAACTCCGAAAATAAAAAATATATATAACTGTTTATGGTTTACACATAATGTTCTGTAACCAAGACAAAATTGGTCAAATGACCAAAAAACTCAAAACGCTAGGGGGCACCCTAGTATAATGATGCTCGTGATAGCAAGTCACAGCCTGTGCGATCATGCGTACGAGTCGAGTCCATCGCCTTGGCACACCAGTAGTATGCCGCTGCAACGTCAAGGGCAGCTCGTCAGTCCTCACATCTAGAATACCAAGAGTGAGGCCCTCAACCTACTCCTGTAATGTTGTAAGAGTCTCGGCCACATCAAGGTCGCGAAGGATAGCCCTTCCAACAGCCTCTCCTGCTGGGGCGGCAGCTGGCACTCTCAGGCGTACTACTGGCCGAATGGGACCAACATTTGCATGAACACAGGAGTTTGATTAAGTCTTGACAGAATAAAGCACAAGGACATTATAAATGAAAAACGATAAACAGGAATATGGTCAAAGAATTTACCAATGGCGCCCCACTATTCGCCATCCGGCAGTACTGAATCTGGATCACCTCAGAAGTCCATGCCAGCATATGGATACTCGGAATAAACCATCTCCTGACGATCAAACCACCCGAAGAAGGTATCAGAAAATGAAATCTGAGACTGACCAGCATGCCTAGACATATGGTCGACCCATCTCTGCATACGTGGTTCAGTCAGTGAAGGTAAATCGAGTGCAATATACTGCGGCTGCATCAGTGGTATCTTTTCCAACGCAAAGGCGGTCAAAATAGAACCATACCCAAAGTTCTTCAACCTCCCACTCTTTACCTTGGTTAGCTGTTTTTTCATCACAAGAAGTACTTCGTCGCACCAGTTGAACACCTTCGGTTGGAGGCATTCCAAGGCATACTGCATATAAGATCGGTTGGCTACATGAAGAGCCGCACCACCAGCCATCCTACCAAAATTAAACAGAATAGTCCTGAGGGACCTGTCAGTGACATCACGGATGATGATCTTGCCGTCTTTACTCGGCTGAGATCCCTCTCTGCAATACCGGCGAACATAATCTCTCACAGATTCACCTCCTCGGGCCGAACCTGATAAAGAGATGGGGGCACCCCGCCTCGACAAGCCAATCAAGAAATATATGTCCACTACAGTCAAGGGGATGGATTTTCCCTTGATCTGGAACACCTGGTTCATAGGATCCCAAGCATCGAGCAAATACTGCAGTAAGTTGATCTGTTGTCTCATGCTAGAGATGCGGAAAAACTTTAGCAAGCCACAGTTCCGTAGTGCATTTACTGTAACCGGATCATGTAGGGCAAGCATGTCCTCTTCTTCATGCTCACGTTCTCGCCATGTAATAGTCATCTTACTCCAAATATCTCTGAAAAGAGAACGAGAGAAGAGTTAGATCCTGATTTTGGTAAGCAACAGGCAAAATTTCCATCAAAAACTGTGCATAAAATTCCTTCTTTGCGCCCATCGCACCTACAGTAGTGCTCTGGGTGCGTTACATGTCAAATGGCCAGTAGACAGGCCAACATCCAGTGCACTTTTCGATACACAGAGGGTGCGTTGGAGGCAGAGCGAGTTTTTCAAACCCCAGAGGCTCAGAAAAACCAGGAATCAAGCTCAGAATGCAAATTGGAAAGCATGAAATGAAAGAGCTCAAGTTTAGCTCCTACCTGGTCCAGACGGCGCCGAGAATCGTCCACAGAATCTCTCGGAATCAGTTGATGAAGATCAAAGGGGGAAAGCACCTCCAAAGTTCCAACAAACCAAAGTTCAAATGAAATGGTAAAATGAGAGGTAAAAGCACTTTTTAATTACTTTTTACGTAGTTCAAAGTAAAATATTAGTGTTCTAACTCATTTTTCAAGCATATATTGTTCATTTCTGACTAGTTTGATGAAGCAATTGAAAATACAGTACAATCTTTGAAAGAACAAAGCTATTTATGGTAAAGTCAAGAAGAGACCATTTAATCGAGCAGTTTTAGCGCGGACTTCATGCTCGTTAAAAAATAAACATAAGCAATGAGCACATGTTCCTCTAGAGTTTAAGCTCATTAAAAAATGAACCAATTTCCAGTAAATAACCATCGTGAATGTAATACTTCAGCCTTTAAAGCCTTGGTCGTGTTTGCACCGTCACCTCCACTTTTGCATTGGCCAATCATTCACCTCCATTTGATTGTTTACCCATTTTGAGGAACAGTTGCGAAGAGTGATCATGTTAGCCATCCTTGTAACACTGCCATGATTGGAAAATTCCAAACCTTACCTGGAATCAGTTGCTACCCAATTTTATCACTCGTTCCTCAAAAGACGAGTCTCCTTTAAGCTCTTTTCAAATGACTCGTAAAATATGAAAAGATTGCCGAGCCATTAGCCTCTCCAGCTCGTTAAAGGGACCGGAAGTGCTATCCCTCCTCTAAATTTTAATCTTTTTGGACCTGAGGGATTATTACACAAAAAGATCGAGCGCTTGTTTTGTTCGGCTCATTAAAAGTATCGAAAATTCATCCCTTTTGTATTGTTTTATACTTTTTCGGACTTAAGGGATTAGATGACGAAAAAGGAATTTTGGAGTTTCCTTTACGTTCCTTTTCAGACTCTCTAAAATTGAAAAGGATCGAGTTATCTTTGTCGTTAAACTCGTTAAAATTTTAATAGCGACAAACTTATCTATAGACGAGAACGAGTTTCACTATCGCTAGGCTCGTTAAAACATAGCGATGGGTTTGCCCGAAGGGAAAATTATAGAACAAGCATATGTTATCCTCCTCAAGCTTGATAAAAATAAAGAGGTATTGGTCAGCAATGACTGGGGAAAAATTGGGAAGAAAACTTGAAGAAACTTTGCTGGTAGCAAGTCGCTCTTGAACATGACACTTTCACTCCGCATCCAAGTCGGGTGGGGTTGTTTCATTCATCGGTCACATCACCATGGTCCCATCATACCATCCACATTTGGGGTTAATGCTACCAATCCATCACGTTAGTGTCGCCGATATGTTCAAGAGAAGTCATTCAGAGAATTCACCTGTGTTTCACCCACTACAATACATTTATACTCCATTCTTTCATGACCGCCACCCTGAACCTTATATCACCAGATCGTTTTCACCTCCATTAAAATCATTTGCTCCATTCCCTGTCATTGATGTGGGATTCATTAAGGCCCTCCTGTGATGGATCGCTTCTTGTCGACATCAGCTCATTATCCAAGAAGTTGATCTAGGAACACCCCATTCAGTACTTTGAAGCTTGCATGCCTCAATGGCAAGTTTCTCACTTTCGGCGACAGGTTTACATCAATGACCTTCGACCGAAAGATTTTGCGTGGTGTTCGACGCCAAGTCCTTTATTCACACCACGTGAATTGTACTGCAATACCTTGAGGGTCATTATCATTATCGGTGATTCCTATCGCTCTTGTTAACAGCTTATATCATTGGCTGGTAATCAAGCGATGTCTTTCCATGTTCGACTCTAAAACATCTCTCACATGGATAGACTTGTACTTCGAGTGAAGATCGAACGAGATTGAAGACCCCGGATCTAGTTTCATCCATCCGGGCTGCGATATATATTCAGGAAAATAAAGACATCAAATGTACATCATTGCTGCACAGATAATCATCCAATCAAAGGGATGATGGCTCTATCAGAATCATCAGTCTACACTCAGACGATTGTCTGTCTTATGTACATGAAAATGAATTTATAAAGCTGAGCATGGGAATGCCCGCCTCAGCTAGATCATGAAAATATTATGAAGATAATGTATTGTATTGTATCTTATTACAGGTCTCCTCCCAGCTTGAAAGAACTTCGGATCCTCATAATAAAGCATTTCACCCGACATCAAAAGATTAACGACCTCATGCTTTAGGGGGCAACTGTTATAGACATTTTTGGGCACTGCAACCCCAAGCATGAAATTTCCATAAACCAAGGGCTCCTAAGTCCCTAAAAGTGTTGTTCTAACCCCTAAAAGAACAAGGTCAACTGATTACAGCTTCTCCCAGAAGTTCTCCATGAAAAACTGCTCAGAATTGGTCAAAACATGATCATTTCAGCTGCTCCACAGGCCAAGTGCATTGCATCTCACCTAAGTACACTGTGTGGGTGCATTTCATTTCAAAAAGCCCTTCTATGGGGTGCGATGGGTAAGAAATGACAAATGGCAGTGTCATTCCGCGAGGTGGAGAGGCAATGGAAGCTTCCAGAAACTTCTCCTGTGACACTTGCCTCTCTGAATTCGACCAAGGATGAGTAAGAGATCATCAATCTCCAAGTGGAAGCAAGAACTATCAGAGGGAAGACACTAATCAAATCATAAGCTGACTCATCTCCCTTACAGATATCTATATATGGATCCCTCATCCCAGAGATCCAGAGGCGGGAATTTTGCATATTGTAAGGAATTGCTATTGGTTTCTTGAGACAAACATCAGATTTTTGGGTGATCTAAGCTTTGTATGAGGTGAAGAGGGGCTTCCTTGCTGAGAGGTTGATGCTGGGTCAGAACAACTGGTTGTAACTCCTCTTGGCTTTTTCCTGTTTATCAATAAAAGCTATTCAAGCTTTCCTCCATACTCTTGAGTCATTTATGTTTGCTGCATTTGTATGGTCAATTTACATCTGATCCTAGATTGTTTATGATTATAGATCCATGTCTTTGTATAGTGCTATGCTACTGTGATCTTACAGGTATTCTGTGAAGCTGGGCGTGCAAGGGAACAAGTAGCGAAAGACTATCAAGGAAGAGAGGAATCAAATCAGGAGATTAGCGCAAGACAGAGGTTGGTCTTCTTTGTTCCTCTCTATCTATACTTTATAAAGGAAAAACGAAAGTAGCTTTACTTTGTTTGTTTCTAAGGTAGCTATCACACCTTAGTGGGATAAGCAGTTCTGAGTAGACACTTTTCCCTGTAACAATACGGTCTTCCGTCAAAGGGACAGCAGTTAACCCATCCTTGTCCTTTCCTTTGGAACGGCAACTTCTCGTTTTTCCTCCTTCCTGCATAAGGAAATGACAATTGTCAGTGTTTTCGTCTTGCATATTAATCTCACATGTTTTATTACAATTCCTTATCATTTTCTGAGTTCATGATGCAAAAAGGTTTGTAAGTTCTAATGAAAAGATGCTGAAATAATTACCAAAAACATACCTTCTTTAGTACTCCACACACCCCCTGCTTACCCTTTTTCATGCCCTCATGAAAACATTGTAGTTGACGTGTAAGGCAGTGAGTGAGTAGGCTGGAGATGGAATCTCATGTGAAGGCCTACAACCATGATGCATAACTAGGTGTTCAAAGAAACGGCCTGTCTGACCCTCAGGCATCTCATACAGGGCTTTGTATCCGGGTGCAGGGTGCCAAATAATTGGACTCTAGAACCTATATCCTAACCAGGATGGCCCTGCCCTCAAAATAACTTCACCATAGAGGTGCAAGCGGTTGAGATAGTTAGCTGCCCTGCTCTTGCCGGGATTTCCCGGGCAGCAGCAGAGATTGTTAACACCTGCAGTTCTCTCCGAATCGATCTTCCTCCCATGTTTATGGTTTCGTTGTAAACTCTCAATGGAACAGCAGCTGTTCATGCTGTTAAAACACAGAGAGGTTGATAGATGAAAGACTTGCTCTAATGCTATAGAGTATACAATGGAAATGGCTTATGAACAGCAAGTCATGCAAAAAAATAATAAAAAAATAATATACCGTTGAGCCGTGCCATCCCCAAGTACACAACTTCCCGAATAGTGATCTGACACGTAATCCAGGGAATGATGAGGTTAACCTCCCCCCCCCGCAATGTGATAGGCCGTCCCGGCCGTCAAATAAAGGAGCGGCGCCCGTTCTGAAACAAAGTCCTTAAGGAACAGTGTAGGGCAATATGCCATGTTTACAAAAGTAGAAAATTACCGAAATCAAGGTGTAGAGTTGGATCGCTTAATATGTAACAAACTGCAGTGATATGATGCGAGGCTGGGGGATAAGACATCTGTTGTGGATACGGAGTCTCATGCGGTCATTGTCAATTGTTCTGTCATGATTGGTGATAATAGATGTACATGCGTTGTATGGTTCGGGAAATAATATATGATTGATTACTAAGGTATAAGAACCAGAAGGGTGCTAATAACTTACCTATTGGTGTAAAATAATGTGACTTCAATACCATTAACAATGCTCTGCTGCCGACAGGTGTCCATAACCTTGGCAGAGTTGTTTATTTCACCCATGGAACCATGATCCTTTGTGTATGCTTAGGAAATGTTGTGTGATGTCAAAATGTAGGCCATTATGCTAGCTTGGTGACCAGTTAGCCATAATGCCATTCACGAGGAAGGAGCGAAAGGTGGGCAGGCAGGCTCATGATGAGACCTCCTGTTCCAAGGTTTCTTTATTTGATATACCTTTTGGACCATATCCCCGGTGTGGTGGCCATAGTGGGAATGCCACTTTGCTTTCGTCCTCATGATCATGGTAGGCTAGCTCTTGATGAGACCCCCTATCCTGCATTTGACAACTTATAAGTCATTAAGACATCATTGTTTGCTCTTTTTTCTTTCTTTTTCATAAAGTACTTTCCCTATTTATACACAAAGGGTGGTTCAACACTCCTTAAGAGTAGGAATGGTGGAAGAAGTCTTAACATCTCAATAGGAAGATATAAACCCTTTTCTCTTATTCCTGAATAATAATCAAAGAGGAATAAAAGGGACCAACATGATAAAGATAACCAATCAGAGCAGAATCAGTAGAACAATGACAGCAAAAGATAATGAATAAGTGTGTCCTTCCTTTTGTCCTCTTACCAATTCAGAGCAATTCCTTATAAAGATAGCGATTTTATGATTCACTGATTTCAGTATGTTGTGATTTTGTATCCATTGCATAAGTGCATAGCTGTATTCTAAAAGACTTGAAAGAACAGGAACAGTAAGCATCCTTTATTTAGAACAGCAAGGGGAACAAGTTGTTTCAAAAAGGGAGAGAAAAAGAATGCAAGTGGTGTTCCTTTTGGAAGAAGGAACAACAAAAGATCAAAAATGTTGTTCCTTTGGAAACGGAACAACAGAAAACACAAATGCCGTTCCTTTGAAAAATGAACAGCAAAAATCGAAAACGTCGTTCCTTTGGAAAAGGAACAGCAAAAACCGAAAATGTTGTTCCTTTGGAAAAGGAACAACAAAACATCGAAATGCCGTTCCTTTGGAAAAGGAACAACAAAAATCGAAATGTTGTTCCTTTGGAAAAGGAACAGCAGAACACAGAAATGTCGTTCCTTTGGAAAAGGAACAACAAAAATTGGAAATGTTGTTCCTTTGGAAAAGGAACATCAAAACACACAAATGCTGTTCCTTTGGAAAAGGAACAACAAAACACACAAATGTCGTTCCTTTGGAAAAGGAACAGCAAAGATCGAAAATGTTGTTCCTTTGGAAAAGGAACAACAAAACACACAAATGTCATTCCTTTGGAAAAGGAACAGCGAAAATCGAAAATGTTATTCCTTTGGAAAAGGAACAACAAAACACGCAAATGCCATTCCTTTGGAAAAGGAACAACAAAAATTGAAAATTCTGTTCCTTTGGAAAAGGAACAGCAGAAAGCAAAAATAAAGAAAAAGAACAGAATTAAATCAAAATGACGGCTGATCCAAAGGGTGCTGTTCTTTTGAAAAAGGAACAGCAGGAAGAAAATGCTGTCCTTTTGAGAAAAGGAACAACAAAAATAACAACATTGCTGCTGCTTCGAAAAGTAACGGGAAAGCGTTGATTCAAAAATATGTACAAAAAAGAAAAGAAATTATGTACAAACTGTTAAAAATAAATAAATTTCTTAATGAATCACAGGTGAGGAAGACTTCTCTCCCTCCCCCAAAATTTCCATATCAGAGTCTTGGCGTAATTGCTAGCAGAAGGACTCTCGAGTGAGTGGTTTGCAATAAAGATGAACTCGGTGGCCATTTGCCTTGAAGGCATATCCAGAACCGTCAATAGTGATTAGAGTAAGGGTACCATTGTCATGTACTTTCTGGATTTTGTATGGTCCCAGCCAATGAGTCTGGAGTTTCCCGGGGATGTCCTGAAACCTGGAATTGCACAAAAGTGCCTAGTCTCCTTCGTGGAAGACTTTATTTTTAATGAGAGCATCATGCCATTTAGCTCGCTGCTGTTGGATTAGTGCAGTGTTTTGAAGTGTAGAGAGCCTAATTTCGTTCAGCTCATTGATTTGCTGTAATCGATTAATCTGTGCCTCAGTTAGATCTAAGCCAACTTCGAATTCTATGGGGAAAATGGGTTGTTTTCCAAACACTAATTGATAAGGTGAGTAACCAGTGGTACTTCTCCATGTTGTTCTATAAGCCCACAGTGCTTTGGGTAGTCTGGCAGCCCAATCACGTCTATGTGATGCAATGGTTTTTGTTAGGATTGATTCTATTATCTTATTGCTGCTTTCTACCTGACCATTTGCCTGTGGGTGGTATGGAGTAGTGATTTTATGCTGGACATGATAGTTGTTGAGTGTTGCAGCTATTTTGTTCCCAGCAAACTGTGGTCCACCGTCTATAATTATCTCTCTTGGAAGGCCATAACGCACAAATAGATGGAACAGGAACTGTATGACAGAATCCTCTGTAGCTCTTGGCAATGCCTCTGCTTCAACCCACTTGGTGACATATTCTGTTGCCACCAAAATATATGTTTTCTGGTTTGATGATGGGTTAATTGGTCCAACGAAATCAAGGGCCCATCGCTCGAATGGTTCGATGACTAGCTGTGGTTTCAAAGGCATCTCATTAGACTGACCAGAGCGTCCTGCTCTCTGGCAACTGTCACAGGCTTGGACGAATTTCCTTGCATCTTTGAAAATCATGGGCCAATAATACCATGTTTGTAGCACCTTATGTCCAGTTTTGTGATCGGCAAAATGTCCACCACATGGTCCATCATGGCAGGCTTTTAAAATGTCAAAGATTTCATCTTCTCGAATGCATCTCCTGATATGCATGTCTACCCCTGTGTGGAACAAATAGCCCCCAATCCAAGAAAATCGAGCACTCCACTGAACAATCTGTTTCCGCTCATTAGGGGTTAGATGCTTTGGTAATTTACCTACTGCTAGGTAATTGGCAACATCAGCATACCAGGGTGTTTGAACAGCCACAACAAACAGATGCTCGTCTGGAAATTGATCTTCAACTGCTGCTGCATCGATTGGCTTTGGCATTCTTGAGAGAAAATCAGCTACAGGATTTTCTTTTCCAGGTCGATCCTTGATTGTAATATCAAATTCCTGCAATAAAATCAGCCATCTAGTTATTCTGCCATTTGTGATAGGCTTGTTTGCTAAATATTTTATGGCAGAATGATCTATGTACAAGATAACAGGATATCCAGTAATGTAATGTCTGAACTTATTGACAGCATGTATTACGGCTAGGAATTCTAAATTTGGTCCTCGAAGGACTGGGGCTGTGGATATGAGCTTCTTCAGATCCTTGAAAGCATGCTCACATTTTTCTGTCCAAAGAAAATCAATGTTACCAGTTAGTGCATACTAAGGTGCAGCAATATGTGAATAATGTTCTACAAACCTCCTGTAACAACCAGAAAATCCAAGAAAACTGTGTACCTCCGTTTGTGTGGTAGCAGTGGGAATAAGCAAAATTATTTGGATTTTGGCTAGGTCTACCTGAATGCCAGCTGCTGAAATATAGTGTCCGAGAATAAGTCCTTCAGTCATCATCATATAGCATTTTTCATGGCTTAAACAAAGTCTAGTAGCAATGCAGCGTTGTAGGACTTTTTCCAGTGTATCCAATGCTGGATCGAAATTGTCTCCATACGGTGTAAAGTCATCCATGTATACTTCAAGTCCTTCATTTATTAAGTCTGCAAAAATGCTAAGGATAGCCCTTTGGAATGTGGCAGGTGCATTGCATAAGCCAAAAGGTAGAACTCGGTAGGCAAATGTTCCCCAAGGACAAGTAAAAGTAGTTTTGTCTTGGTCTTCAGGGGCAATCTGAATCTGATTGTATCCACTGAAGCCATCCAGGAAAGAAAAGAATTTCTTTCCTGCCAAAGTGTCTAATACTTGGTTGATGAATGGGAGAGGGAAGTGGTCTTTTTGTGTTGTTTTATTTAGCTCTCTGTAGTCCACACAGATTCTCCATTTCCCATTCTTTTTAGGTACCACCACAAGCGGAGAGACTCATTTACTATCAGAGATAGGGTCGATGAAATTGACATCTAAAAGTTTTTGAAGTTCAGCTTTTACCACATCTTTTAGATGAGGATTTAGTCTCCTCTAAGGCTGACGAACAGGTCTCACATCTTTTTCTAAGTAAATGTGGTGTGTACATAACTGGGGGTCAATTCCTTTCATATCAGGGTAGTCCCATGCAAATGCTTCTTTATATTTCCTTAACAAATGGATGAGCTTCATTTCTTGTTCGGGTGTGAGGTTGGCATTAATATTTAAGGTTTTTCCCGGTTCAATTTCCACAATTTTACTATTTGCAACAGAAGTAACAGGTATTGTTTGATCATGTGTATCTTTAAGAGGATCTTCTTCTGATTCGTTATCAAATGCTGCTTTTATCATGTGACATTGTGTGCGGGATGTGAGTTCAGTTTGACTAATAAAATTATTAATGGCATCGTATTCTATTTGGTCTTTGAAATCAAGTGCCTCTTGTATAGTTAATGGAGATCTAATGTTATCAGTAAGGTATGATATAGGGTGCCTATTAGTTTCGATTATTGTGACACTTGGCTGCGCTGGAGGATATAGAACTAAGTCCTTGATATTTGGTCCTCTGGTTATGGTCATATTTCCTTGCCGGCAGCCAATATAAGCATCGGCAGTGGCAAGCCAAGGTCTATTTAAAATCAATGGATGTCCATCAAGTCGGGTTTTGGGATTTATTATCAGAAAATCGATTGGGTATTCCTAGGAATCAACAAAGACCATGACATCATGTAGTGTGCCCTCCGGCCTAACCACAGATCGGTTAGCCAATTCTAGCAAGGTAGAGGTGGGTTCTACAGATGTAATGCCTAGCTTTTGGCAAGTAGTGGTTGTTAAGATATTGATTGCAGCTCCTAGATCAACTAAGGCATTGGGAAGGGTCTGACCATAAATTTTCACAGTGACTATTGGATTTCTTGGGTCTTTGTATTTAATGGGTGTTTCTTTTCCTGATAATAAGTCAGATAGAGTGCCAACTACTTGGACTCTTGGATTATTTGTATTCCTAGACAAATGGAAACACACAATTATTTGATAGTTTTTGCATATATTGGGATGTCTTGAATGTCTTGGAGGAATGGAATTTTTATGTACAAATTTTGTAATTCTCCCAGAATGTCAAAAGCAGGATATTGTATAGGTCGAGGTATGATTAATCGTTCTGGGAATGGGGGAGAGGATGTGGTTGGTTGATTATGAGTTTGTTGTTTATTCACATCCTCTTCTTGTGATAGATGTTCTCTAGGTAACTAATTTTCAACCTGAACTGTCTTATCTCCCTCGGTTTCAATAATATGCCCAGATCTTAACTGAATATCATTACACTCCCTTAGATCGGCTCCTATCTCTGGTGTTTCTATGATTTGGACAGATTGGACTGGTTTGTTATTTGGATTGGGGTTGGGTTGGGCTGGGAGTTGCGGTCTCAGATTAGACTGGGGATTTTGTTGTAAGGCTAGCAGTGTAGGTTGAGGGAGCGGAATGGTTCCTACTGGCTGATGCATCGGTCTCTGCCAGTTTGTCTGCCAGGCTGAACTTTGTGAAGTAGGGGGAGTCCATTGTGGTGGGTATGAGTTACTTTGCCAATATGGTGGGGTATAAGGAAGATTCGGCCAACCAGATTGGCTTGCCTGATTCAGCCATGGGGTTGAGGAAGGAAACGACTGTGGTGACCAATTTGGAAACGGGGGTTGGGATTGACTTTGCCACATATTATATTGTTGAGCATTATACTGCGAAGACTGAAAAGAAGAATTTGGGTCTCGAAACATACCAGATTGTCGCAGCTGCCACTGACGGCGCTGGTTAAGCAAATACACCGATTCTGGCTCTTCTTCTGCCTCCTTATATACTGCTTTTAATCCGGGAAGTGAGGGACAACTTTCTGTAAGGTGATCTTTTGTGCAGATGGCGCATGTTTGGACTGCATCCAGTGGACACTCCTTATGGCTATGTTTTTTCCTGCATCGGGGACATAAGATTGCCAAATTCTATTCTGCCTCCATTTGCTTCTGTTTGGCCTGCATAATATCAAGTTGTGTAATTAGTGTCCCTTGTATATCAGTTTTAAAATTCTCCAATAAATTTCCAATTTCTACACGCATTACTCCTTCTGTCGAAATTTTATTATCTCTTACAAACCGATCATGTTCTGTCGGTTTTACTCTTGTGCTGCCTCTCGAGCTCCTGATACATAAATCAATAATGTTAGAAAAATTTTCTTGATAAATATCTCCTTTTCCCATAATGTTTAATGTTTCAATCCATTGTTCCTTCATGCCCCTTATTAATGCTATTTTTAACACATTATCAGGTAAAGGTAGTGATGCATAAGGAGATCTTTGAAGATTATAATGAAAATGTTCCACATACTCCTCTAATGTTTCATTTGGCCTAGCTACCATTTGGAATATTTCATCCTTCAGTTCTCTAGACCTGCAATAATCCTGATATTTCTTTAGAAAAGATTCTTTCATTTGATCCCAGTTATTTATAACCCTGCCACCTAATCCCATAAACCATCTTAAAGCAGCCCCTTTTAGTGTAGAGGGAAATAGTTTCAGTTTCTGGGGGTTGGTGGTGTAATCATATCCCCTGCACAGCACATCGAATTCAAATAGAAATGCATCCGGGTCTTCTGATGTAAGACCGTGGAATGTAGGGATATGTTGAAGAGGGATTGCTTTCATAGGCGCATTTGCTGCAGAGTCCACTATGGGGTATTGTAATGTAGAGGTTTGGGTATTTGGCTGGTTTTGAGCCATTTGGTCGAATATATACCAATAACCTTCTAGGATACCTAGGAGGGTATTCCTGGGTTGAGGTGGAATGGCTTTAACAGAAATGGTTTTAATAGCACTTCCTCTATCTGGGATAATGAGAGTGCCTAATGTCTCAGGAGATTGAGTTTCTTCAAAAATGATTTTTGTAGCACTTCCCTTGTCTGGGTTGTTCAATGGCTGAGTTGTCCCAAGAGGAGATCTCGGTTCCTCGGTTTCCCCTGTCTCTCCTCCTCCTTCACAAATATTACTGAAATTCCCTTCCTGCAATAGTTCTGGAGTAGAATTTTCAATTTCTTGAAAGTCTTGCTCTTCAGTTTGGCTATGCACCTCAGCAAAGGCTACAGATGGTAATCCTATGGCCTGAAGGGAACTACTAGGCTATTGAGAAATAACTTTTCTGGGTCCTACTGAGGGCTGAGATTCTGCCTTCTTAAAGATTTCATCTATAAAGGTTGATCGGCCAAGGGCCACCGGCCCCTTAGCTTTTTCTGGCCTAGGTAGAGGTTTGGAATTCTTTTCTGGCTTTTTCTGCTTAGTCATGCACACAAATCAACTACTAAATTCTACCCAAACAAAACAACAACAAATCTGTAGGAAAGCGGGCAGAGGAGCAGGGTTGTTACATGCTCCACACGTAGGTTCTTACCTTCCATTTTTAAAACCCAATTCTTCCCTAGCAGGTTCATACACTACTCTGAAAAAAGAACAAATGGCTACACTCTTTCCCCGACAACGGCACCAAAATGTGGAGCTATAAAAAGGGTCTCTTTCACCTCTAATTACCTCACATTAATATGTCAATCCGGGAACATTTTGTTATTTCAAAGAGTGTCTCAGTCTGAGGCTATCATTTGCCAGAGTAATGCTTAGTAGTACAGTGTTCAGAAATGCAAGAGTAAATAGATGCTTGTTTACAACTAACTACTTCAAAAGATTAAACCACACATTCAAAAAACTAAGAAATTTATCAGTCAAGGGTTCAGTAGCAATAACTCATCCCTTCATAAACTGATGGAAAAGGAAACCAGAGAACAGATCGTGGATCTGGGAGCTGGACAGTAGATGTCAATGCTCACTACAGCTTGAGATCGTTCTTCACACCAAAATAAAAAATGATAGGAAATGAAACGACAGATAAGAAATGGAACAGCAACTAAGAAATAGAACAGCAAACCTGAAATGGAACAACAAACAAGCAATTGCAACAGCAACTAAGTCTAACAAGCAGTAACACCTTAGTCTACAAGATCAAATGCATTAATCGTGACCTACAGGAATCAAATGGCAATCCTTCATTCTAAGGGCGAATTGAATAACACACCAAAATGGAACAGCAATGATTAATGATGGATTATTGAACAACGCCTGAAAACCATATATACACATGGTACACTTGAATAGTAATCTGATCCAATTATCAACGTCAGTTAGAAAGAGTACAACTGCATTTCAAAATAGAACAACATTGTTTATAGATCCAACAATCGCAAAGAACATAACTTCCAAGATGAATTCCGTAATGTCAAATGAACAAGTGCACAACACAGAGGCTCTGTAATTGAATAGCAATAGTATTCTGTAAAGACTAGTAGTATTATATCAACACTTAAAAGAACAGTGATATGATGCAGAGTCAATACAATGGTTTTGTCTTTAGAAACCTTAATAAATTAAACATAACAGAGCATGTGATGTAAACTTACAAAACAAATCAGATTACCAAATAACATCGATAAACAAACCACGCATAAACCAAACGTAATGGTACAGAAGCAAGTGTCCTCTAGGGCCGGGCCCTTAGCCTCCAGGGGTACACTGCTTGAAGTTATTCCAAACTCAGGGATAAAATAGTAACCAAGTTTGTATTAATGCATAAAGCGAAATTACAATAGATCGATTCTTAACGAGACTCGATGATCAAAGTTTTAATCTTAAAGGAAATTACATAAAACATAACCCATTCCCTCGAGCTAACAATGCTGCCCCTTTTATAAGGGTGAAGGCAGAGATATCTAAGTGTAGAAATAGATAAAATAGCGATCCCTTAGGATCAAGGATCCTGAGGGATTCGCCGAACCGTTAGTCCTCAATCATCTCTTTCCTTTCCTGCGCCGAGCTGATATCTCCACTTCCTTTCCAGGGCTGATTCGCTTTGATTTGCTTTGCCTTGTTTGCATACGGTCTCCCGTCAAAGGGACAGCGGTTAACCCATCCTTGTCCTTTCCTTTGGAATGGCAACTTCTCGTTTTTCCTCCTTCCTACATAAGGAAATGACAATTGTCAATGTTTTTGTCTTGCATATTAATCTCACATGTTTTATTACAATTCCTTATCGTTTTCTGAGTTCATGATGCAAAAAGGTTTGTAAGTTCTAATGAAAAGATGCTGAAATAATTACCAAAAACATACCTTCTTTAGTACTCCACACCTGCAATATACATCAATTTGCCTTATCGAATTATCAATATTTTTCAGCATTAAGTTCTCCTTCATAAATTGGAAAATCAAATTTTACATCTAATTTGTTCAAAGAGGATTTGTTTTTCTTTTTAGAAGAACTAGTCTTATGAGTAGAAGATGATGTTGATGATGATGGTGATTATGGAGGAGATGGTGGGGGAAGCATTCCTCCCTCTCCCTTATCTTCTTGATCTTTAGGTGATGAAGTGTCTCCATCTTTGCTCTTCTTAGACTCACGATACATCTCTTCCACCATTGCACGTATCGTCATGAAACTATCCAAGAATTGAGATTCTGACCCAAGTGGAGTTTCATCTGCCATCCTTCTTTATGAGAAGACCATTACAATCTTTAGATTTGCCTCAACAAGTTCACCTTCACCTCGTCTAAGCCTCAACCTAGTAAGCATTCAAATCTCCACACAAACTTGTCAAACCTTTAAAAACCTTACTTCTCTGATACCACTTGATCTGTTAATGAAAAAGGTATTATAGACTATGTGTGAAATTGCCTATGGTACTTAGTGCAACAGATTGAAAATATTGCGAATAACATAAACACTTATACAATTAGAAAAAACATTCAAACACATCAACAAAATCAAATTTGATAAAGGAGTTCACGAGACTTCCTGGCTACATCTACTGGTCCTTTCGCTTCTAGTGTTGACCTCTCTATTATGCCTTCAAATTATGGTTACACGTGTGAGCTCAGAAATAGAGTCTCAAACACGAAAATGGAACTCACCACTGAGTTCAGCTCGAGTTCTCGAGTCAAAACGAATATAAACTAGACTGTATTTGGTCAATATGACCTCCAGACCCCATGGAACAGTTCAAAACCACACTTTGTCTACTTTTTTTTTCGTGATACAGTATTAATGTACCATGTTTAATTAAAAACTATAATAAATGTGGAATAATGTTATTATACTAAAAACAAAGGATAAACCAAAGGACCGGTGGGCATGGAGTTGACCTGGACTGTCCGACCATTTCCCGACATAGATCTCGATACCATATCATCCAACAGCTATCGCGTCGTCTGATCGTCAACTAATCCAGATGATCTCCACCGTCGATCTATCCTGCTTGATTCGTTGGATGTCGTGTAATTTTGCGCTCCAACTAGCACATCGGTTAATTCTCCGAAAGCACACGAGAAAAGTTGTTTTAGGATGCTACGTGTCGATGGCTGAGTGGAATCGTGTTGATTTCTGCAAAACCATTTCCAGCCTTTGAGGTGCACGAAAAATTGTTTACCGCTTTCCTACCAGAACTCGAAGAAGTTTAACTTCTTTTGAATAACCTCATCACGTCCTTTTTCCAGAATAACCTACTTGCATGTCTTGATGCAATATGCGTCGATCTCTTTTGATCGAAGGATCCAACAACTATGGTGTGAACCAATCACACATACACCATTCCTTCTTTGCTGACATCACCAGAACCTATGACTCATTCCCGGGTTGCCATGTGTCCTGTTGACGTAGGCATTGACTTTTTGACCTAAATCTTTGATTGGCTCTAATTTGTTCATCCAGACTCAGATTTACGCGTCGTTCGCACAGTTGGAATCGTATCGATGAGCACTTCGATTTGATTCAACTTTCAACTGAATTTGAAGACTTCTGATCTAGAGATAAAACTGAATCTATTTTGGATCACTTTTTATTGTTTGTTCTTCTCTTTTTTATACCTTTTATTGTTAGTTCTTCTCTTTTTCCTTTCTATTCCTTACCTTTTCTTTTAATCTTGATTTATGTATATTTTTTGTATTCATAATTTTTTTTAATAATCATTATTTTCTTAATATTGTTTCTTTTATTAGTCCTTCAATCTTGTTATTTTTATTTATTTTTTGAGTTCAAAACTAAATAAAAAACCAATATTTATTAAAACTAAATATTTTATTTAATTAATTAAAAACCAATATTTATTAATCTATGTGTTTCAAAACTTAATATTCAATTATAGATTTAGCAATTTTATTTTTCAAAAATTGAATAAATAATCAAGTAAATAAATAAATATAATATTTATTTAGCCATATATATCTATTTATCTAAAACTAAATATTTAATTAATTAAGCTATACATATTTAGTCCATACATATTTAAATAAATAAATAAAATAAAATATTTATTTATCTATTACATCTGTTTTTCCAATTTTGACATTAATGTATTATTTAAGGCTATAGTCTAATTAGATTGCTTTTTTGCCCTTAAAATCATGGAAATTCCGGCAAGATTTTGATAAAATCTGGTAGGGATTTTTGTAAATCCAGGTTACAACGGTCAAACTTCAAGGTTTTGGGTGCTCTAGAAGTTTTTGAGGGCGCTAAATCAATTTCCACCATCAAAAATATGATTCAAACACTACTACTGTAAGTTATTATGAATTTTTTTTGGGTGGATTTCGGGCAATTCCTACGCCTCAATAGACACTTTCTTATTTAAGTATGACCTAAATATTAATCTATTTAATCCAAGATATTTTTATTTAATTATGAATTATAATTTATTTTCAAATTATTAATTAGCAGTTACATTCTAAGGGTGACTTTCATTATATTAAAATATTAATAAATAATAATTTCTAGTCAAAACTAACTATGAGATTCTAACATTCAAATATTAATTATCTTCATCGTTATCCCTATTTAATCTGATGTCATGATTTGTTTATCCATCTTGTCTTGATGATGAACCATGCGAGACGGTTCGAAACAAAAATTAATTATATTCATGGCTATCCTTATTTAATATTATTTAATATGATGCCATGATTTGTTTATCCATCTTGTCCTAATCATGAACCATGTGAGATGGTTCGAAACAAGTGGGAAGATACATTTTGATGTGATTTTCTCCAAATTATTTCTTGCAATTTGAAGAGTTATTTTTTAATGTTACAGTTCTAAGAGTACCTCATTGGTTATACTAACATGGACGGAGTGTAAAATGGAAAAATAGTGTAAATATATATTAAAAAAATAGACATGGATTTATTATGGTAAAAACAAAAAGAGATTAAAAATGAGCATTGTCTACCGACGCAACAAATTCGCCCGGATGTCAGATTCTTGTCGGAATCTAGCAAAAGAAATAAAAAGTTCGTAATGATGGAGTCTTTCAATCTTTTTCTTGATAGTGAAAATGGATTCAATGCCATCAAGAATCCATCAAGCACCCAAAATCATGAATTTTGACAGTTGTAACCCATATTTTCAAAAAAATTTATCCGAAATTTCTCATAATCTTGTCGGACTTTTCATCATTTCTGGGCTAATTTGTGGGTTTTTTAGACTACACTTTAAAATTTTTATTCCTTTAGTAGTTTTCAAATATAATTTTTCCTTTTTGGAAGTTAATCTTTAACCTACCATGAAACATATTAACTTTGATCTTTTCTGAGAGTTGAATTATGTACTTGTCGTGAATCATCAAATAATATAATTATACATTAGATTCAAATATTTTATGAACAAAAAATACGCTGATAATTTGGATTATTAAAATTTATTTCTCACTTTAAAAAATAGCATTGTCTATCGATGCCACAAATTTGCCCAGACGACAACATTCTTGTTGGAATTAGGTAAAAACAAAAAAACAAAAAATCAAAATGCTAGAGTGTTTGAATGGTTTTTTTTATGGTGAAAATGGATTTATCACTATCAAGAACCCCTGGGGCACCCAAAATCCTGAAGTTTGAGAGCTGTAACACAAATTTTAAAAACTTTCTACTGGATTTTTTCATAATCTTGCCGAAATTTCCATTATTTTTTGGGCTAATCTATGGGTTCTTTAGACTACATGTAATATATATATATATATATATATATATATATATATATATATATATATATATATATATATATATATATATATATATATATATATATAGATATATATCTAAACTTAATAATTAGTCCTTTCAATATTCACCTTACAAATCAATAATTGAGAATAATTATTGCACAATTTTGATGGGATAAGTTTAAAAATAAATTTTATTTCCTACAGAGAAGGAAAAAGATGACAGCATGGAGGATATACTTGAAAACAACAAACTAAAGAAGGATCTGCCAAGCACTATGGAACTTGATAGGGACCATGAGATGACCCCAAGTGAGGTTGGAACGGAGGACCATGATCTGTAGGAAATTCTTGAAAGGGAGAATCTCGATCTAGAAAAGTTCCTGGAGTAGGGAACTACCAAAGGGGTTGATTCTCTACCACAAGAGGAGTTTGACAGAGCACAACAGCTCTTCCTTTGGAGATCTCAAGCAAAGGTTTCTGGAGTCAAAAGAAACCATGATAGCTAGGAAAATAGAGGGGTAAAAATGATGGAGGCAACATTGGGAGCCACTCCCAAGAACCTAGGCAGGAAAAGAGGACGAAAAAGGCAGAATGAGCTACTGACAAAGTGTGGGAAACTCATGATCAACTCAGGTAAGATGAAAGACCTTACTAGCTACTCCTTTACAAACCTTTCTTAATGAAGCTTACAACCTGGAATATTAGGGGTCTAAGAAGCAAAAGGAGACAAAGAAATCTTAGTAATAGAATGAAAGAAGAAAAACCAGATATGGTGCTTATCCAGGAAACAAAATGTTCAATAGATAAAATAAGAGAGATACATAGAAAATGGCTCATCAAGTATGAATATCTAGAAGTTAAAGTAGACAACACAACAGGAGGGATTCTCACACTGTGGAACCCCCAGAAACTTGGAATCCTAGGTGTTGAAGCATCCAGGAACTACTTGTTGGGCCGTTAATATGTCATTATTATTATCACTTTTGAATGCCTATTCCGCCCATTTCTACTCTTCTTTATCATGTCATTTATCATGATTTATCATATAACTCCATCTTATAATGATTTATGTTCTTATGGAAAAATATTATTTATTCTCCTTTATTTTTAATAAATTGATGATTATGCATGATTTTATCAATGATGGTTTATTAATAGATTGGTTGTAACATTATTCACCATTTTTAGCCTCCAAGATAATTTCCAAATTGAAGATTTGATCATTAAATATTCCAACTCAGAAATTCACTGGAATAAGAAGTGACAGTTTTACGGTTGAGATTCTGGGCAGATGAAGAAGAATCTGGAAAATCCGGAACATGGGTTTTGCCAAGAATGGACGAAATTAACTTTATTGAAGAATGGTTTGTCCAAATTTGGCTTGTATTGAGAGAAACGCAGGCTTCTTTGAGCATGATTTTCTCAGATTTGTTGTTGCGGTCGTCCTCCAAATCTTAGCTGCAAAGCCAAATTCACCTTGCTCTTGTTGAAAGATGGATGGAAATATATTTTCTTGTTGATCAATTGGTTAGAAGCAATCCAATATTGTTATGAGAGATCATATTTACTATTTGATTTCTCCTCTTTGTGATTATAAAAGGAGAGCATGTATTATGTATTGGGGGAGGATGGTTGAGAGATGGAGAGATTTCTTATTGTAACAATACAATTCCTCATTGACTCTCATTGATTAAACAAAGATCGACTGTTTGTAAATGTTGTTATGCCTAATTAATACAAGAAAGTGTTGTCGTTTAACTTCTTAGTTCTGCAGTAGCTCAACAGTGTTTCATCGATGGTTGAGGGCCCGACCCTCGTGGATCGATCCATTGTTTGTATCTCTACCTTTTCATTATTGTTGTGAGATAGTTCATATTTGCTTTTATTACAGTTTGCAAGTTAATCGGTTTGCTGCTTAATTGTTTTGATATCATTGTGTTATATTAATGAATCGTGTTGCTATTCTTTTATTATTTAACAAGAATCTCAACACTGTATAATTTATCTTGTTAATGCCTTAATAGAGCTTCGTTGTTCTATTTCAATTATGGTTTCATTCCACTTGCTGTTCCATTTGATTGATATTCATTACAGATTGTTGTTCAATAGGATTGGTTATCCAATTCCATTAATTAGAGTTTGTTGTTCAGATTTATTAAATAGGATTGTTGTTTAATTCCTTTAATTACAATTTGTTGTCCATTTACTTTGTTGTTCATTTATGTTGATTAATTGCAAAGAGTTTGCTTTTAAAAAGTTTTCCTAGTTTACTTTCAATAGCAGCTTTAGTTCAATTTCTATTTCCTTTTAATTGCTTTAAAGCAGGACAGTCAACTGTAGAGAACATTGGTTATTGCTTCCTCGTTCCCAGATTGATTGTCTTGTTCCAGTTTGATTTCAATTGCATCAATCTCTAGAGGAATGAGTTATTGCTACTGTATCCTCGATTGATGTTTGCTGAGTGAATAGTTGGATTTCAGAGCATTTGAGTTTATGTTGTTGATTTTCAAGTATCCATTTATTCTTACATTTAGAACACTGTACTACATCTTTCATAACATTACTCTTGAGTAAATAGACGCCTCAGACTGAGTACACTCTTGAAATAAAAAGTCGTCCCTGGGTTGACAACTAATGTGAAGATAATTACGAGTTAAAAAGACACCTTTTATCGCTCAACACTACCTATCAATGGTGATCCAACCTTTGGGTGATAAGGAAGTCTAGTTGATCACAAATGTCTATGGTCCTCAAAAACTTGAAGACAAACTTAGGCTTCTTAGCTCACTGGAGGAGCTAAGAGAAAGATATCCTGTTATGCTCTAGATTCTGGGAGGGGACTTTAATATGATCAGATCTCTTTTAGAAAAAAAAGGTGAGACCAGAACTTTAGGCAGAGACTCCATAGCCTTTCAAAACTTCCTAAACAACATGAGGCTAGTGGATACAGAGACAAAAAATGGTACCTTGACCTAGAATAATAAGCGGGGAGGAACTTCTCAAGTTGCCTCTAAACTAGATAGATTCGCAATCTCTGAGGACCTCATTCTCACGGGCCTTGACTTGTATGCTTTAATCCTCCCTTTTGGAGTCTCAGATCACTGGGCTATCCAACTTGAAGCTTCTTTTATAGGCACTCCGAGCGAAAAAACTTTTAGGCTTGAAAATATTTAGCTCACCCACCCTGACTTCATCAGTAACATTGGAAAAAGGTGGGCAAAAGATATGCCCATTCAAGGAACCAATATGTTCCTTCTACATCAGAGGCTGAAACACATCAAACTCAAGCTTAAAGAGTGGAACAAAAATGAGTTTGGCAATATCTTCAAAGCCAAAAAAGAAGTTGAACAGAGACTACAGGGAATTAGCCAGGTCCTCACCATAGATGGCTTTACCGAGGAAAGGGAAATACAAGCGAACTCTCTTCAACAGGAATGGGAAGACAAATGCAAGCAAGAGGAGATCTTCTGGAGACATAAATCGAGAGTGCAATGGATAAAGGAAGGAGAAAGAAACACAAAAAAATTTCACAAGTCAACCATGGATCACAGGTCTCATAACAGGATTTCAAAACTCAGAGATACTCAAGGAAAATAGCTCAGCACCCACAAATAAATAGAATCTTCTCTGGTACAACATTTCCAAATCATAGCAGAGGAGCCTCTCATAGATAGATCACAATACATCAACAACTTATCAAAGCACATTCCTAAGCTTGTAACAGGAGAAGACAATTACATTCTTAACAGGCCAGTGACTGAAGAGGAGGTTAGTGAAGTCATCAAAGAGATGCAAAATGGGAAAGCTCTAGGCCTGGATGGGTTAAATGTAGACTTCTTCAGAGCATGTTGGGAAATATTCAAACAAAATATCCTTGATGTGGTGGGGGACTCGAGGAAAAACAAAATTGTTTTGAGGGTGCTTAATGCCTCTTTCATAACTTTGATTCCAAAGCAGGGAAAAGCTATGACACCAGATAGATTTAGACCCATAGCTTTATGCAATGTGGTGTACAAAATTATATCCAAAGTAATTGCAAACAGGCTCAAGCCCCTCCTTCCAACTCTTGTGTCTGTGGAACAAACTAGATATGTGGAAGGAAGGCAAATTCTAAATAACACCATTCAATCTCACGAGGTGGTTCATTCTCTCAAGAGCAACAAGCAAGCAAGTATGATCATATAAATTGACCTAGCGAAAGCTTATGATAACCTAAACTAGGCATACATCAGGGAAGTACTAATAGCGTATGACTTTGACCATAACTAGATAAGATGGGTCATGGCTCTTGTCACCATAACTAGTTTTTCAATCTTGCTTAATGGCTCAGCATCCAGAACCTTTAGGCCTTCAAGAGGACTCAGACAAGTAGATCCACTCTCCCCCTTCCTCTTTATTCTCATGATGGAAGGTTTAGGCAATGTGATCAAATCAGCCAAAGAAGAATGAAAAATCCAGGGTCTCAAACTCACCATGAATGGGGATGCCTTGACTCATCAACAATTTTTGGATGACACTATGCTGCAGGGAACACCCATGGTCAAGGAAGATAAAGCTTTCAAGCAAATCCTGAACAACTTTGCTATGGATGCTGGTACAAAGGTAAGCCTTACCAAATCAAAGATTTTCTTTTTTAATACTTACATTGCTATTCAGAGAAACCTCACCAAAATTCTCGGCTTTCAAAGAGAACATCTACCCACCAAATATCTAGGAATACCTCTAACGGACAAACCTCTGAACAAGGCAGTTTGGGAGCCAGTCACTAATAAACTCCAGGACAAAGTCCGGAAATGGACAAGTAGGTCTTTGAATTTAGCAGGACGGCTAGTGCTAACAAAAGCTATCCTACAAACTGTTCCCATCTTCATGTTTTCAACCCTTCCTACTCCTAAAGGAGTTGTGCAACACATCAAAAATATCCAAAGAGACTTTCTTTGGGGCAAAGGGGAAGAGAAAAAGAAATGGGCTTTGGTAGCATGGGATAAGATCTGTAAACCTAAGACACATGGAGGTTTGGGACTTCATGACCCTGAAACCCTAAGCAAAGTTTTGGGGGCAAAACTATGGTGGAGATGGCTAAAGGAATCGGTAACCCCTTGGGCCAAGGTCTGGAAATAGAAGTATGAAAATAATTGGCAAGAAAGGGATCACATTCGAATGTCTGGGCTCATCAAAGGCTCCCACATTTGGAACAAAGCATGGGAGAATAGAGCCATTATTCAGAAACACAGTTTCTGGGGGATCAGAGATGGAAACCTAGATTGGTTTTCGGGGGACAACAGGTAACAGGAACCTAACCTGTTAAGAGAATAACTAGCCAATCTCAACAATGACACTGACAACAAGGGTTTACTCAGGGTAAATGACTTCTGGGATCAGGCTAGGAGCAAGGGAAAATGGAGAATATGGAAGGACCTGGTATATAGTGAAGAAACCCCTTTGAAGGCCTAGGTAGAAGCTCTTGCAGTGATCTTGGAACAGAGAAATATTTTGACATCAACTTCGTCAGACCAACTAAGATGGGGAAGAAACAATGAAGGCAACTTCAACCTCAAATAAGCCAAGAGAATGGACCTAGGGCTTGAATTTCAAAACCCTAATAAGGTATGGAATACCTATGGCAGAGCTAGCACTAGATAAAAATCAAACTTTTCATGTGGTTGGTGCAACAAAAAAAATTTCTGACTTGGGAAAACCTTCGAAAAAGAGGTGTAGTCGGTCCATATAGATGCCAGTTATGTGAATTACAAGAAGAAACAATGGAACATCTACTCAACCTCTGCCCATTCACATCCACCTTGTGGAATTGGGTGGCTTCAATCTTCAGACAAACGGATAGGGACAACTTCAGCATTACAGGCACTTTGAAGAATTGGAGGAGAAACTTCTATGAAAATGAAATAATCAATCAAGCTTGGACTCTGGTTCCAGGATTTCTAATCTGTGATATCTGGAAAGAACACAACAATAGGATTTTCAAGAACAAAGTTGGCTCATCCCATAGCATCATAGCTTATATTATTACACAGCTAAAAGAGACTGTAGGAACCCTCCTAAAGAAACCCCCCGATATCCCACCTCAAGACCAGGATGCACAAATACTATTAAATTTGGGTCTACAGGTGCCTTTCCCCCAGGGCATAAGCAAGGTTGTAAATCATATAACAGTAGATAAGGACTCCTCGAAACCACTTCCTCATGGTTTTTTGAAATTCAATATAGATGGAGCCTCTAAAGGAAACCCTAGGGTGGCTAGTTATGGCGGAGTCATAAGAGATGAGCAGGGATACATAAAAGTGATCTTTCATAGTCATTTGGAGAAGGCCACTAATAATATGGCGGAATTGAATTGATAATCAATTCGGTCAAGAAAATATGTAATGGCACAACACCAGAAAGAGTGACGAAACATTGGAGGTTATTACAGGTCTATCAGCGTATACAATCCCACCTAAGAGTCCTGAGGACCCTCAATTTTTTTCATGTGCACAAAACTTGCAACAAGTTAGCAGATTGTTTGGCAAATGAAGGAGTACTCTGTTCAAAAAGTAATTGAAGATATGACTGGATGTCGACTCCCCCAGGGAGATTGCGCGAAGACTGTCACAAACATGCTACCAAAGACAGGGATTACTTTCAAAGCATGAGAAATAAGTAGAGAGATCACTAGTGTTCTGTGTAAAGACAGAGCATGGCATAGAAACTGGGGTTTAAGCGTAAATCCATCGATAAGCAGAAGATCAATGGAGTAGACAGAAAGAAACGAAAACCGTCGGATCTTTTAGATCGACATACAGTAATGGTGAAAGAGCGCAGAGTTAATTCGTGGGGATAATTCTTTCACAACAGTAAAAGTGGTATTTCGGGTGACCTCAAACCCTTAAGCGGTATTGAAGGGTGAGCAGTTGTTGCCACTCATCAAGCAACACGTAGCAACAAGGAGGAGAGAGGAAACCACTTTTTTGGCAGATAATCCTCATGTTACTTGTCAACCCAATATCCCTAACAGTCGTTGGATCTAGCACGAGTAGATCAACAGTTGAGGTTTGTCGTGCAAGTTAGCTGATCAGGTCAGCGACAACCATCGGATTGAGTGCCGATCAACAGCCCAGATCTAATCGTAAATCGCATTAGAGAAAGGTCAAGGGACGATAGAGATAGAATTGTGATACACTGATGGGCGATTAAGCGATGAGCTGTTAGCCGTTGGATGGGAAATTGGAATCGACAGCGGAGATTGGGGCGATCGGAGATCGGTGAATGGAGAGCACAACAGAATGCTGATGGACTGGGAGTGCGGACCCACCAATATTTATAATCACGGGTGTAAAATTTTTGAAGTTCGGCCTTATGGGTGTTGTGTGGGATTTCCTGTGTATTCCTTTGTATTCTGTTATAATGAATGGTCCCGGTTTTTAAAAGGAAAACCCGATAAAGTGTTGTGGTCAGGTTTTAAGGCTTAAAGCCTCATTTGAACACTTCTGATAGGTTTTGTGGGCCATAACCCACAGACAGATTGTTAATGGGTATTTCTTAGTTTCTCTACACACTAGGTGGGCAGATGTTTTGTTTTCAACTCCTTTGTTGTCTTGTAAGGGCTTTTCATAGTTTTTGGAGTTAGGTTAGGGTTTTGCCAGCCCAGTTGCCTATTGAATTTTCATAGAGCTAGTGCTGCTTTGTGTACATTATGTATTTTTATAGATTAATGGAAGGTCCCACTCTTACTTGATCAAAAAATATTAGTGTAATATTAATAACTAACACAATCACATCAAGAAAGTGGTTGCTAAATGCTAGTTCCCTCTCTTTTCCACCTTATAATAGCATCAATTGACATATAAAAGATGGAAAATGACGTTGATCAGCTCATAGCAATAACTAATAATGTGATTGTGCTAGTTGAGGACTCATTTGCATGGGGCTGATTAGTAGACCATGCTTAACTATAGTTGACAAGGTTGACCATAATTGAGGAGGGTTGATAATGGTTGGTTGATGTTAACCATGCTTGGCCATGGTAAACCATTAATCTAAAAATGTATGTATGTTACATTAATGTTGACAACTATTACTTTAATGTTACATTAATATTTGTCAACCATGGTTGACAATGGTTGAAGTTACATTAATGGTTGAACAAGGTTGACGATGGTCAACCATTATTACGACAAAATATTTATGTTACATTAATATAACATGTTGAACAATAATAACCACGTTTAAACCTGGTGACAATGTTTGACCATGATAAAGCCTCCTTGACAATGTTTAAACATGGTTGAGTATGGTTAATCATAGTCATGTCTAACCATGAACAAGGTAGTATGTTGTCCATGGCTATCATAATTTTCCATGGTTCTCATTGAGTTAACCATTTTTACCATGGTTTTCCATAGGTCAATTGTACTAAGTATGGTTGATCATGTTGTGTATGGTTGATTATGCTTGATTATGCTTGAGCATAGATGAACACGGTTGAGCTTCTTTTAACATGGTTGAGCAAGGTAGATTATGGTTGAACTTGGTGACCATGTCTGAGCATGCTTAATCTTTATTAATCATGGTTGAGCTTATTTGACCATGGTAGACTTTGGTGAACATATGGTTGACTATTACTAAACATGGTGGACCAAGATTGTCAATATTTAGATATAGATGATTATGGTCAACCATGGTTGACCATGATGTCCATGTTAATCATGGTTGGCCAAGTTGGAAATGGTTCACCAAAGTAAAAAATGGTCAACCATGTACATCATAATTGACAATGATCATTTCACCATGTTTGACCTTGGTTGAGCATGGTTCACCATCTTCACCATGTTGAAGACGATTGACCTTGTTGTCTACAATTGACTATCTTCAACCACATATGACCATAGTTTATTGTGTTTGAGCTCAATCAAATGAGGGAACATCATGATTGATGTGGTTAAACATGGTTGACCATGGTTTTCAATGGTTTTGGTTAAACAAGGTTGACCATGGCTAAAGTTGGTGACTATATTTGACCATGTTTGAACATGCTTGATTATGGTCAAAATATTGTTAACTATGGTCAAATAAGGTCAAGTTATGGTTAATCATGAATATAGTAGTCCACCTTGTCTATGTTAATGTTAATTGTCCATTATTTGACCATGTTGACAATCATTGATCAGGTTGTCCATGATTGACTATGGTTGAGCATAGGAACATGGTTGGAAATACTTGAGCATGTTTGAACATGGTTGCACTTGGTGACCATATTTGATCATGGTTGGGCTTATCCAACCATGGTTCAATATGGTCAACATATGGTTGACTATGGTTAAACATGGTAGATCGAGGTTGTCAACATTCATCTATAGATGATTGTGGTCAACCATGGCTAACCATGATTCCCATGCTGACCATGGTTGGCCATCTTGATCATGCTTACCATGGTTAACCACAGTTCATCACAGTCAAACATGTTGACCATGTAAACCATTTTGATTGTGGTTTTACCAAATTTGTTATTAGTTTAACATGGCTTGTCATTTTAACCATGTTGATCATGGTTGACCTTGTTGTGAAGGATTAACTATGCTTGGCCACATATGATCATAGTTGACTGGACTTTAACCTCAATCAAATGAGGGAAGATCATGCTTGATTAGGTTAAACATGGTTGACAATGGTTGTTAATGATTTTCCTTTATTCATTACAACATCATTTTTGTGTCCAATTACGATGACATTTGAGGTTCATCACATCCTAATGTCATTTGTTGCGCATCACATTGTGATGAAATTTATTCTTCATCGCATATGATGTTATCTATTGTTTTTCACATTACGTCATGATTTATCCTCTAGCTTAACCCTGGTCAACAATTTTCATCCTTTCTCAATCATAGTCAACCATAAGAAAATGTGGGCAACACAGTCAACCATACTCACCATGTGCAATGCACCTCCAAATTAAACATAAAAAAAATATTCTACTTAATCTAATATTGACAGGCTATCATTATTAAGTTGTAGTGAAGTTTGATCTTAAAAAAAGAGTCTACTTCCAAGGACATATAGAATCAATATTCCCATGTGTATGATATTAAGTGATTTTGATTGATGACATGCTATTGAGGTACTCTTTCCATAAAAAAACATGTTTGGGAACTAATGAAAGCATGCATCATTTTCAGCTCACGACTACTCGAACTTGAAACTTGTTTATTTCGATTCATTCTTATGACTTATATCACCATTGAGCCCTCATGTCATAAGGTATATGAACCTCTGCCTTAGTCCAATGTATATTCCATACTTAAATTTATTTATTTTTTTACGCGAAGTTAAATGCGAACCACGAGAGTCATAGTTCAACCATGTATCAAACCATACACCAAGCCACCGACACAACAACCTATGATGGATATTATTATGCTATTTCCAACCCCCTCCTTGAGTACCCTTGGAATTCATGATGAGTGGTCCTTGGTTACATGTCACACATGTAGTTTACTTCTTTGAGCAATCCATGTGACGAGGTCATATATGGACAACTTACATGTTCCATGGAATCTGGATAACATTCATGGCTTGATGCCTCATACTCGTTCAAGTGACTACCATCCCGAACCTTTTCATATGACATTGTGCCTATTTTCTACAGACAAAGATCTTCTTGACAATGGGTTAGGATTTGAAGAAATCTACTCAGTTTCCTAGTGTTTGATTATACTATGATTCAATAGAGTTTTATTTTCATCTCACCCTATGGTGATGTCTTTAACTGCAACTTGAAAATAATATACCTTTCATAGCCTATTTGATGAATTATGCTACTGAGGCTTTGTTTCCTAGGTTTGAATTTTTCTTATTTTTTTTATCATGCAAGTGGAAAAGAAATCTAACTAATGATTTTATTTAGGGAGTTTTTAGGTTTTATGTTGATCCTTTCAATGACAGCCTGATGCCAAACAATTTGTTTGGATAATGCAGATATTTTAGAGAACATAATAAAAATACCTTGCTATCTGCCATTTCCACATGATCTTTTAACTATTAGCTTTGGAAAGGTATACAGCTTAATTATTGCATTCAACCTTTTTTTTGTAACATGTTTTTTCTCATTTGTTATCCTCTCAAAGTTTCAATGAAAGTTGATGCGAGCATTTCTTCTTTTGAATTATTTCCATGGTTTTTCGATTGGAAGAATTATAAGGGTTGCATGCTTGGATTCTTCTTCAGATTTTTGAATAAAGGAAATCACTTGTTGAAAGAACCTTGTTGGTTAAGGTCTAAGTTGGCCATGGACGTAGATAATTTGTACTAGGTATTACACCACATTTTCATTTTACTATTCTTTGTTCCTTGAATACTTCATTTTTATTTTGGGTTATTTTTAGCTTAATTTAGAATAAAGGGTTTCATACTTGAAAACATTTTATTTTTTGGTTCAATGGAAAGGCTTCCAACTATATACTCAATTCCCTAATAATCTACATATTTTCAAGAAGTTATTCATTGTCAAATTTATGGATTCAAGAATTTATTTTATGGCTTATGTTTTTATGGTGAGCTTACTAACATAAATTTCTATGATTGTTTTGTAACAAGATTGTTCTCCAAATCCCAACAATACTTTAGGTTTATCGCTCCTCGCAAGAACCCTCCTTGAACATTATGTTTCTTGCACAAGTACTTAAAGGATAAAGCGAATGATGTTGATTGATGATTTACCATGAGTACTTCTTATGAGCTTTATTTATGAGGGTTTATGCATACTCAATCTCGAGTTGTATTTTTAGTTTTAAGGATTCAATATTATTAAATTATTACTTTGTCTTTTGAACAATTTATTCAATGAGACTATAGAGTATGCATACACAACTTGTTTTGGAAATATTCATACACTAGGTTATTCTATACTCAATTTTTTTTATGTCTAGGATACTTGAACCCACAATTTATGCATGATTAATCTAAATGATATAAGAAGGTGTTTTGACTATATTATTATGTATGTATGCATTTATTCTCTGTAACTGATTTTATTCTAGAAATATTTCAACATTACTCCTCAATCAGGAATATGCATGGTTATTATTTTTAATTTGTTCAGTATTTCGTTGTTTTAAAATTAGATACTCTTCATATCACATAGTTCATAGTTTATTTCGAATTTTCCTCCTTTATATACTTGACCAAAGTCAAGATTTAGAGTATTTCTTAGCAAAATTTGTGGATAAATGGGTAGTTGCGGGATACATGTACAATTCAATTATGAAGCCACCTACTGAGTGGGTTTTACTTAATGAAGTGGTAATGCATGTGTAACATGCTTAAATATTTCTATTTGACTATGTGGTATATTGAAATAAAATCCTCTATAGAGTTTCCACATACTCCATGTTCATGATAAAGTAGTAGTACTTGTCCAAAATACTATCATATTTGAATTTGATGTTTTAGATAATTCATTGAGGAATATTCCTCCTCTTTTAAAGAAAATATACATACCTATATTTTCTCTATTCAACATATCGTCCTATATTTATATATGTTTGATTCGTTGACTATGAAACATTCATGTATCCATGCATTACTTGTTTTCAATAGTTAAATGCATTCACGATAATTTCCATAAATTTACTCATGCATGTTAATTACTTGTTTTTCTTCCTCTAGTCATTCAATGTATTGTTCCTTGTTCATTATTGGCGTAAACACCCACATGCCAAACATTAATATTAATTACATGTTTTGAAACCAAACCTCTCTGATAAAAAAATGACTACAATATTCTGTTTACCTATCTGAACACTTGGAAATATAGTAGGATCTAGCAAAGTTCCTCCCAACCAATGAATTGTAACAACAAAAATTCCCCCCTTAGCAAGAGGATTCTCTACTACTAGTAATATCATCTTCATTTGTTCATATTTTTCCTCCTCCCCATGTAGAGTCTAGAAACGTCCTACTTGTTCCATGTCCAATCACTCTTTTTTGTACCTTGGATTTTTACAGGAGTATTTATTTCTTTTCTTTCTAGCATTTGCATTTAACTATAACCAAATTCTCCTTTTCCCCAACCCAACATAGAATCTCTCTCTAGTTACATTGTCTCTTGGTTGTGATCATTTCTCCTAGAATCTTGGGGAATCATGGGAGGTTATAACTATGACAATTTCCACCTTTACTTGTCCAGTACTTGGGACTCCATACACAAATAATTACTTGACAATAGAGCATCATGACGACTCACGTACTAGTTCCCAATTGGCAGTGCTCGAAATCCATCAACCAAGGGGGTATCCCTGATTTGAAGCCCCAATTAGACCGCACACCTTTTGGAATAGGAGCCCCATCTAGAGTATCATTCTGGTTGCGATATTTTTCTTATAGATTTTTTGTGGCTTTAACTATCAGCAAGAAAGAGAAGAGTATATGTGCCTTTGGGAAAAAAAGTAAGTGTGCCTGGTGAATTTTCAGTTGTAGGTGTATCCATGTTCTTCTACTATGGAGGGAGGAATGTGAGCCTCTAAGAGAAAGGTAATAGTAACACCCTAGTAGAGGTGCACACAAGAGAAAAGATACCTGCCTAACATCGAGAAGAATATTCCACATAGATGCGACAATTGTTACAATAATTACAACACATTTTCAATTAGATAAGCACTAAAATAACCAAAATGTTCAACTACTTTAGTAAATGTGAAAGAAAACACGAACCATAAATATTCACAGGACAATCTTACAAATATTAACAATCCATGCATGAAAACATGTCGCCCTTCAAGCTTCAAGTATGAAGTAAAATTCCCATGATACATGGATATAACAAGCATCACTAGCTCTAATAGTGGAGCATTGGAGCCACTCCTTGCTCCCCAAAAGAAATAGCTTGTCTCTCTAATTCCTTGCGGGAGGAGCCAAGGTCAAAAGACCTTTTGTTATATAATGAGGGTCTACATAACCAATGGGATGATGCTTCAACTCCTTGTGACTCTTTGACCACCCTCATGGATGTTTGAATTCCTATGACTTTTAAAATTTACATGGCTCTTGAAATTTTGTATGTGTCATTTGAACTTCCACTTTAAAATACATTTTGAATAGATAATTACATAGTCCATAATAATGATGTGGCATATGACAACTCAGGACATGACACTACTCATATGTACTGCTCAATGACAAGGTAATGTCAAGAAATTTCTACTTCTACTTACTACATGTTTTCTTGAGGATTCTCTTATATCCACCTCCTTATGGCTTAGAGGTAAGGAGTCTTCAATGATATCAAGTCTTAAGGTGTGGTTGCAAACTAGTGTCCATTTTGTTTTCTCTTTATTGATCAACTTGTATAATCAGCTACAAATATGTCTTTCAACATGTTTCCCTTCTCCATCTCCTTCATCATCATCTTGTCATCATGTGATAGAGAACCTGCATCTACAATTCACTCATGACTAGATGTCATCAGTCAGATAAAACCCTAGTCTAAGATGGTGTATGTTGATCCATTGAATGAGACAAAATCTGGTGGTTGTTAGGTCCCTATACTACTGGTGTAACCCCTTATTTTTATTAGTGTAACCCCCTTATTGTATTATTCTACCCATATAGTCCCCATGTTGTTATTATTATGCCCCATAGAAGCCCACTATTATTATTGTTGTGCCCCTACAATATTATTGTTATATAGGCTCTGATTGTATTGGTACCCCTTCAACTCCTATATATAAAAAGGAGGTCTTGTCATTTGAATCATCCAAGAATTGTTCATTTATGTAATGTAAAGGAGGTTTCCCCATCGAAGAGGCTGATTTTTAAGTCGTTGATCTATGTTTTATATCTTTTTGTGAGCCGGTTTCATAACATTAGGTATGAGAGATTTGGATTCTAGGGTTTCCTTGCTCCAAACAGGTCAACGTGGCATTTTTTCTATAACTTTTTTATCTATGAAGTTTCAGAAGCTAAAAAAACCCATTTGAGCTGAAATCTATTTGAATCTCGGGTCTGAATTTTAGATCTTGTCTCGATGTATTTTTAGAGATATCAACTGAGGAATTTAGGGTTTTTCCAAGCTCCACAATTCCATATCAAACAGGTCATCGTGGAATGTTCACTATAATTTCTTTTATACAATGGTTCAAACTATGAAATTAAAACCCATTTGAGCCAAATGATTGGTGAAGCTTGGCCCTAAGTTTCAGATCTTGTTTCACTATATTTTTGGAGATACCGTCCAAGACATTTAGCATTTCTTCAAGCTCCCGAATTACATCCCAAACAAGTGACCTCGGGAAAAGCCTCATAACTTTCTCTCTGAGCATCAGATTAAAATTTCGTAAGAAGTTACAGAAAGTGGATAGACTGTAATTTTATGTGTATTGGTTTTAGGTCTAAAAGTCAAAACAGTGACATGTGGCACTTCATACAAGTTAGATCCACTAAAAAAGTATATAATTAGGTCATCTTGGGAGATTGGGCATAACTCTTTCTTGGAGAATCAAATTTTGATCACACTGGTGGAATTAGAAAGAAGATGTAGAGGGTGAATTTAGGTTGCAATTTTACACCTTGGAGATCCAAAATTTTAGAGATCCAATAGATTCAAGATTGAGTTGCTAAAAGAAAAGAAAACTGACTCGAATCAAGAAAATAGAAACACCTAGTAAGCAAAATTAGATGGATGATTTGAAAAATGTGATCGAAGCTAAGATAAATAGTTTTATATGTTCCATGGAAGCTAATATCGATGGTAACGAAGCAAATTTGAAGAAAGGAATGGAAAATTTGAAGAAAGACATGGAAGGTTTGAAGGAAGGTGGGACAAAGTTGTTACAAGAAAGGCCTCCTAATGATGAGAAGGTAGTAGAGGAAACTCATGATGAGAAAAGAATAAATGTTAATCATGATTTCATAGAATCTAACATTGGATTGAAGACCCACCATATTCAAAAGATCGATATGAGGAAGTTGTTTGGCAATGACACCATAACATGGATACTACAAATGGAGAAATATTTTGATCTACATGATGTGCAACTGTTACAAAAGGTTCGTATTGCATCTTTATATTTAGAACCAAATCAATTTGTATGGTATAAAGGCCTTTTTTCTTGTAAAACACTTGTCACCTGGTCAATTTTGACAAAGGAAATTATATCACATTATGAGGATACAAAGAGAAACATCTTCTTTAGCCAATTGATAAATCTCAAACAAAAGGATTCAATGGCAGAGCCAATTGAGAACATCCAAAAATTGAATATAAGGGTAATTGATATTCTAGATAAGCAGAGGATTGATGCCTTCATAGTACTTTAAAGGATACCATTCAACATGAGGTTCATCTTTGGGAACTTGATTCATTGGAGAAGGCATTCAGGTTGGCAAGAAAAATTGAAAGCAAAATTATGGCAACAAGGAATCCTACCACTCACAATTATAAACATGGAATTGCTCTTGCTCCTAGCCTTCCACAAACTACAAGGCTGATATGACAACAATTAGAAGAAAAACGAGAAAATGACCTTTGTTACAGTTGTGATAGCAAATACACTAAAGGTCATAAGTGTCCTGAGAAGAAATAAATTTACATAGATGGGGAAGAGGAGCAACAAAAGGAATGAGAAGTGTCAAAAGAAGAGGATATACACCAGGGACAAATCCCAGAGAAAGAAGAAATGAATTTGACCATGTATTGTAATGCATTGACAAGAATTACCACTCCTCAAACTCTCAAGATAGAAGGGCATATCAAGAAGAAAAAGGTAATAATGTTGATTGATTTGGGTAGTAACCATAATTTTATTCATTGTAAGATAGCCAAGGAATTGAATTGCTTCCTATATCCAGCACCAGAGTGTCAAGTAATGGTTTCAAATGGAGGAACCATAAATTTCTCTGGAAAGTGCCATAATATCAATATATCAATGGGAGAATGTCTTGAATAGTCCAATTCTTTCCATTCCAATGGGTGGTGCAGATGTTGTACTAGGAGTCGAATGGCTACAATATTTGGGTACGATAGCTTCTAATTTTCAAGAACATTTCTTGAATTTTTTTTGGGAAGGAAAGGAAGTTGAATTAAGGGGTATCGAAGGGAAACCAGGAAAGCTAATCAACTCTAATACCATGACAAAGCTTCTAAAGAAAGAACAACAAGGCGTAATTTCACAATTATGTTCACTAGAGGTTCCCACATCGAAGTCATATATTTCTCCATATCTCCAAAACGTTTTGGAAAATCCTTCCAAGGTATTTGAGACTCCCAAAGGCCTCCCACCTATTCATGATTATGATCATGCTATTAATTTGATTCCAGGAAGTGTTCCCCCAAACATCAGGCCTTATAAATATCCATATGCCCAAAAGAGTGAAATTGAATGTATGGTTGCAGAAATGCTAGAGGTTGGTATTCAACCTAGTAAAAGTTATTTCTCTTCTCTAGTGGTATTGGTACACAAGAAGGATGGATCATGTCACATGTGTCTAGATTATAGGGAGCTAAACAAGCTTACTATTAAAGATAAATTTCACATTCCTATCATTGATTAATTATTCGATGAATTACATGGAGAAATTTACTTCACCAAGTTGGATCTTCGTTTAGGATATCATCAAATCAGAATGAAGACATAAGACATTCCAAAAACAACATTTAGAACTCATGAGCGTCATTATGAATTCTTTGTTATGCCTTTTTTCCTTACCAATGCACCTTCTACATTTAAAGGTTTGATGAATTCCAATTTCAAACCCTTCCTTACAAAATATGTGTTAGTATTTTTTGATGATATACTAATCTACAGTAAGTCTTGGAAGGATCATGTTCAACATGTTGATAGGGTGCTCAAACTATTGGAGGAGAAACAATTATATGCAAAAATCTCCAAATGTTTCTTTGGAGTATAAGAGGTGGAATATTTGGGTACTCAGTTAGCTCATAGCTCATCTTATCATCCTCAATCTAATGGGCAAACTGAGATAGTGAACAAATGTTTGGAAGGATATATTTGTTTCCTTGTATCTGATAAACAGACACAATGGGTCGAGTGGTTTCCTTTGGCTGAATGGTGGTATAACACGTCCTTCCATACTGCAGCAAAAATGACCCCATTTATGGAACTTTATGGATACCATCCACCATCTATCACATCATCTTTAAAAGAAAATTATAAGGTTCAAGTAGTGGAAGATGACATCGAGCATCAACAACAAGTTCTCTAACTCTTAAAGGATAACCTCACTTTGGCACAGAAGAGAACAAAACAATAGGCAAATCAACATCATAGTGAAATAATTTTTGATGTAGGTGACTCGGTATTTCTACGACTACAACCATACAAAAAAATTCTCTCAAGCACGCTAAGATGGATAATAAATTATCACCAAAGTATTATTGTCTGTAGAAGGTGTTACAAAACATTGGTACTATAACATACAGATTGGAGCTTCCTACATCTTCCCGAGTGCTCCTAGTTTTCCATGTTTCATGCTTAAGGATGGTTATAGGTGAGAAGATCCCAATTCAAACAATATTTCCAGAACATGACGAGGAATGAAAAAATCATATTGGAACCAGAAGTAGTCACAAAAACAAGAAATTGATAGCTATGGAATCGATCAATTTTAGAGTATCTCATCAAGTGGAAGAACTTACCCACTGAAGATTCCACATGGGAGGATGATAATTTTAGAGAGAAGCATCCAGGACTACTCAAGTGTTGAGGAAAACACTTTTTGAAAGAGAGGGGCATGTTAGGTCCCTATACTACTAGTGTAACCACTTATTTTTATTAGTATAACCCCCTTATTGTATTATTGTGCCCATATAGTCCACATGTTGTTATTATTGTGCCCCATAGAAGCCCACTATTATTATTGTTGTGCCCCTAAAATATTATTGTTATGTAGGCTATAATTGTATTGGGACCCCTTAGACTCCTATATATTGAAAGGAGGTTTTTCCATTTGTATCATCCAAGAATTTTTCATTTGTGTAATGTAAAGGAGGTTGCACCCTCGAAGAGGCTGATTTTTAAGTCGTTGATCTATCTTTTCTATATTTTTGTAAGATGGTTTCATAATAGTGGAAAGATGAGGGAGATTCTCAATGACTCCGCAATTGCACAACTCAGGTAGTCAGGGGTGAAGCTTGAGCCTTGAGACTACGAAATTCATAGTTCAGGTTGGACTAGATAGGTAGATTACACAGTCTTGGGACTCAGTGAGTCAGGCTAAGGGATTTTGCATTGTTTCATCCAAATTGTGCAGTTATGGGAGGCAAAGAAGAACTGGTGATTTTATAATTATGAAAATTAGGAGCTCAAGGGTTGATCTTAAGCTCAGAGACTGTGCAATGCATAGTTGAGGTGAGGCTGGAGGGTTGGATTGCAAAATTCTAGGAGCCAAGGTCTAGGCTTGAGCACTGGAACTATGCATTTCAAAATCCTAGGAGGAAGGAGATATTCATTGAATAGTGTTAGTGGGAAAGCTTGGGGATTGATGGTTGGAACTGCATAATGTGCAGTTAAAGAAGGCCAAATGAGGCTAAGTTGCTAGGAATTTTCTGAAATTTGGCTATGTGTGGGATCAGTGAGATGATGTGATGAGTGACATGACTTGAATGTGACCACACACTTAGAAAACTTGACAAAACAACAACATATATCATCCACGACATATGAACCTCATATTTCCCTCAATGCAACAACTTTGCAATGACTTACGCCAAGTGCGACACCAAAGATACACTTTACGACAGCCAAGATGACACTTGTGCGATAATGCTTAAAACTTTGAGAATGAGTGCGACAAATATTTACATTGTTAGATAAACTAATTTTCACAAAGATAACCCCTTGAAACCACCAAAACAATCTTATTTACATTGTGGGACAGTTAACATGCAAAAAGAAGACATTTTTCCTTTTTTGCAAAAGGGACCAAAACACATAAAAAAACACATGGAATGGATTTCAATGTTTGTGACGACAATATGAAAGACAAAGGGAGGTTCCAAGATATGGTCCAAGACAAAATTTTGGAGGGTTTTGTAGGAGTGACAACATTCCCATAATATTTTTGAACCAAAGATCACACTAAGAGGGGGGATGAATAAGTGTGAGAGAAACTTTACCATTCATAACTTTTCATAATCATTCAATCATAAAAAAAGGAACCATGATCATAAGTAGCATATCAATATATAAAACATCGCATCGTAAATCTATCATCATATTAAAAACACATCCAGAATCCATCATAAAGATACACATGCTTTTATATGGAAACCCAAATAGGAGAAAACACAAATCCTTCTTCTTCTTTATCATGAATTCATTAGATAGATTTGTAGGCATCGACCTGCCAGAGGAAACCACCCCCAAAACTATGAAAGCTACTACTTGCGGTAGGATAAAACTTGATTGGGGCACTAACCTTGATTATGAGCAAGCTATGAGCTTCTCTAGGCTCCAAGCAAGTTGAGGCACCAAACTTGATGATAAGCATGCTACAACATGCTCTAGGATCCAAACTAAGTGGACACATCCACCTACTCCTTCAACTTCTTCTAGACCTATTTTCAAAATCTTTCAAATTGGATCCACCTACTCTTTAATAAAAATAAACCTTTAAGTGAATAATATGATGTTTCCATATTGTTTTACATGTCCTATCATACATTTCCATAACTCTGATTTTCCCTAATAATCAATTTGAATGCATTGATCTCATTTGGAAACCTATTTCATTCATAAAGTAAAATCTACTACTCTATGCTCATATTTTCATCATAAAAAATAGGTTAAAAAGGCTTCTCATGCCTTCAGGATTATCCAAATTCAAGCCCTGATCACCATGCTTCTCTCAGCTCTCAATTTAGACATAAAATAAGTCTAGAAACCCCCAAAAGCCTTTCAAAATTGTAAATCAAATTAAGTATTCTACAATTTCCCTTTTTTTGGGTGCACCTCTACAATAAAATCTGGTGATTGGCTCTACATAAGGTCCATGTTCAGCCTCTTATGAATTCTAAAGAATGTATATAAATATAAAAGTAAATTTCAAACCTATTAGCCACTTAGACTTGACCCGGGGTCTCGTTGTAGACACAATGAATCTACCACCAACTGACTTATCTAATGGGGCTTGTTATAACCCAATTCCTACCTTCTTTTAATGCACATGGACTTTAATCAAAATAAATGGTGTGTGGTATTCACCCTCAGAACCAGTTGCATAACTCATATCATATGTCAAGGTTAAAATTAATACATTATGTAACCATCCAACATACATTGGCTACCTGTCAATGTATTAACCTAAGATTTTGTGTGTAGAATCTATATCTGCCAACTTGGTTGAGCCACTCCACGTAATGCAATGGCCACTTGACAGGTCAAGTGCCACACCAAAAAATATATCTAGATCATGTGTAAAGAGCCATACCTCGTCATATTTATAGTGTATCGACCAACCCACTCCAAAAAACCACTCTATGGTTGAAACAAAAAATATGTGTGGCATATGTAGTAGGCTTGATGTGACGTGGCCGTAAATGAATCAACCTTGTCACATAAACAATGCTTTGATGAAACAATCTACAATTGAGTTGCAAGATATGTGTGGGACACATATCATTGTTGATCCAATATGGCCATATGTGAGTCAACCTATTCACATAACCAGTGTAGTAGTGAGCTCGCTCTGATGAACCACTCCACGGTTAACATACACGATATGTGTGGTATCGTATCAGGATTGAGCCAATTTGTGGATTTTAAATAAAAAAAATTTTCCCATGAAATATATACCAATAAAACCAAACATATTATGGTTATTATACCATGGGTCTAGCTAGAACAATATCACCAAGATGAACCTTAGACTTTCATCTCAATGACTCAGGGATACTCTTCCTTAGTTTGTTTCTTCTAAACTAGACAATGCCAAAACTCATTTTGTATCAACAACAAGATTTCATTATGACTTTATAGGCTAGGGTAGAGATGTATATATAGTTACTTGGAAGTCCAGGGCATAGTAGTGATGACACTAATATGTAAGGGATTATTGTAAAGTTTGTTATTAAAATCAAATGAGGCTGGCATATATCCCTCCAAATCCATATTCTTACAAACACATGACGAAGTCAAAACAATATTCATGTGACCATCAGGTCCCTTTTTCCCCTTTGTTCCACATGACTATACCATATGACTAGGTTTCTAGGGTCACAAGTAATTTGCATAATGACATCAACATTACATCATCATACCATGTGGAATTTCGTGAGAGGTGCCATGTGTCACACATTTTTGGAGGTTTTACCAATAACAATATGCCGAGTATGACTTCCATGTGCTAGTATCAGGTGGTACCACATCATCATGTTGATGTCATTTGTTGATGTGTCATCCTAACTCTGTTGTCTAGATCATATCTTCTGGCCTCTCACGATTTTCCATGTGTCAATGTTATATTATTAATGTATCATGTTGGTTCTGTTGCCTACCTCATATCTTATTTCTTTTCATGATGCACCACATGTCAATCTTCGATTAGTTACTAAGCTTTGACTTATTGGTGTGAATGTTCCCTTATCTCTGTCATATGATCTATGGGAGATTCACACTCTTTAATAGTTTTAAAGTTCATGCAAGTTCTTTGGGAATCTTCCTTTGACCTATTCAATGGACCATTTATGCACCTGGAAGATGCACAATTGTTAACATATTAATATTTTGGATTTTTTCTGTATAGTTTGGGCCTCTGGATAATGTTGATTTTCAAATGCCCATAAATAATAATATGGGAGGAAATTATCAAACAAGGATATACCATTGGAAAAGTATTGAAAAGGCCTACACAACCATGTTATTTATAGACTCATTTGAGCATCATATATTTGTCAAAAACTAGATAAACATAAAACCTTTCTTAGAATTCACTTGATGACAATACACAATATGTCCAACTACCATAAAACTTCTTTTGACCTATGAATCATGTTCATGCTATCTCAATCATCTAGTTTGACATCAATGACATCTCATTGTCATCAATGAAAAAACTATGTGCCATATTCTCCCCCTTTGTCATTGATGTAATCGCTATTCGAAATTGATGCTAATTGATTTCAAAATATGTACCAAAATTCCCCCTATATTTTTATGAATATTCCCACCTTATTTCTTTCCTTTGTTCTCCTAACACCTATCAATCTTCTTGTTCCTTCTACTCAATGTTAATGTTTGTATAAATGTCTGCAATATATCTCCCTTTCCCATCAACAGAAAAGGATCACGGATGTCTATCAATACTTCCATATTCATGGTTGAGACTGATCCTATAGTGCATCATTGTCTTCCCTTAACCACAACTTGTTCTTGTCTAAAATAAACATGTGTCCAAAATTGATCTTGTTGACATGAGAGAATCATGTTTCCATTCTAATACCATAAAATCATGTTGTTATTCTGATAGAGTCTCTTCCTGAGATCATAAATTATCATGTGGACTTGGTCTAGACCTCCTACTACCAATGTTGTGCACAACTATTCCTACATCTACAAAGTATCCCCCTGAGACCATGCCACCTTCATTGATAATTACCTATCATATCTGCATTCTGTAATTTCCCCAGTTATTGTTCATATGTTGTCCTTAAATTTCTCATGTTACCTACATACAATGCCTTCTTTAAGTTTTGATTCAAATGATAGACTTGAGAAATATTTGACCAATAGATCAGATATGAGGTGTCATATGTAATCAAGGTCCTCCTTTACCACTTCTCCATGTTGTAGAATTAATTCTTGTATAGATGGGAAGGCCCTCTCTATTGTACCATCTTGAGTTGAGTATGCAATTTTGTGTTGTATGACCCTCATTATGACGTATGTAACATTCAATATTGGGCTTCAATACCTATGGGAATTGCTAGGGAAATATCCTAATTTGATCCACATGCCTCCATCTAGGCACCTAATTATTTCCTCTAAATTTGACCACATCGTAAGTTCTACAATCTTGTCCTTTTTGTCAAAATTTTGTACATAGAAAATAATAACCAAGAAACTCATTTTGATACCTAGGTGTAGAGGGATATGTTGACCTTTAAAAGTTATTCCATGGAATATCCATATTGATTTGTTGATTTCCGACACCTGTTTCATTATTCGTGTGGGTGCTTTATAAGGAGCCATATTCATTTTCCTATTTTCAATGTTTCTTTCATTACTACTTATAGATACTTTCAAGGAATTCCTTGTCATGAGACATCCCTTCGCTTCATTCTAGTTTCTTGTATTCTTCTACTTCTTGGAATTATCTTGATGGTCTTTGAAATGAACATGCCTTTCCCAGTTCATCACTTTCTTTGGATCTTCAAGAGAATTGTTGTTAGATGTCATGAATGTTTGATTGAGCATCTTCGAGCCATGTTCATTCAATGAGCTTAGGGGATCATTTTTCTTGGGTGCCTTGCAATTATCTTGATACCCCAGATTGGTTTTAAAGAAAGGAGACATTTGCATATTGAGAATGTGACCTAGAGATTCAATCCCTTTATGAGATCTTAATTTGAGTTGCTCCACTTCCTCTCTCAAGAGGTGTGTTAACACCCAGGTTGTTCCCTATGACTCCCAAGGGAATACGGCCGGGGTAACCACTAACCAATCTTTGGGTTACAGTTCCTAGCCCAACTGCAACCAGAGAGGGCTCTCTCTTTATGATTTATCTCTGTTATAATTGTGTTTTAGGCTAGCTATGACGCTTAGGTTTTGTTTGTGTTTTGGTTGAAGGATCTCTTTCAGGTCTTATGATGTAATACTTTGATGATGAGTTTCCATTGGGCAATGGAGTCTAGATGCTGTGAGATGATCTCAGATGTTGAGTAGTGTCCTAACTGCAAGGCCTGTTGTGTATTTAACAGACAAGTTAAAATTTGAGTGATGATATATGTCAACTAGCAGAAATCTGTTAGGAATTTTCTGTTATGTTGGTGAAATGAAAGAGGACGCAGAGCACAGGAGCAAAGTATGAATTCCTGTGACAGTGGTCAATATGAAAGGTGTATTTGAAAGTGCAGCATTTTAAGAATCACACTTTATGTAGATTACACCTGAAGAAAACACTTAATAAACAACATAGACTGAACTCAGGGTGCTCAGTGAGCAAATCCTGGGAGTTATTCTTTTTCTGTGTTGCTTAATATGGGAAATCAGATAGCGTGTATGGACCTATAACAAAACAAAATAAACATGGAGAAAGTTACAGAGACTTATTGTATGATAAGATACGCAGGGATCCAGCAATCATGAACAGGCACAGAACATCTTCAACACATCAAGCATCCACGAAATTCCATTGCTTTCCTTTATTGACTTTCAGAAAACAATTACAGCATAAGAGACTGTTCAGGAGAAATTTCCAACAACCCTTGCTATCTCATGCGAAGGGGATTATATAGAAATATGTATACAAAATATCTCAGGTATTGAGTCGTCTGAGAGAGAGAAAATATCTTCAGTGGTGTTCAGAAAGTAGGCAAGAAGTTATTACAATGTTAAATGCAGCGTAAATGCCCTTTATGTCTGTCAGAGGATTGTCTTGACTTTTAAGAGCCACTAAGTCGGTTGCATTACTCTGTATTAATTCTGGAGGTACGCATTTACTTTTGCCTGCGCAGTGAGTTTTCGGGTTTGCCAGCTGTGGTTCCCTTTTTTCTGCTTTGTTGGCCCCTACATCCGCTGAGTTGGCTCAGCTTTGATTTTATGATGCCTGCTGACTTTGTTGACTGTTCTTTTCATCAAAATTTGTAGAAAAAACAGAAGTTGGTGTATGACTTACTGTTTACAAAATTCTCTGAATTGCATCTGTCCACCATTCCTGTGTAGGGAGCTGATGCTTGAGGATGGCCTCCATTGTCTCTTCAGCTTCTGTGTATTTGAAAAAGGTTGGGGCTACATCAAACAAGTGATTAATTTCATTCATTATAAAAAGTAGATTTTCTATCTTACTATAGAAAATCTGTCCTGTAATAGGCCCTGTGTCTTCTGAAGTGCTGGCCTTCTCATTGACCTGTGCTGAGGCAAAAACATTTACTCTTTTGGCATACTGTTCATGGGTGAATAATTTCCCTCCGATGTTCAGTAAGCTAGGGAGTCCTCTACTCTGCAACACTTGAAACTTCTCCATGAACTTATTTACCTCTGTCTGCATATCCTGGGTTCTCCTGTCCAATGTCTGCACTAGACTTCTAAGAGTAAGAACCCTTTTGATCATTTGAATAGTCTCAATTCTATTTGTGATTCCAATGGGCCAACTGAGAGCTTGTTTTGTGATTGAGCACATTGATCATTCTTGTAGCAACTTCAGGCATATTTCCCAATAAGGCCCTTGATGTTCGGATTTCTCTCTGTGCCTTTGGAATGAGCTCTAGTTGCTCATGGATTGTCTCGATGTATGGCCATTGGTTGTTGATGGATTTACCAATATTGGACCATATCATTGCTCTGATTTCTGCTATGATTTTATCTAGCTTGAGCTCATTCTCAAGCTCCTTGATCCTGTCTTTAAGAGCTTTGATTTCCTTGGCCTTTTCTCCCACCTCTCTCTTTGTCTTATCATGCCTTTCATTTACCTTGGCCAGCTTTTCCTTAGTTTCGTTCAGCTTTGTCATCTGGGCTTCCAAAATTTGTATTTCATTCTTTAACTTCTGCATATCTAGGCTCTGATCTGTGCTGATGGGTGCTGCTGAAGTAGATGTGGCTGTTTGTTCAGCCTGCTGAGGTGGAGGCACCGTAGTAGGAACAGTCTCCTCAAGATTGATGACTTGCGGAGGAGGCTGAGATGTCTGCCCTTCTTGTGCTTGTTTTGATGATGCTTGTAGAGGTGCTTGTGTAGCTTCATATTGCCCCAATTTTTCTTGTGCCTTCACAAGCTCTTTGTAAATGGAAATTAGCAGGTCAGTAGAATCCTGCTCACACCTTTGCTTAGCTACCTCATCAGTCTGTGGGTGGATAGTGGCTGGAATTTTGATCTTCTTTCTCAGTGTAGCCATGTCAGCATCTCTAAGTTTCAGGATCTCTTGTATCCCTTTGATGTCATTGGGATTGTGCCCAATTTCTACAATGATTTCCTCCAGGGCTCTTATCCTATTGTCTTTGGCCTGAGAAGAGGCCCTCTCCAGTTCTAGCTGGGAAGCTGTGGCATTCAGACTGCTGGTTAGTTTGTAATTATCCAAAGTCTTGTCGGCCAATGAAGCATACACCATTTCTCCAGTTTGCTTATGCAGCTCAATTTTGTCCATAGGGTGTATGTCTTTGGCAAGTACCTCTAGATTGGTCCTAAGGTAGTCAGCAGTGGATTGTGGCCGAAGTGCTGTAGGCATAAAGTGACTCATTGTCAATTTGCCTTCACTTACATCAAAAGCAGACATAAGTCTCTGCTGATTGGAAGGAGCCATGTTCAGTAAGTGATTATACAATTGTACTTTAATAGGGTCACTCCTCCTCTTAATGTCTATAAACTGCTGCTTGATACTTACTTGTCCTTCTTTCTGCTGGCTAGAGGAGCTGACCTCCCCTCCCATGGTCCTGTCCTGTTCCTGCTGGAAGGAACTTGCTGAAGTTTCCCTGCTGGGTGGGCCCATGCCCAATGCCTCTCTTATTGCTATATCATCCTCTGGAAAATCATTGAGTCTTTGCCTTTTTTCTCCTTGGTCTATAGAGGATGTCAAGGGAGTTTCTCTTTCCCTTTTCCTAAAGACAAATGTATCCTCCTTTTGCGGGGTTTGGAGGACCGAGGCATCAAAGGTAGTGTCTTGTCTTGTAGGCCCCATTCTTTCAGTGGTCTGAGGAGTCTCCACTGTTTTCTTTTGCTGGGCAGACTGCTCCTGCCCTTGTTCTTCTTGATGCTGTTGATCTTGCTGTTCTGATTCTTCTTGCTGCCCTTGCTGCAACCCTTCTGCTTGCTGCTGTTGGTTTTGTTGCTGTTCCTGCTCTTCCTGCTGCCCTTGCTGCAGCCCTTCTGCTTGCTGCTGTTGGTTTTGTTGCTGTTCCTGCTCTTCCTGCTGCCCTTGCTGCTCTTGCTGCTCCATCTCTTTGCCTTTTTCTGCGATGTTTTCACCAGTTCTTGTAGCTTGATGTTGGGCAGTTGAGGAAGAGGCTGCTGCTCCAGTTTGTGTGCTTGGCAGTGAGGGGACCTATGAATAAAACTCAAGGTCAGCCATCTTCTTGAGGTTTCTTAGAGCTCTTTGATTAAGCTCTTCTTGGGTCACATCTTCTTCTAAAGTTCCTCTTCTCCATTTGCTTTGGTTGGCATATTTTTCTAAGTTAGGAAGGCTATAATGTCCATAAGCAGATAATTTGTATTTGAGCCTCCTCATTGTAATGAAGTTATTGGGGTCATAGGGTTTCCATACGAAGCTGTATTTGAGACCAAGGCACAGAAGTATTCTATCTGCCTCTCTCCACCCTTCATCCCTCTCATTGAGAAGTAAATGGCCAAGTTGATTTCTGATTTTTAACTGTGCCTTCTTACCTTTTCCTGAAAAGTGGAGCATATCCACATAACCAAACTGCCTGAAGTATTCCAAGGCAAGTAGCCTCATAGGCACAAATCTAGGTAGTTTAAATGGGGGCAACTCACACCCATATAGCCTGATAACGGTGTGGTGTTGGTAGAAATACCAATCCCCAATACTGTATGCTTTTGATAAATGCAGGAGTCTTTGCATTTCGTCTGTCAATCTGGGAGGAGGTGAACCCAACAGTAGAGTCAAGGCTGGATGGATGAAAAGATCAATAAATTCGCAGTAGGTGTATGGAGAACAGCTTACTATGTGAAAAACGGATGTCCAATACACTACTGGTCTCAGATTGCCCTGTGCATCTACTCTCTTCTTTGGGAAGGAGAACTTATCATGCTGGAAGTATAGGAGCAGATGATATAGGTACGAGGTGTATCTAAATACCCTTTCTCTTGATAAATTCATCAATTGATCATGCATCTTATCTGATATGTATGTGGCATAATCATAGTGGATTGGCTTCTTTCCTGGGGAAAACATAAGCATCATTTGTAGAACAGTTTCATCCACATACTCCACTGAATCATATCCCAAGATGGGACTGATCATGTCAACAAGGTCTAAGCCCAACTGGTTGAGGTAGAGATAATGGATGGGAGGAATTTGCACAGTATCAGCTTTGATGAAAATTTGATTAAGCTTTGTGATTTGTGCCTCTGTTATCCTGGCTCCCTGTACTATTAAATCAACTAATGACAGAGGGACCAACTTTTGATCTGTCTGGAACTGCAACATCTCCCTGATGGCTTCAGGGGTAATGAGGAACAGAATTGAGCCTGCAGAGTCTAGCACTGCCCTCTGGGATGCATCATAGTGTTCAGCAACTATGTGCACAAGCTCAGGGAATTGATTAACCTGAGGAAGCTTGAATATTGGGAGGAATGAATCCCAAATTCCCAGGATGTCTGTCCCCCTCTCATGTTTGATCTTTATTTCATTTAGGATTTGCAAATGAAACCTGCTTCTGCTCAACATCTCCTCTGATATCTTGTAGTCCAAGTCTGCTAATGCTCTGGTGTCCAATGTTCTGTTAGGGACATTCAAGGGAGCCACATTGAGGGCTATAGGAGCTACAGGGGGGTCCATGACTCCTGTTTTAGGATTTGTGCTTGCTCAAGGACCGTGTTACTATGCAGAGTAACACCACCAGAGTTCTCTTTGCACAGAATGAAAATGCCTGGAAAAAAGGTGAATGCAGGGTCTATAGTAGTTCAAATGCTGTTTGATAGCAACTAAGACCAAAGTTTAGCTTTCTCTGGTGTCTTTTAATGGTGAAATTTGGTTTCAAATGCGCCTGCTGCGATTATGCAGACAGGGCCTAGTTTTTCAATGAATTGTAGCTGGGAAAAGGCTCGGCTGGTGTTTTTCGAGGTGATAGTTTGGGAATTTAAAGCTCTGCCGAGGAATTCAGTGGTGAATTTCTAATTTTGGACTCTCTTTAAGCTTTCAGAGTGTTTAACAGAGAATTGCAGGGGCACAGAGGACAGACGATGAAGAATACCTGGTAAAGTAGTGAGCAAAGGTCGTGAATGCAGGTTGAACTCGTGCGCTGGAGGCCTCCTGGTCGATTTAGCAGGTTGGCAGCAAATTTGGACGCGAGCGCATGAGTTCGAAATAACGATGAATGAGTGAAAAAAGAACGTAAAACGCGATTTTGGCCATAATATAGATTTTTTAATACTTTGGCGCCTTTTTATGATGACGTCAAGGTGAACCGATTCCTCTAATATTTCACAAATTTTCTCCTTCTCGTTTATCTATTTGAGCATGATTTCCTCTATACCTTTTTCTTCTTCTAGTTTGATTTTGAGAACAAGAATGGTGTCTTGATTTAGGTTTTTGTCTTGAATTTGTTGAAACAGTTGACCTTCCTTCTTCCTAAGATTTTTTTTTTTTTCCTTTAATGTTCTTATAATTTCTTCCTCATTGTCCATTTCTACTTTCGGCTCTCAGTAATAAATAATATTTCACCCTTTCTTCATCAGTCACATTTTTGTTTCTTTCATTGTCAATTTTTTAATTTTGAGTAGAAATTATTTTTATTATGAGCATGCTTCATCTTTTGATGCTTGGATTTGAATATTAACTCATTATAACTATGATTCATCTTAACATATGAAAAATTACATGCATAATGACCTATCCTTCCACATTTAAAGCACTTGAAAGGAATCTTACCTTCAAAATTTCGAGTTCCACTTTTCAATTTAGGAAACACTTGGCTTCTTCTTCATCACAGTTAGAGTATCCTTCATTTTCTTTCTTTTTCTCTTCTTTAGCTACTTTGAATGTTGTTTCCTTCATTACTTATTTGTTCGTTTTTACTATAAGCTCATATGATGAGAGAGTTCCATGAAGCATATCAACAGTGATCTTGTCCACTACTGGTAGTTCTTCTAGGGTTGACACTTTGGCAGTGAATCTTGATGGAAGGGATATCAAAAAATTACAAAAAACAGAGCTATCCTTGAATTTTTCAGCAAGACCTGCAATGGATTTGACAATATGGTCTACCTGAATAAAATATGAAGCAATATCCTCAACTTCTTCCATCTTCAAACTTTCGAATTTTCCCCTATGAGCTTGTAACCTAACTTTTTCAACTTTTTCATCCACTTCATAATAAGTTTTGATCATATTCCATAACTCATGGGATGACTTACATCTCATTACTTTGAAAAAGTTTGATTCTACCAAGCCACTTAATATAACATGGTTAGCTTGTGAATTAAATATGTAGACTGCCTTTTCTGTTACATCCATTAGAATGGTTTTAGGAACTTTATAATCAAATTGCACAATTTCCCAAACTTATTCTCCTAAGGAGATGAGATAGGTATCCATCCTTATCTTCTAGAATTCATAATAATATCCATCAATCATGGTGGGGTCTTACCCACTACTCTTAACATGGCCATTTTCCTTTGAGTTTAACTTTCTAGTAGTTAACTATTTTTGTAGGTAACCTACTCTAATAGAACTTATTGGACCAACGATCACACTAAGAGGGGGGTGGGGCGGGGGGGAATCAGTGTGAGATAAATTTTACCATTTCAAACTTTTCACAATTAATCAATCATAATACAATGAATCATGATCATAAGCTACATATAAAAATGTAAAACATTGTACCATAAAGCTATCATCACATCAACAACATATCAAGAAGTCATTACAAAGAGACACAATATTTTACGTGGACACCCATAAGGGAGATAACCACGAATAGTTCTTCTTATTTATATTGAATTCATTACATGGAACTGTAGGCACTGGCCTATTGTAGGAGACCACCCCCAAGATATGAAAGCTACTAATTTTGATAGGTTAAAACCTGATTGAGGCACAATCCTTGAAAATATGCAAGTAGCAACTCATTATAGCCTAAAACCTGATTAAGGAACCAACCTCGATGTTGAGTAAGCTACGAACTAATCTAGGATCCAACCTAAGTGGAGGCACCCACCTCCTCCTTCAACTTCTTGTAGACCTCTTTTCAAAATATTTTAAACTAGATCCACTTGCTCTTTAATGAAAATAAATCTTCCATTGAATAATCTGTTGTTTACATGTTGTTTTCCATGCGCTAACATACATTGCCATAACTTTGCTTCACCTTGTTCATCAATATGGTCACATTTGACTCATCTCGAAACCTATTCCTACAGTAAACTCAAAATTGTTGCTACATGATAATAAGTCTTTAAAACATAAATCAAATATTTTCATCATAAAAAATAAGTCAAAAAAAAAATTCCATGCCTTAAAGAGTGTCCACCTTTGAAGCCTAATCATTGTGCTTCTTTTGGCTCTTAATTGGACTTAAAATGAGTCAAAAAACCCCCAAAAAACTTTCAAAATCAATAAACATATTATGGGTTCTACAATTTACCCCTTTCTATGCGCAATTCTAAAAAATGATACATTTTGGTGACCAGTTCTACATAAGGACCCTTTTTTGGCGTCTTAGGAATTCTACAAAATATACAATATAAATATAAAAATTACTTTCAGACTTGTTAGTCATTGTTGCTCAAACCAATGTCTTAGCGCAAACATGATGACTCCACCACCAACTGATCTCTCTTATGGGATTTCTTATGATCCCTTTCCAAAAGAAAATGAATGTGCATGGAATTTAATCAGCATATGTAGCATGGGGGATTTGACCACCAGATTTGTCAAATAACTCATACCATTCATCAATGTTATAGTTAAAATGATATGAAATGATCCAACATATAATGACTAGTCTTGTCTTTAAATTTACCCAAGCCTTTACATGTATAATATTTGTTTTCCATCTTGGTCGAGTTGCTCCATGTAATGCAATGCTCACTTGATGTGTCAAGAGCCACACCATGAAATATATCTACATCATGTGTAAAGATCCATACCTCCTCATATGTATAGTCTATCGACTAACTCGCTCTGATTAACCCCTCCATGGTTGAAACAAAAGAAATGTGTGGCACATATATGAGACTTAATGCAATGTGGCCATATGAGAATCAACCTCATCACATAGACAATGCTTCAATGAACCAATCCAAAATTGACATGTAGGATATGTGTGGCACACACATTAGGCTTGATTCACTGTGGCCACACATGAGCCAACCTCATCACATAAGCATTATATCAGCTAGCTCGATTTAAAGAAACACTCCACAGTTGAGACGTAGGATATGTGTGTCATCCGCATAAGGATTGAGCCAATATACAAAGTTAAAAAAAAAAAACAAATTTTCCCACGAAAGATATACCAATCAAACCAAATGTATTATTATGATGAAACTGCAGGTTGAAATTAATGCCACCCCCTTATTTTTATTAGTGAAACCCCCTTATTGTATTATTGTGCCCATATAGTCCACATGTTGTTATTATTATTCCCTATAGAAGCCCACTATTGTTATTGTTGTACCCCTACAATACTATTTTTATGTAGGATCTTATTGTATTGGGACTCCTTCGACTCCTATTTATAGAAAGGAGGCCTTTTCATTTGTATCATCAAAGAGTTGTTCATTCGTGTAATGTAAAGGAGGTTTCCCACTCGAAGAGGCTGATTTTGAAGTCGATATATCTTTTCTATATTTTTGTGAGCTGGTTTCATAACATTTGGTATCAAAGATTTGGATTCTAGGGTTTCACTGCTCCAAACAGGCCATTGTGGCATTTTCTCTATAACGTTTTCTCTACGAACTTTCAAAAACTAAAACAAAATTCCATTTTATCTGAAATCATTCTGAACCTTGGGTCCAAATTTCAGATCTTGTCTCACTATATTTTCGGAGATATGATCTGAGGAAGTTAGGTTTTTGCAAGCTCCACAATTCCATCTCAAATAGGTCAGCGCAGAATTTTCGCTATAATTTTTTCTATGAAGGTTCAGACTCCGAAACTAAAACCCATTTGAGCCGAAATCTTGATGAAGCTTGGGTCCAAATTTAAAAACTTGTTTCACTATATTTTTGGACATATGGTCCAAGACATTTAGGGTTTTTGTAGGCTCCTCAATTACATCCCAAACATGTGACCTTGGAAAAATGATCATTACTTTCTCTCTTTGCATCAGATTGAAATTGGGTAAGAAGTTACAGAAAGAGGACAAACTTTAATTTTCTATGTATCGTGTTTAGGTCTGAAGGTAGAAACAGTGACACGTGGCACTTCATACAGGTTCACTCTACGAAAAAAATTATATAATCAGCTCATCTTGGGAGATTGGGAGTAACTCTTTCTTGGAAAATCCAATTTCAATCAGACTGGTGGCATTCGAAAGAGGACGTAGAGGACTACCTCAGGTTGGAATTTCATACCTTGGAGATCTAAAATTTCAGACATACAACAGATTCAATATCAAGCTCCTGAAAGCAAGAAACAGAATGAGTCAAATCAAGAAAATAGAAACACCTAGTAAGAAAAATTGGAGGGATGATTTGAAGAATGTGATCGAATATATGATCAATAAGAAAATGGTATAGAAAAAAATTTAATGGAAACATGGAAGAGTTGAAGAAAGACATGGAAGGTTTTAAGGAAGGTGGGAAAAATTCACTACAACAAAGGCTTCCTAATGCTGGAAAGGTAGTAGAGGAAACTCATGATGAGAAAAAAATAAATGTTAATCATGATTTCATAGACTTTAACATTGTATTGAAGTCCCACCATATTCCAAATATAAATATGAGTAAATTTGATGGCAAGGATCTGGTAACTTGGATACTATAGATGGAGCAATATTTTTATCTACATGATGTGCAACCACCACAAAAGTTACGTATTGCATCTTTATATTTAGAACAGAATCAGTTTGTATGGTATATAGGGATTTGTTCTCATAAACAACTTGTCACCTAGTAAATTTTCATAGAGGAAATGATAAACATTATGAGGATACAAAGAGAAACACCTTCTTTAGCCAATTGATAAATCTCAAACAAAAGGGTTCAATGGGAGAGTAGATTGTTGACTTCCAAAAGTTGAATATAATGGTAAATGATATTCCAAAGAAGCATAGGATTGAAATATTCATAGGGACTTTAAATGATAACATCCAACATGAGGTTCACCTTTGGGAACTTGATTCATTAGGGAAGGCATACAGGTTATCAATAAAACTTGAAAGCAAAATTATGGCAACAATGAAGCCTACCACTCATAACTATAAAGATGGAAGTGTTGTTTCTCCTAGCCTTTCACCACCTCCAAGGTTGACACCACAACAATTGGAAGAAAAAAGAGCAAAAGGGCTTTGTTACAATTGTGATAGAAAATACACTAAAGGTCATAAGTGTGCTAAGAAGAAATTAATTTATATAGATGTGGAAGAGGAAAAAGAAAAGGAACAAGAAACGTCAAAATAAGAGGATATACACTAGGAATCAATCCCAAAGAAAGAAGAAATGAATCTAGTCATATATTGTAATGCAGTGACAGAAATTACCACTCCTCATACTCTCAAGATAGAAGGCCATATCAAGAAGAAAAAGGTAATATTGTTAATTGATGCGGGTAGTACCCATAATTTTATTCATTGTAAGATAGCCAAGGAATTGAATTGCTTCCTATATCTAGCACCAGAGTGTCATGTAATGGTTGCAAATAGAGGAACCATAAAGTTCGCTCGAAAGTGCCATAATATCAAGCTATCCATGGGAGAATATGTCTTGAATAGTCCAATGCTTTCCATTCTAATGGGTGGTGCAGATGTTGTACTAGGACTCAAATGGCTACAATCTTTGGGTACGATAGCTTTTAATTTTCAAGAACTTTTCTTGAAATTCTTTTGGGAAGGAGGGGAAGTTAAATTAAGGGGTATCGCAGGGAAAGTGGGAAAGATAATTATCTCTAACAACGAGGCGTAATTGCACAATTATGTTCACTAAAGGTTCCCACATCGAAATCATCTATTTCTCCAGATCTCCAAAATGATTTGGACAATAATTCCAAGTTATTTAAGACTCCCAAATGCCTCCCAACTATTTGTGATCATGATCATGCTATTCATTTGATTCTAGGAAGTGTTCCCCCAAACATCAGGCCTTACAGATATCCATATGCCCAAAAGAGTGAAATTAAACATATGGTTGCGGAAATACTAGAGGTTGGTATAATTTAACCCAGTCAAAATTCCTTGTTTGTTCCAGTGGTATTGGTACACAAGAAGGATGGATTAGGGTGCATGTGTCCGGATTATATGGAGCTAAACAACCTTACTATTAAATATAAATTTCCCATTCCTATCATTGATGAATTATTGGATGAATTACATGGAGCAATTAACTTCACAAAGTTGTATCTTCATTCAGGATATCATCAAATTAGAATGAAGACTGAAGACATTGCAAAAAGAACAATTAGAACTCATGAGGGTCATTACGATTTTTTGGTCATGCCTTTCGCCTTACCAATGCACCTTCTACATTTCAAGGTTTGTTGAATTCCATTTTCAAACCCTTCCTTAGAAAATTTGTGTTAGTATTTTTTTGATGATATACTAATCTACAGGAAGTCTTCGAAGGATCATGTTCAACATGTTGACAAGGTGCTAAAACTATTGGAGGAGAAACAACTATATGAAAAAAGCTCGAAATGTTTCTTTGGACTACAAGAGGTGGAATATTTGGGTACTCAGTTAGCTCATAGCTCATCTTATCATCCTCAATCTAATGGGAAAACTGAGATAGTGAACAAATTTTTGGAGGGATATCTTCATTTCTTTGTATCTGACAAACAGACACAATGGGTCAAGTGGTTTCCTCTAGCCAAATGGTGGTATAACACTTCCTTCCATACTACAAAAAAAATGACCCCATTTATGGCACTTTATGGATATCATCCACCATCCATCACATCATCTTTAAAACAAAATTCTAAGGTTCAAGCATTGGAAGATCACATCGAGCATCAAAAATAAGTTTTCAAACTCTTAAAGGATAACCTCACTTTGGTGCAGAATAGAATGAAACAACAGGCAGATCAACATCGCAGTGAAAGAAGTTTTGATGTAGGTGACTGTGTATTTCTATGACTACAACCATACAGAAAAATGTCCGTCAAGCAAGCTAAGAAGGATAATAAATTATCACCATAGTATTATGGTTCGTAAAAGGTGTTACAAAAGATTGGTACTATGACATACAAATTGGAGCTTCCTGCATCTTCCCGAGTGCACCCAATTTTCCATGTTTCATGCTTAAAGAAGGTTATAAATGTGAATATCCCAGTTCAAACAATATTGACAGAACTTGACGAGGAAGGAAAAATCATATTGGAACCGGAAGTAGTCACAAAAACAAGAAATCAACAACTATGAAATTGATCAATTTTAGAGTATCTCATCAAGTGGAAGAACATTCCCGCTGAAGATTCCACATGGGAGGATGAGAATTTTATGTAGAAGTGTCCATAAGCACTCAATAATTGAGGACAATACATTTTGAAGGAGAGGGGCAAGTTAAGTCCCTGTACTACTAGTGTAACCCCTTATTGTTATTAGTGCAACCCCCTTATTGTATTATTGTGCCCATATAGTGCCCATGTTGTTATTATTATGCCCCATAGGATCCCACTATTGTTATTATTGTGCCCATAAAATATTATTGCTAGGTAGGCTCTTATTTTATTAGGACACCTTAGACTCCTATATATAGAAAGGAGTTCTTTTCATTTGTATCATTGAAGAAGTGTTCATTCGTGTAATATAAAGGAGGTTTCCTCTTCATTAACGCAAGGTAGTATGAAGAGTATTCAATATAATAAATTTATACAAACAACTGATATCACACAAATCATTCAAGCCAAACCCAACCTGCCCAAACTTGTAACAATTTGGCATCAAACCATTCAAATGACACTTAATAGGAGAAAATCTAGAACAACTCGAACCTTACACAAACAACACAACATAAGAGAATAGCTACAACATTACCCAGCCTATCCAACCCAACCTGATAATGGAAATATTGAATTGCGACACAATTGACCTTCAAATGTTATTTACAAAACACATATTTTGGTGTGACAAAGTTTTAGAGATAAGAACATGGAAAAGGGGGAGTGTGTTCCATCGCATCACTGATTCCTGCTTCAAATCATCATATGGTAGCAGAGGTCAAGAAAATGGGAAACACTACTCCCACCACACCGCTTCTATTACGAAGAATGATAAACAAGTTGATCATTCCCGGCACTACACCCACTCCATTTTTTACAGGTCCTCCGTAGGCTGCCCTCCCCCAACTGAAATCCACTTCTCTGAAGCCCATGTTGGTATTGTCAAAAATGAAGAAGGAGTGCACCACTATAAAGTGAGGTTGCCCTCTCAATTCCATCAAATCTATTCCCTATCACACATCTTTGTTGTTCACAACCATTTTTTCTTCATTTATTAGTCTCACAGTGAAAGACATCGGTTTGGTTAATAGCTCTCCCGCAGTCATCTTCGTGCATGCAAGGCTTATCCCATTCCCATAGAACCCTTTAGGAACTGGAAGGTTGGTTTTGATCCAGGCATTCACGGTGAATATGAACCAAACTTCCTACTCCATGGGGATTCGGTAAAACTTCATTCTCAGATGCCACAAAAATGTTGATAGAGCTTCAAAGCTTGAGCACTTGACTTGCCCTGCGGATTGTCTCTTAAGTGACTCGATCTACTTTTGTCCGATGAAGAATGAATTGTGGATCATCTCGTTAGCGAGCACCATCTATACATATTTTTCTTCTATTTTTCTTCTATTTGATCGTATTCATAGAGCGGGAACTTAACAATGGCATCTGTCTGTGGATGGAGCCTTTCTCTTTATCAAATCAGATTTATTTCTTCTTTCTTTGGGATTGGTTCCTTGTGTATATCCTCTTCTTTTGAATTTTTTTGTTCCTTTTCTTGCTCCTCTTCCCCATCTATGTAAATTATTTTCTTCTCAGAAAACTTATGAGCTTTAGTGTATTTCTATCTCAATTGTAACAAAGCCATTTTTCTCTTTTTTCTTCCAATTGTTGTGGTGTCAACCTTGTAGGTGGTGATAGACTAGGAGAAACAACACTTCCATCTTTATAGTTATGAGTGGTAGGCTTCCTTGTTGCCATAATTTTGCTTTCAATTTTTCTTGATAACCTATATGCCTTCTCCAATGAATCAGGTTCCCAAAGGTGAACCTCATTTTGGATGTTATCATTTAAAATCCCTTTGAATATTTCAATCCTAAGCTTCTCTGGAATATCATTTACCCTTATATTCAATTTTTGGAAGTCGTCAATGTGCTCTACCATTGAACCCTTTTGTTTGAGATTTATCAATTAGCTAAAGAAGGTGTTTCTCTTTGTATCCTCATAATGTGCTATCATTTCCTCCGTGAAAATTGACTAAGTGACAAGTTTTTTACAAGAAAAAATCCCTCTATACCATACAAATTGATTCGGTTCTAAATATAAAGATGCAATACATACCTTTTGTGGTAGTTGCAGATCATGTAGATAAAAATATTGCTCCATCTATAGTATCCAAGTTACCAGATCCTTGTCATCAAATTTCCTCATATCTATATTTGGAATATGGTGGGTCTTTAATCCAACCTTAGAGTCTATGAAATCATGATTAACATTTATTTTGTTCTCATCATGAGTTTCCTCTACTACCTTTTCAGCATTAGGAAGCCTTTCTTGTAGTGACTTTGTCCCACCTTCCTTAAAACCTTCCATGTCTTTCTTTAACTCTTCCATGTTGCCATTCAATTTTTTTTCTATACCATTTATCTTATTGATCATATCTTCGATCGCATTCTTAAAATCATCCCTCCAATTTTGCATACTAGGTGTTTCTATTTTCTTGATTTGAGTCATTCTTTTTCTTGATTTTAGGAGCTTGATCTTGAATCTGTTGTATGTATGAAATTTTAGATCTCCAAGGTCTGAAATTTCAACCTAAGGTATCCCTCTGCGTCCTCTTTCCAATACCACCAGTCTTATCGAAATCAGATTCTCCAAGAAAAAATTATGCCCAAACTCCCAAAATGACCTGATTATATACTTTTTCTATAGAGCGAACTTGTATGAAGTGCCATGTGTCAATGTTTCCACCTTCAGATCTGAACATGATACATAGAAATGTAAAGTTCATCCTATTTCTGTAACCTCTTATGCAATTTCAATCTGATGCTTAGAGAGAAATTTATGACGATTTCCCAAGGTCGCATGTCTGGGTTGTAATTCGGGAGCTTGCAAAAACCCTAAATGTCTTGGACCATATCTCCAAAAATATAGTGAAAAAAGATTTGAAATTCGGGCTCGAGATTCATCAAGATTTTGACTCAAATGGGTTTTAGTTCTTGAGTCTTAACCTTCGTAGAAAAAACATTATAGTGAAAATTCCATGATGACCTATTTGAGATGGAATTCTAGAGCTTGCAAAAACCCTAACTTCCTCAGATCATATCTCTGAAAATATAGTGAGACAAGATCTAAAATTTGAACCCACGGTTCAGAACAATTTGAGATCAAATGGATTTTTTTTTTAGCTTCTGAAACTTTGTAGAGAAAACGTTATAGCAAAAATTCCATGATACAATGTTTGGAGTAGCGAAACCCTAGAATCCAAAGCTCTGGTACTAAATGTTATGAAACTAGCTCACAAAAAAGTAGAAAATATAGATCAATGACTTGAAAATTAGCCTCTTCGAGTGGGAAACCTCCTTTACATTACAAGAATGAACACTCCTTCGATGATACAAATGACAAGACCTCCTTTCTATATATAGGAGTCTAAGGGGTCCCAATACAATCAGAGCCTGCATAGCAATAATATTGTAGGGGCACAACAGTGGGATTCTATAGGGCATAATAATAACAACATGGGGAATATATGGGCAGAATAATACCATAAGGGGGTTGCATTAATTTCATCCTACAGTTTCATCATAATAATACATTTGGTTTGATTGGTATATCTTTCATGGGAAAATTTGTTTTTTTTAACTTTTTATATTGGCTCAATCCTTATGCAGATGACACACATATCCTACGTCTCAACTGTGGAATGTTTCTTTAAATCGAGCTAACTGATACAATGCTTATGTGATGAGGTTGGCTCATGTATGGCCACAGTGAATCAAGCATGATACATGTGCCACACATATCATACATGTCAATTTTGGATTGGTTCATTGAAACATTGTCTATGTGATGAGGTTGATTCACATATGACCATATTGCATCAAGTCCCATATATGTGCCACACATTTTTTTGTTTCAACCATGGAGGGGTTCATCAGAGCGATTTAGTCGATAGACTGTACATATGAGAAGGTATGGATCTTTACACATGATGTGGATATATTTTATGGTGTGGCTCTTGACATGTCAAGTGACCATTGCATTACATGGAGCAACTCAACCAAGCTGGAAAACAAATATTATACATGCAAAGGCTTGGGTAAATTTATAGATAGGACTAGTCATTATATGTTGGATCATTGCATATCATTTTAACTGTAACATTGATGAATGGTATGAGTTATTTGACCAATCAGGGGGTCAAATACCCCAAGCCAATTATGTTGATTAAATTCCATGCACATTAAAAAAAGTTTTGAAAGGGATCATAAGAAGTCCCATAAGAGAGCTCAGTTGGTGGTGGAGTCATTGTGTGTGCGCCAATACGTTGGTTTCAGCACCAACAACTAACAAGTTTAAAAGTTATTTTCATATTTATAATGTACATTTTATAGAATTCCTAAGAGGCCGAAAAAGGGTCCTTATGTATAACTGGTCACCAAAATGTATCATTTTTTAGAAGTGCGCCTAGAAAGGGGTAAATTGTAGAACTCATAATATTGTTTATGATTTTGAAAGTTTCTTGGGGTTTTGGACTCATTTTAAGTCAAAATTAAGATCCAAAAGAAGCACGATGATTAGGGTTCAAAGGTGGATTCTCTTTTAGGCATGGAAATCGTTTTTGACTTATTTTTTATGATGAAATTTTTTTATTTATGTTTTAAAGACTTATTATCATGTAGCAACAATTTTGAGTTTATTGTAGGAATCAATTATGAGATGAATCAAATGTGACCATATTGATAAACAGGGTGAAGCAAAGTTATGGAAATGTATGTTAGGGCATGGAAAACAACATGTAAACAACAAATTATTCACTGGAAGATTTATTTTCATTAAAGAGCAAGTGGATCTAGTTTGAAATATTTTGAAAAGAGGTCTGCAAGAAGTTGAAGGAGGAGGTGGGTGCCTCCACTCAGGTTGGATCCTAGAGTAGTTCGTAGCTTTCTCAACATCGAGGTTGGTTCCTCAATCAAGTTTTAGGCTATAGTTAATTGCTACTTGCATATTTTCAAGGAGTGTGCCTCAATAAGGTTTCAACCTATCACAATTAGTAGCTTTCATATCTTGGGCGTGGTCTCCTGCAATAGGCCAGTGCCTGCAAATCTATGTAATGAATTCAATATAAATAAGAAGAAGTATTAGTGGTTATCTCCCTTATGGGTTTCCACGTAAAATCTTGTGTCTCTTTGTAATGGCTTCTTGATATGTTGTTTATGTGATGATAGCTTTATGGTACAATGTTTTACATGTTTATATGTAGCTTATGATCATGGTTCATTGTATTATTATTGATTGATTTTGAAAATTTTGAAATGGTAAAATTTATCTCACACTGATTCCGCGCCCCACCACCCCCCCCTCAGTTCGATCATTGGTCCAATAAGTGCTATTAGATTAGGTTACCTAAAAGTAGTTAACTACTAGAAAGTTAAACTCAAAGGAAAATGGCCATGTCAAGAGTAGTGGGTAAGACCCCCCCATAATTGATGGATATTATTATGCATTCTGGAAGATAAGGATGGATACCTATCTCATCTCCTTAGGATAATAAGTTTGGGAAATTGTGCAATATAATTATATATTTACTAATGCCATTCTAATGGATGTAGCAGAAAAGGCAGTCTACATATTTAATTCATAAGCTAAACATCTCATATTAAGTGGCTTGGTAGAATCAATTTTTTTCAAAGTAATGCAATGTAGGTCATCCCATGGGTTATGGAGTATGATCAAAACTTATAATGAAGGGTATGAAAAATTTAAACAAGTTAGGTTACAAGCTCTTAGGGGAAAATTCGAAAGTCTAAAGATGGAAGAAGTTGAGGATATTACTTCATAATTTATTCAAGTAGACAATATTGTCAAATCCATTGCAAGTCTTGCTGAAAAATTCAAGGAAAGCTCTATTGTTTGAAAAATTTTGATATCCCTTCCATCAAAATTCAATACTGAAGTGTCAACCCTGGAAGAACTACCAGTAGTGGACAAGATGACTGTTGATATGCTTCATGGAACTCTCTCGTCATACGAGCTTATAGTAAAAACAAAACAAATAAGGAATCAAGGAAACAACATTCAAAGTAGCCAAAGAAGAGAAAAGCAAGAAAATCAAGGAGACTCTAACTCTGATGAAGAACAAGCCAAGTGTTTCCGAAATTAAAAAGTGGAACTGGAAGGTTTGCACATAAGATTCCTTTCAAGTGCTTTAAATGTGGAAGGATAGGTCATTATGAATATAATTATTCATATGTTAAGATGAATCATATTGATAATGAGTCAATATTCAAATCCAAGCATCAAAAGAAGAAGCATTTTCATAATAAAAATAATTTCTACTCAAAGTTAAAAAATTGACAATGGAAGCAACAAAAATGTGACTGACGAAGAAAGGGGTGAAATATTATTTATTATTGAGAGCGAAGAACCGAAAGTAGACATGGACAATGAGGAAGAAATTAGAAGAAAATTAAAGGAAAAAACAATCTTAGAAATAAGGAAGGTCAACTATGTCAGCAACTTCAATACAAAAACCTAAATGAAGACACCATTCTTTCTTTCAAAGTCAAACTAGAAGAAGAAAAAGGCGTAGATGAAATCGTGTTCGAATAGATAAATGAGAAGGAGAAAATTTGTGAAATACTAGAGGAATAGGATCCCCTCTTGAGAGAGGAAGTGGAGAAACTCAAATTAAGGTTTCATAAAGAGATTGAATCTCTAGGTCACATTTTCAATATGCAAATGTCTCCTTTCTTTAAAACCAATATGGGGTATCCAGATTATTGCAAGGCACCCAAGAACAATGGTCCCCCAAGCTCATTGAATGAACATTGCTCCAAGATGCTCAATCAAACATTCATGACATTTAACAACATCTCTCTTGAAGATCCAAAGCAAGTGATGAACTAGGAAAAGCATGTTCATTTCAAAGACTATAAAGATAATTCCAAGAAGGAGAAGAATACAAGAAACCATAATGAAGAGAAGGGATGTATCATGACAAGGAATTCTTGCAAAGGATCCACAAGTAGAAATGAAACAAACATTGAAAATAGGAAAATGAATATGGCTACTTAGAAAGCACCCACAAGAAATAATGAAACAGGTGTCGGAAATCAACAAATCAATATGGATATTCCATGGAATACATTTTAAAGGCCAACATATCCCTCTACACCTAGGTATCAAAATAAGTTTCTTGGTTATTATTTTCTATGTACAAAACTTCAATACAAAGGTCAAGATTGTAGAACCTATGATGTGGTCCAATTTAGAGGAAATAATTAGGTGCCTAGATGGAGGCATGTGGATCAAATTAGGATATTTCCCCACACATTCCCATAGATATTGAAGCCCAATATTGAATGTTACATATGTCATAATCAGGTTCATACAACACAATTTCATACTCACCTCAAGATGGTATAATAGAGAGGGTATTCCCATCTATACAAGAATTAATTCTACAACATGGAGAAGTGGTAAAGGAGGACCTTGATTACATATGACACCTCAAATCTGATTTGTTGGTCAAATATTTTTCAAGTCTATCATTTGAATCAAAACATAAAGAAGGAATTGTATGGAGGTAACATGAGCACTTTAAGGACAACATATGAACAATAACAAGGGAAATTACATAATGCATATATGATAGGCAATTATCGATGAAGGTAGCATGGTCCCAGGGGGATACTTTGTAGATATAGGAATAGTTGTGCACAACATTGGTAGTAGGAGATCTAGACCAAGTCTACATGATAATTTATGATCTCCAGAAGAGACTCTATCAAAATAACAACATGATTTTATGGTATTAGAATGGAAACATGATTCTCTCATGTCCATAAGATCAGTTTTGGAACCATGGTTATTTTAGACGAGAACAAGTTGTGGTTAAGGGAAGACAATGATGCACTATAGGATCAGGATCAACCATGAATATGGCAGTGTTGATGGGCATCCGTGACCATTTTATGTTGATGGGAAAGGGGGAGATATTGCAGGCATTTATACAGACATTAACCTTGAGTAGAAGGAACAAGAAGATTGATAGGTATTATGAGAACGAATGAAAGAAAGAAGGGGGGAATATTCATAACCATATAGGGGGGAGTTTGGTACATATTTAGGTGTGGTTGACATCAATTAGAATCAATGTCGAATGGTGATTACATCAATGACAAAGGGGGGGAATAAGGAACACAGTGTTTTCATTGATGACAACGAGATGTCACTGACATCAAACTAGATGACTGAGATAGCATGAACATGATTCCCAGGTCAAAGGAAGTTTTATGGTAGTTGGACATCTTGTGTATTGTGATCATTTCAATTCTAAGAAAGGTTAAATGTTTATCTAGTTTTTGACAAATATATGATGCTAAAATGAATCTATAAATAACATGGTTGTGTAGGACCTTTTGATACTTTTCCAATGGTATATCCTTCTTTGATAATTTCCTCCCATGTGATAATTTATGGGCATTTGAAAATCAACATTATCCAGAGGCCCAAACTATACAGAAAAAAATCCAAAATATTAATATGTTAACGAGTGTGCATATTCCATGTGCATAAATGGTCCATTGAATAGGTCAAAGGAAGATGCCAAAAGAACTTGCATGACCTTTAACACTATTAAAGAGTGTGCATATCCCATAAATAAGATGACAGAGATAAGGGAACATGCACACCAATAAGTAAGAGCTTAGTAACTAATCAAAGATTGGCATGTGGTGCATCGTGAAAAGAAAGAAGATATGAGGTAGGCAACATAAGCAACATGACACATTGAAAATAGAACATTGACACATGGCAAATTGTGACAAGCCAGAAGATATGATCTAGGAAACACAGTTAGGATGACACATCAACAAATTACATCAACATGATGATGTGGCACCATCTGATACTACCACATGGAAGTCATAGTTGGCATATTTTCATTGGCCAAACCTCCAAAAATATGTGACACATGGCAACTATCACGAAATTCCACATGGCATGATGATGTCATCATGCAGATTATTAGTGACCCTAGAAACCAAGTCATATGGTATAGTCATGTGGAACAAAGGGGAAAAATCAACCTCACGGTCGCATGAATATTGTTTTCACTTTTTTCACATGTTTGTAAGAATATGCATTTGGAGGGATACATGTCATCTTCATTTGATTTTAATAACAAACTTTACAATAATCCCTTACATATTAGTGTCAGCCCTACTATGCCCTGGACTACCAAGTAACTATATATACATCTCTACCCTGGGCTATAAAGTCATCATGAAATCATTTTGTTGATACACAATGAGTTTTGGCATTGTCTGGTTCAAAAGAAACAAACTAAGGAAGAGTATCCCGAGTCATTGAGACTAAAGTCTGAGGTTCATCTTGTCAATATTGTTCTAGTTACACCTACGGTATAATAACCATAATATGCTTGGTTTTATTGGTATATATTTCATGGGAAATGTTTTTTTATTTAAAATCCACAAATTGTCTCAATTCTAATACGAATTCTACGCATATCATGCATGTTAACCGTGGAGTGGTTCGTCAAAGCTATCTCACTAATACACTGGTTATGTGAATAGGTTGACTCACATATGGCCATATTGGATCAAGCCTGATATGTGTCCCACACATATCCTGCAACTCAATTGTGGAGTGTGTCATCAAAGTATTATTTATGTGACAAGGTTGATTCATTTATGACCATGTCACATCAACCCTGCTACATATGCCACACATATTTTGTGTTTCAACCATGGAGTGGTTTTTTGGAGTTGGTTGGTCGATACACTATAAATATGACAAGGTATGTCTCTTGACACTGGATCTAGATATATTTTGTGCTGTGGCACTTGACACGTCAAGTGGCCTTTGAATTACGTGGAGTTTCTCAACCAAGTTGGCAGACATAGATTCTACACACAAAATCTTAGGTTAATACACTAACAGGTAGCCAATGTATGTTGGATGGTTACATAATGTATTAATTGTAACCTTGACATATGATATGAGTTATTCAACTAGTCTCTAGGTTAAATCCCACACACCGCTTATTTTGATAAAATTCCATGCGCATTAAAAGAAGGTAGGAACAGGGTTATAACAAGCCCCATTAGATAGCTCAGTTGGTGGTGGATTCATTGTGTCTGTAACGAGACCCTGTGTCAAGTCTAAGTGGCTAATAGCTCTGAAATTTATTTTTATATTTATATGCATTCTTTAGAATGAATTCATAAGAGGCCAAAAAGGGACCTTATGTAGAACCAATCACTAGATTTTATCATTTTGTAGAAGTGCACCCAGGAAAGGGGAAATTGTAGAATACTTAATTTGATTTATGATTTTGAAAGGCTTTTGGGGGTTTCTAGACTCATTTTAAGTCTAAATTGAGAGCCGAGAGACGCATGTTGATCAGGGCTTGAATTTGGACAATCCTGAAGGCATGAAAATCCTTTTTGACTTATTTTTGTATGATGAAAATATATTATGTATGTTTTTAGGAATTATGAACATAAAGTAGTAACTTTTACTTTATGGCAGAAATAGGTTTCCAAATGAGACAAATGTGATCAAATTGAGTAATAGGAAAAGAAGAGTTATGGCAAGGTCTGCTAGGGCATGGAAAACCATATGGAAGCATCATAATATTCACTTGAAGATTTATTTTTATTAAAGAGTAGGTGGATCCATTTTGAAATATTTTTAAAAGAGGCCCAGAAGAAGTTGAAGGAGGAGGTGGATGGATCCAGTTAGGTTAGATCATAGAGCATGTTGTAGCATGCTCATCATCAAGTTTGGTGCCTCAACTAGCTTGGAGCCTAGAGAAGCTCATAGCTTGGTCATAATCAAGGTTAGTCCCTCAATCAAGTTTTATCCTACCAGAAGTAGTAGCTTTCATAGTTTTGGGGGTGGTTTCCTCTGGCAAGTCGATGCCTACAAATCTATGTAATGAATTGATGATAAAGAAGAATAAGGATTTTTGTTTTCTCCTATTTGGGTTTCCATATAAAAGCATGTGTCTCTTTATGATGGCTTCTTGATGTGTTTTCAATATGATGATAGCTTTACGATGTGATGTTTTATATATTTATATGCTACTTATGATCACGGTTCATTGTTTTATGATTGATTGATTATGAAAAGTTATGAATGGCAAAGTTTCTCTCGCACTTATTCACCCCCCCTCTCAGTGTGATCTTTGGTTCAAAAATATTATGGGAATGTTGTCGCTCCTGCAAAACTCTCCAAAATTTTGGCTTGCTCCAAATTTTGGAACCTACCTTTGTCTTTCATATTGTCATCACAAACATTGAAATCCATTCTATGTGTTTTTCTAAAGTGTTTTGGTCTCATTTGCAAAAAAGGAACAATGTCGTCTTTTCGCATGTTAACTGTCCCACAATGTATATAAGATTGTTTCAGTGGTCTCAAGGGGTTATCTTTGTGGAAATGAGTTTATCTAGCCATGTAAACATTTTTCACACTCATTCTCAAATTTTTAAGCATTGTCGCACAAGTGTTATCTTGTTGTCGCAAAGTGTATCTTTGGTGTCGCACTTGGTGTAAGTGATCGCAAAGTTGTCGCACTCAGGGAAATATGAGCTTCATATGTCTCAGATGATAGATGTTGTTTTTTTGTCAATTTTTCTAAGTGTGTGGTCATAGTCAAGTCATGTCACTCATCACATCATCTAACTAATCCCACACTTATCCAAATTTCAGAAAATTCCCAACAACTTAGCCTCATCTGGCCTTCTCTGGCTGCGCATTGTGTAGTTCCAGCTGTCAATCTGCAGCCTTTCCCACTAACATTATTTAATGCATAGCTTCTTCCTCCTAGGATTGTGCAATGCGTAGTTCCAATGCTCAGTCTGTTATGAAACCAGCTCAAGAAAAGATAGAAAAGATAGATCAACGCCTTAGAATTTAGCCTCTTCGAGGGGGCAACCTCCTTTACATTACATAAATGAACAATTCTTGGATGATTCAAATGAAAAAACCTCCTTTCTATATATAGGAGTCTAAGGAGTCACAATATAACCAGCCGACCTAACAATAATAATATAAAGCCACAAAAATAACAATAGAGGGATTCTATGGGGCACAGTAATAACAATATGGGGATAATAGGGGCACAACAATATTAATAAGGGATGCAACTACAATAGTAATGGGGTAATTACTAGTATTATAGGGACCCAACATGCCCCTCTCCTTCAAAAAAGTGTTGTCCTCAACACTTGAGTAGTTCTGGATGCTTCTGTATAAAATTCTCATCCTCCCATGTGGAATCTTCAGCGGATAAGTTCTTCCACTTGATAAGATACTCTGAAATTGATCGATTTCGTAGCTGTCGAGTTCTTGTTTCTGTGACTGCTTCCGATTCCAATATAATTTTTCCTTCCTCATCAAGTTCTCGCAATATTGTTTGAACTGGGAGCTTGTCGCCTATAACCTTCTTTAAACATGAAACATGGAAAACTGGGTGAAATCGAGAAGCTGCAGGAAGCTCCAATTTGTATGCCATAGTACCAATATTTTGCAACACCTTGTATGGACCATAATACTTTGGTGATAATTTATTATCCTTCTTAGCTTGCTTGAGGGACATTTTCTTATATGGTTGTAGCCGTAGGAATACCCAATCACCTACATCAAAACTTCTTTCATTGCGATGTTGATCTGCCTGTTGTTTCATTCTATTCTGTGCCAACACGAGGTTATCCTTTAAGAGTTGGAGGACTTGTTGTTGATGTTCGATGTGATGTTCCACTGCTTGAACCTTAGAATTTTCTCTTAAATATGATGTGATGGATGGTGGCTGATATCCATAAAGTGCCATAAATGGGGTCATTTTTGTTGCTGTATGGAAGGAAGTGTTATACCACCATTCAGCCAGAGGCAACCATTTGACCCATTGTGTCTGTTTATCAGATACAAAGCAACGAAGATATCCTTCCAAACATTTGTTTACTATCTCAGTTTGCCCATCAGATTGAGGATGATAAGATGAGCTATGAGCTAACTGAGTACCAAGACAAGAAAATAATTCTGTCCAAAAATTTCCAGTGAAAATGGGATCTCTGTCACTTACAATAATCTTTGGGTTTCCATGTAGCTTTTGAATTGTTTCCATAAATGCAGTAGAAACCGTACTAGCTTTAAATGGATGTGATAATGCACAAAAGTGTGCATACTTGGTAAGTCTGTCAACTACCACCATGATGACACTCTTTCCCTCAGACTTGGGTAAACCTGTGATAAAATCCATTGAAACCTCCTCCCAACATTGGCTTGGAATGGATAAAGGTTGTAATAGACCCGGTGTCTTAATTGTTTCAACTTTATTTTGTTGGCAAACCAAACATTCCGCCACAAATTTTTGAATATCGATTTAAGGCCATCCCAAAAAAATTCCTTCTTAACCCTGTGGTAAGTTTTTAAAAATCTCGAGTGCCCTCCTAAGGGAGAAGTGTGCAATTCCATAAGAATCTTTTGTTTTAGTTGGGAATTCTTACAGAGGTATAAGCGATCTTTGTACCATAAAGAATCATTTTGCCAGCTAAATGTATCAAACGTACTGGAATCTTGTTGTAACTTTCGAATAAGTGCCCATACTTCTTCGTCATTCTTCCATTCCTCCCTTGCTTCGTTTATCCAATCTGGTTGGATAATAGAAATGGCACACAACAATGCTTCCACATCCTCATCCTTTCTTGAGAGTGCATCTGCCACCACATTTTGCTTCCCTTTTTTGTAGATGATTTCAAAGTCATAACCCAACATCTTTGTGACCCACTTTTGTTGCTCTTCAGAGGATAATCTTTGTTCTAAAAAGTATTTAAGGCTATCATGATCCGTTTTTACCTTGAAGTGTCTTCCCATTAGGTAGGGTCGCCATTTCTTAAGTGCATGGAGTATTGCCAACATTTCCTTCTCATAAATAGCTTTGTGTAAAAACTTTCCCTTGATTGGACGACTTTCAAAAGCAATGGGTCTTTCATCTTGCATTAAAACAACACCAATTCCATTTCCTGAAGCATCACATTCCACAATAAAGGTTTTTGTGAAGTCCGATGTAGCTAAGACCGGTGCTTGGCACATTGCCTCTTTAAGATGTTCGAAGGCCTTTGTTGCTTCTGGAGTCCATGAAAATGCATCTTTCTTCAATAATGTTGTTAGAGGTGCTGCTATTCTCCCATAATTCTTAACAAACTTGCGATAATACCCTGTCAACCCGAGAAATCCTCGCAGATGCTTTATGGATGTGGGGATTTTCCATTCCTTAATGGCTTTAATTTTGCTAGGGTCTACCTTAACTCCTTCATGAGATACAATATGACCCAGATATTCCACCTCTTGTACTCCAAAGAAACATTTGGATCTTTTTGCATATAATTGTTTCTCCTCCAATAGTTGTAGCACCCTGTCAACATGTTCAACATGATCCTTCCAAGACTTGCTGTAGATTAGTATATCATCAAAAAATACTAACACAAATTTTCTAAGGAATGGTTTGAAAATTGAATTCATCAAACCTTGAAATGTTGAAGGTGCATTGGTAAGGCCAAAAGGCATGACCAAAAATTCATAATGACCCTCATGAGTTCTAAATGCTGTTTTCGGAATGTCTTCAGTCTTCATTCTGATTTGATGATATCCTGAATGAAGATCCAACTTGGTGAAGTAAATTGATCCATGCAATTCATCCAGTAATTCATCAATGACAGGAATGGGAAACTTATCTTTAATAGTGAGCTTGTTGAGCTCCCTATAATCCGGACACATGCGCCATGATCCATCCTTCTTGTGCACTAATACTACTGGAGCAGAGAAAGAACTTTGACTCGGTTGAATTATACCAGCCTCTAGCATTTCTGCAACCATACGTTCAATTTCACTCTTTTGGGCATAGGGATATCTGTACGGCCTGATGTTTGGAGGAACACTTCCTGGAATCAAATGAATAGCATGATCATGATCACGAATAGGTGGGAGACCTTTGGGAGTCTCAAATACCTTGGAATGATTGTCCAAGACTTTTTGGAGATCTGGAGAAATAGATGATTGAAATGTGGAAACATCTAGCGAACATAATTGTGCAATTACACCCCTTTGTTCCTTTTTTAGAAGCTTTGTCATACCATTAGAACTAATTATCTTTCCTGGTTTCCCTACAATACCCCTTAATTCAACTTCCTTTCCTTCCATGGAAAATTTCATGAAAAGTTCTTGAAAATTGAAAGCTATTGTACCCAAGGATTGTAGCCATTGTACTCCTAGTACAACATCAGCACCTCCCATTGGAATGGAAAGCATTGGGCTAGTCAATACATATTCTCCCATGGATAGCTTGATATAATGGCACTTTCCAGAGCAATTTATTGTTCCTCCATTTGCAATCATCACTTGACACTCTGGTGCTGGATATAGGAAGCAATTCAATTCTTTTGCTACCTTACAATGAATAAAATTGTGGGTGCTTCCTGAATCAATCAACACTATTACCTTTTTCTTCTTGATTTGTCCTTCTATCTTGATGGTTTGAGGAGTGGTAATTCTAGCCAATGCATTACAAGATATGGTCGGATTCATTTCTTCTTTATCTAGGCTTTGTTCTTGGAGTATATCCTCTTCTTTTGACCTTTCTTGCTCCTTTTCTTCTTCCTCTTCACACTGTAGAATAATTTCTTCTCAGCACACTTATGACCTTTAGTGTATTTGCTATCACAACTCTAACAAAGCCCTTTTGCTCTTTTTTCTTCCAATTTGTGTGGTGTCAACCTTATAGGTTGTGGAAGACTAGGGGCAACAACACTTCCGTCTTTATAGTTGTGAGTGGTATGCTTCCTGGTTGCCATAATTTTGCTTTCCATTTTTCTTGCTAACCTGAATGCCTTCTCTAATGAATCAGGTTCCCAAAGGCGAACATCATGTTGGATATTATCCTTTAAAGACCCTATGAACACATCAATCCTATGCTCCTCTGGAATATCTTTTACCCTTATGTTCAATTTTTGGAACTCCTCAATGTGCTCCATTATTGAACCCTTTTGTTTGAGACTTATCAATTGACTAAAAAAAGTGTTGCTTTTTGTATCCTCATAATGTGCTATCAATTCTTCCATAAAAATTGCCCAAGTGATAAATTGTTTACGAGAGAAAAGCCATTGATACCATACAAACTGATTTGGTTCCAAATATAAAGTTGCAATACGTACCTTTTGTGTGTTTTGCACATTATTGAGATCGAAAAATTGCTCCATCTGTAATATCCATGTTGCGGGATCCTTGCCATCAAACTTCCTCATATCGATTTTTGGAATATGGTGGGTCTTCGATCCCACATTAGAGTCTATGATATCATGATTAACATTTCTTTTGTTCGCATCATGAGTTTCCTTTACTACCTTTTCACCATTAGTAAGTATTTCTTGTAGAAAATTTGTCAAATCTGTCTTCAAATCTGCCATGCCTGTCTTCAAATTTGTGTTCAAATCTATCTTCAAATTGTCCATCTTAGCTTCCATGCCATTCATCTTAGCTTCCACGCCATTTATCTTAGCTTCTGTTATCTTTTGTGAGTGTGAAATTTGTTGCACTTGTTCTTGTAATTTTGATATATCATGTAGCATTTCTTCCTCTTCTTCATGAGTCATGCTAGAGCTTTCAGGTTCCTTACTAGGTGTTTGCATTTTCTTTCCTCGGGGCATCAGTTACCGATAATAATGCTCTACTATGCCCTTTGAATTCCTTCAAAATAAATTTTCAAACCAAGCTTAAGCAAAAATTTAAGAAAATCTACACACCTTTTTTTCACTTTGTAGGAGCTCGATATTGCCTCTGATGTATCTCTGTACTTTCTGATCATCTAGTTCTGAATTTGTGACCTGCTGTAGTTCTCTATGTCCTCTTTCCAATGCCACAAGTCTGACCCAAATTGGATTCTCCAAGGAAGAGTTATGTGAAATCTCCCATAGTGACTTGATTATAGACTAGTTCAGTAGAGCGAACTTGTACGACATGCCACGAGTCACTGTTTCGACCTTTGGATCTGAAAAATGCATACAAGAAACTACAGCCCGTCCTCTTTCCTTCACCTTCTTACGAAATTTTAATCTGATCCCCAAAGAGAAAGTTATGATGATTTTTCCCAGGTCAAAAAGACCAACTTCCTCAGATCATATCTTCGCAACTATAGCATGAAAAGCTCTGAAATTCGGACCCAAGGTTCAGCACGATTTCTTCTCAAATGGGATTTTTTTGCAACTTCTGAAACGTCACAGAAAAAAAGTTATATTGAAAATGCCACGATGACCTGTTTGGAGCAGCGAAACCCTAGAATCCAAAGCTCTGATACCAAATGTTATGAAACCAGCTCAAGAAAAGATAGAAAAGATAGATCAACGCCTTAGAATTTAGCCTCTTCGAGGGGGCAACCTCCTTTACATTACATAAATGAACAATTCTTGGATGATTCAAATGACAAAACCTCCTTTCTATATATAGGAGTCTAAGGAGTCACAATATAACCCAGCCGACCTAACAATAATAATATAAAGCCACAAAAATAACAATAGAGGGATTCTATGGGGCACAGTAATAACAATATGGGGATAATAGGGGCACAACAATATTAATAAGGGATGAAACTACAATAGTAATGGGGTAATTACTAGTATTATAGGGACCCAACACAATCCCAGACCTTGGCTCCTAGAATTTTTCAATCCAACCTCACCTCAACTATGAATTACATAGTATTTGAGCTTCAAATCAACCCTTGAGCTCCTAAGTTGTGTAATTACACAATCTCCAGGTCTTCTCTACCTCCCATAACTACACAATTGGATGAAACAATGTAAAATCCCTCAACTCGGCTCACTGAGTCCAAAAACTGTGTAATCTACCTGTCTAGTCCAACCTCAACTATGAATTGCATAGTCTCAAGGCTCAAGCTTCACGCCTAACTACCTGAGCTGTGAAATTGTGGAGTCATTGAGACTCTCCCTCATCTTGCCACTAGTTTTTGTCTCATTCAATGGATCAACATACACCATCTTAGACTAGGGTTTTATCGGAGTGACGACATCTAGTCATGAGTGAATTGTAGATGCAAGTTCTCTATCACACGATGAAAAGATAATGATGAAGAAGATGGAGAAGGGAAACATGTTGAAAGACATATTTGTAGCTAATTATATAAGCTGATCAATAAAGAAAAAACAAAATGGACACTAGTTTGTGACCACACCTTAAGACTTGATATCATTGAAGACTCCTTACCTCTAATCCATAAGGAGGTGGATATAAGAGGATCCTCAAGAAGACATCTAGTAAGTAGTAGTAGAAATGGCTTGACATTACCTTGTCATTAAGAAGTACATGTGAGCAGTCTCATATCATGAGTTGTCATATGCCACATCATTATTGTGGATTATGTAATTATCTATTCAAAATATATTGTAAAGTGGAAGTCCAAATGACACATACAAAATTTCAAGAGCCATGTAAAGTTAAAAAGTCATAGGAGTTCAAACATCCATGAGGGTAGTCAAAGAGTCACAAGGAGTTGAAGCATCATCCCATTGGTTATATATACACCCTCATTATAGAAGCAAATGTATTTTGACCTTGGCTCCTCCTACAAGGAATTAGAGAGACAAGCTAATTCTTTTGGGGAGAAAGGAGTGGCTCCAATGCTCCACTATTGGAGCTAGTGATGCTCATTATTTTCATGTATCTTGGGACTTTTACTTAATACTTGAAGCCTGAAGGGCGACATGTTTTGATGCATGGATTGTGAATATTTGTAGGATTGTTCTATGAATATTTAAGATTCATATTTTCTCTCACATGAACTAAAGTAGTTGAACATTTTGGTTATTTTAGTTCTTATCTAATTGAAAATGTGTTGTAATGGTTGTAACAATTGTCGCATCTATGTGGACTATTCTGCTCGATGTTAGGTGGGTATCTTTTCGCTTGTGTGCACCTCTACTAGGGTGGTACTATTACCTCTCTCTTAGAAGCTCACATTTCCTCCCTCCACAATAGAAGAACCTAGATACACCTGCAACTGAACATTCACCAGGCACACTTACTTTTTTTTCGCAAAGGCACATATACTCTTCTCTTTCTTGCTGACAGTTAAAGCCAAGGAAAATCTATAAGAAAATATGGAAACCATAAGGATACTCTAGATGGGGCTCCTATTCCAAAATGTCTGATGTCTAATTGGGGCTTAACATTAGGGATACCCCTTTGGTTGACAGATTTCCAGCACCGCCAATTGCGAACTATTATGTGAGTCATCATGCTGCTTTGTTGTCAAGTAATTATTTGTGTATGGAGTCCCAAGTACTAGACAAGTAAAGGTGGAAATTGTCATAGTTATAACCTCCCATGATTCCCCAAGATTCTAGGAGAAATGATCACAACCAAGAGACAATGTAACTAGAGAGAGATTTTACATTGGGTGGGGGAAAGGAGAATTTGATTATAGATAAATGCAAATGCTAGAAAGAAAAGAAAGAAATACTCTTGTAAAAATCCAAGGAACAAAAAAGAGCGATTGGACATGGAAAAAGTAGGAGGTTTCTAGACTCTACATGGGGAGGAGGAAAAATACGAACAAATGAAGATGATATTACTAGTAGTAGAGAAGCGTCTAGTTGAGGGGGAATTTTTGTGGTTACAATTTGTTTGTTGGGAGGAACGAGTTAGATCCTACTATATTTCCAAGTGTTCAGATAGGTAAAAGGAATATTGTAGTCATTTTGTTATCAAGAAGGTTTGGTTTCAAAACATGCAATTAATATTAATGTTTAGCATGTCGGTGTTTATGCTAATAATGAATAAGGAACAATACATTGAATGATTAGAGGAAGAAAAACAAGTAATTAGCATGCATGAGTAAATTTATAGAAATTAGTGTGAATGCATTTAACAATTGAAAATAAGCAATGCATGGATACATGCATGTTTCATAGTCAACGAAGCAAACATATATAAATATAGGATGATACGCTGAATAGAGAAAATATAGGTATGTATACTTTCTTTATAAGAGGAGGAATATTCCTCAATGAATGATCTAAAACATCAAATTCAAATATGATAGTATTCTGGACAAGTACTACTACTTTATCATGAACAATGAGTATATGGAAACTCTTTAGAGGATTTTATTTCAATATATCATGCAGTCAAATAGAAATATTTAAGCATGTTACACATGCATTACCACTTGGTTAAGTAAAACCCACTTAGTAGGTGGCTTCATAATCAAATTGTACATGTATCCTACAACTACCCATTTATCCACAAAGTCTGCTAAGAAATACTCTAAATCTGGACTTTGGTCAAGTATATAAAGGAGGAAAATTCGAAATAAACTAGGAGCTATTGGATATGAAGAGTATATATTTTTAAAACAACGAAATACTCAACAAATTAAAAACAATAACCATACATATTCCCGGTTGAGGAGTAATGTTGAAATATTTCTAGAATAAAATAAATTGCAAAGAATAAATGCATACATACATAATAGTATACTCAAAATACTTGGTTAAATCATTTAGATTAATCGTGCATAAATTATGGGTTCAAGAATCCTAGACATAAAAAAAATTGAGTATAGAATAACCTAGTGTATGAATATCTCCAAAACGAATTGTGTATGCATACTCTGTAGTCTCATTGAATAAATTGTTCAAAATACAAAGTAATAATTTAAGAAGATTGAATCCTTAAAACTAAAAATATAACTCGAGATCGAGTATGCATAAACCCTAAGCAATAAATCTGATAAGAAGTACTCATGGCCATGATCAATCAACATCATTCACATTATCCTTTAAGTACCTGTGCAAGAAACACAATGTTTAGGGAAGGTTCTTGCCTAGAGCGATAAACCTAATGTACTATTGGGATTTGGAGAAAAATCTTGTTACAAAGAAATCATAGAAATTTATGTTAGTAACCTCACCATAAAAACATAAGCCATAAAATAAATTCTTGGATCGAGAAATTTGACCACGAATAACTTGTTGAAAACGTGTAAATTATTAAGGCACTGAGTATATAGTTGGAACCATTACCCTTGAAAAAAAAGGGGGTTTTCAAGTATGAAACCGTTTCTTCTAAATTAAGCTAAGAAGAAACCAGAATAAAAACGAAGTATTCAAGGAACAAAGAATAGTAAAATGAAAATGTGGTGTAACACATGGTACAAATTATCTACGTCCATGGCCAACTTAGACCTTAACCAACAAGGGTCTTTCAACCAGTGATTTCCTTTATTCGAAAATATGAAGAAGAATCCAAGCATCAAACCCTTATAATGCTTCCAATCGAAAAACCATGGAAATAATGCAAATGAAGAAATGCTTGCGTCAACTTTGGAAATAATTCAAATGAAGAAATGCTTGCATCAACTTACATTGAAACTTTGAGAGGATAACAAATAAGAAAAAACATGTTATAAAAAAAAGTTGAATGCAATAATTAAGCTATATACCTTTCCAAAGCTAATAGTTAAAACATCATGAGGAAATGGCAGACAACAAGGTATTTTTATTATGCTCTCTAAAATATTTGCATTGTCCAAACAAATTGTTTGGCATAAAGTTGTCATTGAAAGGATCAACGTAAAACCTACAAACTCCCTTAATAAAATCATTAGCTATATTTCTTTTCCACTTGCCTCATAAACAAAATAAGAAAAATTTCAAACTTAGGAAACAAAGCCTCGTAACATAATTCATCAAATAGGCTATGAAAGGTAGATTATTTTCGAGTTGCAGTTAGAGACATCACCACAAGGTGAGATGAAAATAAAACTCCATTGAATTAGTATCATCAAACACTAGGAAACTGAGTAGATTTCTTCAAACCCTAACCATCGTCCAGAAGATCTTGGTCTGCAGAAAATAGGCACAATGTCAAATGAAAAAGTTCGGGATGGTAGTCACTCAAACGAGTATGAGGCATCAAGCCATGAATGTTATCCAAATGACATGGAACATCCAAGTTGTCCATCTATGACCTTGTCACATGGATTGGTCAGAGAAGTAAACTGCATGTGTGACATGTAACCAAGAACCACTCGTCATGAATTCCAAGGGTACTCAAGGAGGGGGTTGGAAATAGAACAATAATATCCATCATAGGTTGTTGTGTGGGTGGCTTGGTGTATGGTTTGATAAGTGGTTGAACTATGACTATCGTGGCTGGCATTTAACTTCACATAAAAAATAAAATAAAAAATAAGTATGGAATATACATTGGACTAAGGAAGAGGTACATATACCTTATGACATGAGGGCTCAGTGGTTGATATAAGCCATAAGAATGATTCAAAAGAAACAGGTTTTGAGTTCGATTAGACGTGAGATGAAAATGATGCATTAGTTCCCAAACATATGTTTATTCGAAAAAGAGATCAAAAAAATTCCTTGTGATGTGAAGAGGTTTGGACTGAGAAAAACATCGTGGAGGGGTGAGTGTGCAAGAATCTATGATATATGTGCAAAGGTTCAAAATAGGATGAGAGGACACAACTTGTCATCTGGCCCTCCTTCTAGTGCTAGAAATGTTGACGGTGTTGGACTCGCCAACATCTCAGGGGATCTCCCCGGTAAGAAGTCCCAATTAGACCTCAGACCGTTTGGTGTAGGAGTCCTAGCAGTGTGTCGTACAGTATCACCTTGACTGTGGTTTCGCACAAAGGAAAGTAAGATGTCCCTATTGGTAGCATGGGTGTGATAGCTGCAGCGAGTCAAGGAAGGTGCATGAACAGTTCTAACAAACGGAAACTGGGGTGAGTGTGCCCCTTGGAAACCTGTAATAGTATGTGGCTTGGAAGCGAACACACGAGCGAAGATGCATCACAAGCTGGAAAGAAAGTTAGCAAGAAATCCAAAGTGATGGTTAAACCAATCAACACATTTCAGTAAGATTCATACATACTTATACAGAATATTCCATACATGCATGCGTAAGCAAACAAATACATATATCATTTAGAGTAAACAAGATAGCTAGAATACAATATGACATATGCATGAAACATGTTGGCTCTGTTATATTAAGAATTGTAAGTTCCAGTCATACAATACATCCATGTCCAACCACTAGTTTCGATAACGGAATGTTACAGTCACAACTACCTACTTCTCCAAAGAGATATATTAGCTATGCATAGTGGAGAAGACAAGGCTCGTTACAATACTGTCTAATATTTCTCTAAGATACTCCTATTGGAAGCTTGGCTGACCAAAATACTTTACAATGAGTTATGAGGTTCTATTTATAACAAAGGGTGGGGTGACCCTTGACGTTCCCCTTTGTGACTCTTCATCTACCCTCATGACTCTTCACCTACTACCCGATTGTTATGTCCAGGTAACGACACTTGAGCTTCCACTTGACAAGACGTTACATACAATCTGCACATGTACCCATGTAAGACAAAATGGCTTGAGCAATCCATGCAAGACATCACTAACACTCTGACCATTATGGTGAGAACAACTCTTTGACATCCTTGTGATGGTCGATGGTTGCAAACTCATGCCAAACTTGGTCATCCATGATGGTGTCTGTGTGCTCAATGGTGACATCCCACTCAAAGAGAACTCTTGCCTCAGTTGCATCTGAGTACACTGATATGACCCCTCAGTCCAACTCGTTGGATAGCATGTGCATCATCATCTCGAGTGTGGTTGGACCATCAACATACTGACACATAATGTCTTTGTTGATCTCCAAGTGTGTGCTGGTGACCATGTGCATCAACATATCAAAGTACATGTTCATCTCCAATCGGACTTGTGATCTGAATTGGATCTATAAAGAATGATTAATAGAGCCATGGCTGTACCAGGTCAGGATAGACTTCAAATAATTTAAAAGAGCGATCAAAAACACCTCTAAACCAGTGGTAGTGGCAGCCAGCATGGAACGATGAGGACCTCGGTCAAAGCACGTTGACCGAGGCCCATGGAGACTATGAAGGAGGCGAAATTAGCCCCTGGGAGGCTCGAATCGGGAAACAGAGGGAGTTTTTGATGTGTGATTAGTGCTTAGCACTAATCGCACAATGCTGGGCGAAAACCCTCAAAATGGAGAAGCCCCGAGCACTCGGTCGTGTGGGAGCCAGGAAAACCATGGGACAAAAGGCTAAGCACTAAAGGCGGGACCCACTCAAAAATCGGTGGTATTGATCGGGGGCATCCATGGGCGGTAAGCAGTTTTGATGAAAAAGGAGCGATTCCACTCAGCACCCGATGCATGGCAAGCGGAGGTGGGAGAAAACTGCTGCTCATTACGTGCTAACGGTAAAGCTAGTTAACCCCGAGATGAGCGAACGGTGTCGGATCTGGGGGCTCCAGATCTAACAGCTGAGAACACGCCTAATGGAGAAGACGGAATTGACGGAGGGTTAAGCCATGATTTAGACGAACTTGAGGTCCGCTTTGACTGCAAAGGTGGCGGAAGACTCATTCCACGACGTAACCAAAGAATTGAACCAACGAAGTAGGCTGGCGTAGTTCACAGAAGGACAAGTGGCCATCCCTGAGAGCCTGATGATGGCACTGAAACAGGGAACTCCAAGCGTAGCTGCAAGCAAGCGATCCGATGGAGGCGGAAGAGGAAGCAAACCGCCATGAGCTCAAATGTCTTTAAAGCCAAGTACAGACCAGATAGAGGGCATGATTCGGGAATCGAAAGACGGAACACCGAAGATAGAAGACAGAGAAGAGAAGAACCAGTAAGGCAAAAAGTAGAAAGAGGACAGAGGGCCGAGCTAACAAAAGGCAGCATCGAGCACCAGAGAGCTTGAGAGACTCAAGCCATCCCTGAGAGGATCTATCAGACCAGAGAGGTCAAAGAGCTGGCAAAGAAAAGAGTCTGTGTACTCTAGTGGTTTGGGGAGTCCAAGAACCACCCTGCCAAGCCAATCTGTTTGAGGAGACTCATATTGAGCTCCTTCATTGTAATCCTCTTCTTCAAGACACAATAAAAAGATGGCCACCGTTGAAGTTGGACCAGAGATGTAGCCCTAGAGGATAGGGTGAACTCCTTATTAATTTCTTATGTTCTTGTATTTTCTTACTATATTTCTCTGTTGTTTCCCATTTTTAAGTGTCTATGTATTTGCAATCTGATTGATCCATTGCTTAAATAACTTAGACACACCAACACATGAATCTGTAATACCTCCAATTAAAAATTCTTAACTGAGGTCACTCATTGGGTGATTATCAGAGCAAGTGGTATCAAGGCTTTAGGCTGTAAGGTTAGACAAGCTTGTGTTGGTTTATCTGTTGAATACTCACTGGATCAAAGCTCAAATTAGGAGAAGGAGAGTTGGTAAAAACTAATCCTGAAATTGGGAGAGCCTATCCTCGGAAGACAATGTCAAAGAAAGGTTCTGTGGGGCCAGACCCTCAATTCATAGAGAGTTTCCTAGCTATAAAGTCTATGGTAGAAGAAATGTATTGGGACTTTATAAATCATAAGGATGAAGATTCATCAGGTTCTAAACAAGATAGTGAAGAAGAAGAATCTCATAACCGTGACCACTCAAAAGGAAAAGGGAAAGAGGAAAACTTTCTCACACCTCCTAATAGCTCTATGCATAATAAGAAAGCATCTTTGATTAAGCTAGATGTTAAACTCGATTTGCCTATATATGATGGAGAGCTAAATGCTGAAAAGTTGGACAATTTGATTAGACAAATTGATGTGTATTATAGAGTGCAGAACATCAACTCAGACAAGAGCAACATTCAGCTAGCAGGCCTATGCCTAGGAGGCATTGCCTTGGTTTGGTGGGAAGGCAGAACCCAAGCTGACATGAAAAGACATGGTAAGACTATCTCTGTCTGGAGTGAATTTGTTTATGCCATCAAGAAGAAATTCTATCCATTGGCCTACATGCAACAAGCCATGATGAGTTGGCAAACTCTTCGGTAGTTGAAAGGGCAAAGTGTGCAAGGGTACACTCAAGAATTTAGAAAGAGAGCATTGATTCTAGGGATCTCACTAGACTCACCAGAGACTCTTTTGAAGTACATTGGTGGTCTTCATAGCTACATGAGGCATACCATCCTCATGTTTAATCCCACTAGTATAGACGAGGTATCTGTACAAGCTACTCATCTAGAGGCTAGAGGAAAGAATGGAAATCAAGAAGTTGGGGGACCATCCCAACCCACTGCAAGCAAGAGCGAGGAGAAAAGAAAGCAGAAGTGGAAAGCAAGGAAGGCTAACACTACACAGTAAGGCAAAGCTTCATGCACTCACTGTAAAAAGGATGGGCATGATGATGAGCATTGTTGGATTTTTCATCCAGAGCTGAGACCTAAGAAGTCCAAGGGTAAGAAGAAGAAGATTGTTGTAGCTATTCAGAAAGATTTGGGGTCAGACTCGGGAGATGAAAAAATCATTATAGCCACAACTTTAAAAGGTAAGAATTCCAAAGCATCTACTAGTAATTCTGCTCAATCTGTTATTGATGAAGAACATGAGAGAAAAAGACATGAGATTTTCCATATTCGAGTTGTTTCCAACCATCAGAATATTGATACTTTGTTTGATAGTGGCTCACAAGTAAATTTCATTTCTGAATCAATTGTAAAGAAATTGGGATTAGCAACTACACCTCACAAGAAACCATACCCATTAGGATGGTTGAATGATAAAGCACAACTACAAGTGACTAGACAGTGCAAACTCAAGTTTTCTTTTGGGTCAGCATTTGTAGATGAGGTTGAGTTAGACCTAATTCCTTTCGATATATGTGGAATTGTTTTAGGAAGTCCTTACTTGTATAAGAGAAAAGCTATTTTCTATAGAGCTGAGAAAAAGTATCTACTTGTTAAAGATGGAATCGAATACTTTGTAAGAGCTCATAAGGTCAAGAATAATTATACTCTAATAAACTCAGGGCAGATGAAAAGAATGATAAATTCATGCAAACAATTCTTACTAATGGTTGTAAAGGAAAAGAAACCTGATAAAACCAATATATTTGAGGGTTGTAACACTAAGCAGCAAGTTGATATAGAAAAGATTGTTTCAGAGTGTGATGTTCTATTTCAGGAACCTAAAGGTCTGCCACCCAAAAGGGAAATAGTACATGATATTGTTTTGCAACAAGATGTTCCATTGCCTAATATTGGAATGTACAGGTTGTCCGCTTTAGAGAATGATGAAATCAAGAAGCAGGTGCAGGAGTTGCTCAAGAAGGGGTTTATCAGGCCTAGCACATCACCATGTGGGTGACCAATCATTTTGGTGAGAAAGAAAGATAGCTCTTGGAGAATGTGGATTGACTACCGAGCACTAAATAAGATAACAGTAAAAAATCGTTATCCCCTTCCTCGCATAGATGATATTTTAGATTAATTAAAGGAAGTTGTTTATTTCACCAAGCTAGATTTGTACAATGGATACCATCAGGTCAAAGTTGCAAAGAAAGATGCATGGAATACTACTTTCAAAACAAAGTGGGGATTGTATGAGTGGCTGGTTATGCCTTTTGGCTTGACCAATGCCCCTGCTAATTTCATGAGATTAATGAATGATGTACTCAAGCCTTTTCTTGATGATTTTTTTTATTGTGTATATGGATTACATTCTGATCTTTAATGAAATGTGGGAGGAACACTTAAAGCATGTTAAGTAGACATGAGATGTTTTGAAAAGAGAAAAACTTTATGTTAAACTCTCAAAATGTGAATTTGGCAAAACATCTCTAAATTATTTGGGTCATATAGTAGGGGATGGTGAATTGAAAATAGATCCTTCTAAAGTGTAAGTCATTGTAAACTGGCCTAAACCCAAGTCTGCTACAGGAGTGAGAAGCTTCTTAGGAGCATCACAATATTGGAGGAAATTCATCTCTTACTTTTCCTCAACTTCAGCTCCCTTACATGCTTTGACAGGATTGAACAAGGTGTTTTAGTGGGGAGGCAAACACCAGAAAGCCTTCCACACCTTGAAAGAAAAGATTAGTACAACACTTGTACTAGCACTGCCTGATCTACAAAGATCATTTGAGATCCAAAAAGATGCTAGTGACTATGCCATGGGAGTACTGTTGACACAGCACGGTAAACCCATATGTTATCATTCTGAGACTTTTAATTCTGCAGTAGTTAACTATCCTACATATGATAAAGAATTGTATGCATTAGTTCAAAGTGTGAAAAAGTGGAAACATTATTTAATGGGCAAAGAGACAGTAATACATACTGATCACCAACCACTTCAATATGTACACTCCCAAACTAAGTTGCAACAATAAAGACATTACAGGTGGATGGGCTTTCTACAATAGTTTCGTTTAGTCATCAGATATAAAAAGGGCATACATAACAAAGTTGTAGACATGTTGTCTAGACCCATTATAAATGCATCTACTATACTTAACCATAATTTTGTACTACATGAAAGCTACATTGAACAATATGCTCGAGATATAGACTTTAAATATGTATATGCAACTTTGAGTCAAGGCAAAAAGGTAGAAGAGTTGGATTATCATGTGAAGGACCGACTCTTGTATCATTGTGGGAAACTATGCATTCCACAAATAGAGAGAGTAAAGATAATCAGAGAGACACACACTCCTCTAATATCAGGTCAATTTGGGGTAAGTAAAATAGTTGCACAACTGCAAAGATTTTGTTATTGGCCAAAAATGAATGAGACAGTTTCTAGATATGTAAGAGGGTGTACTATATGTTCTAAAAGTGAGCCCAGCAATAGAAAACTAGGCTTGTACACTCCATTACCAATTCCTTCTCACCCTTGGGAAAGCGTTTCCATGGATTTTGTTGGAGGACTGCCTAAGTCTAGAAAAGGTCATGATTATTTGTACGTGGATATGGATAGGTTTAGCAAAATGTGCATTTTGATACCTTGTAATAAGCAGATTACAACTGAACAAACTGCAAAACTATTCTTTGAACATGTATGGGTTCATTTTGGATTACCCACTTCTATTGTATCTGATTGAGACACCCGATTTCTGGGGAAGTTTTGGTCAAGTCTGTGGAAGCTGATGGACAACCAACTAAAGAAAAGCACAGCTTTTCGTCCACAAACCGATGGCCAGACAGAAGTAGTTAACAGGACAATGATCCAACAACTCAGAGGATATTGCAGCAAACATCCTAAGCTTTGGGATGAGCATTTGTGTTATGTGCAGCATGCTTAAAACAGAGCAAAACACTCTTATACACAGAGATCTGCTTTTGAAACTTGTTTTGGTTTCACACCAAGGTCTCCTTTGGATCTTGTCGTTGGTAAAGATACCACAGTTGATGGACACAGTGATGTGCACAAGGCAACTAGGTTCATTGAACAGATCCAGGAGATCCACCAGGCAGTACAGGAATAGCTGGAAAAGAGCCAAGCCAAATACAAGGCAAGGCATGACAAGCATCAGATGGAGCATAGTTTCCAATTTGGTGACCAGGTCTGGCTATATATCAGCAAGGACAAGATGCAAGGTGAAGGTAAAAAGCTAAAGCCTATCAGGTATGGACCTTTTAGGATACTTGATAAGATTGGTGAAAATGCTTTTCGCCTTGATCTACCAGCTTACATGCACATCTACTCAGTGGTAAATGCAGATTGCTTGAGATTGTTTGAACCTTCTCTAATTGAGGATCCTAAAGAGCAGAGTCAATTGCCTTCTATTGATGACCTGCTACCTGAATATTTGAATGAATTACGGGAATACACAGTCTTGGACAGGAAGGTGAGGACAACGCGCAAAGGAGATGTTGAGTACATCAGAATTGGACTCAACGGTTCAAAGCCGAGCAGTACAAAGTTGATTGAGATTGGGAAAGTGAGACAGAAATACCCTCATTTAGTCGATGCTTGAAAGAAAACCAACTTTTGGTGGTCCAAAAGCTTTTCAGTGGGAAGGTCGTGATCTGAATTGGAACCATAAAGAACGATTAACAGAGCCATGGCTGTACCAGGTCGGGACATACTTCAAATAACTTAAAACAACGATGAAAAACACCTCTAAACCAGTGGCAGTGGCAGCCAGCATGGAACGACGAGGACCTTGGTCAAAGCGCGCTGACCGAGGCCCATGGAGACTGTGCGGGAGGCGAAATTAGCCCATGGGAGGCCTGGATCGGGAAACAGAGAGAGTTTTTGATGCACGATTAGTGCTAATCGTGCATCGTTGGGTGAAAACCCTCAAAATGGAGAAGCCCCGAGCACTCGGTCACATGGGAGCTAGGTAAACGCTGGGACAAAAGGCTAAGCACTAAAGGCGGGACCGGCTCCAAAACCAGCAGTATTGATCGGGGGCATCCATGGGCGGTAAGCAGTTTTGATGAAAAAGGAGCGATTCACTCAACGCTCGACGCATGGCAAGCAGAGGAGGGAGAAAACCGTCGCTCATCGCAAAATAATAGTCAAGATAGTCAACTGCGCGAGACGAGCGAATGACATCGGATCTGGGGGCTCTAGATCTAACGGCTGAGATCGTGCCCACTGGAGAAGATGGAATTGACGGAGGGTTAAGCCGCGATTTAGAAGAACTTGAGGTCTGATTTGACCACCAAGGTGGAAAAAGACTCATTCCACAACGTAACCGAAGAATTGAACCAATGAAGCAGGCTGGCGTAGTTCGCAGGAGGACAAGTGGCCATCCCTGAGAGCCTGATGATGGCGCCGAAATAGGGAACTCCAAGCACAGCTGCAAGCAGGCGATTCGACAGAGGCGGAAGAGGAATCAAACCACCATGAGCTCGAATGGATTTAAAGCCATGTACAGACTAGATAGAGGGCATGAGTTGGGAACCGAAAGACGAAACACCAAAGACAGAAGACAAAGAAGAGAAGAACCAGTAAGGCAAAAAGCAGAAAGAGGACAAAGGGCCGAGCTGAACAAAGGTAGCGTCAAGCACCAAAGAGCTTGAGAGACTCAAGCCATCCCTGAGAGGATCTGTCAGACTAGAGAGGTGAAAGAGCTGGCAAAGAAAGGAGTTTGTGTACTCTAGTGGTTTAGGGAATCCAAGAACCACCCTGCCAAGCCAATCTGTTTCAGGAGACTCATATTGAGCTCCTTCATTGTAATCCTCTGCTTCAAGACATAATAAAAAGATGGCCACCACTGAAGCTGGACCGGAGATGTAGACCTGGAGGATAGGGTGAACTCCTTATTAATTTCTTGTGTTCTTGTATTTTCTTACTGTATTTCTATACTGTTTCCCATTTTAAGTGTCTATGTATTTGCAATCTGATCGATCCGTTGCTTAAATAACTTAGACACACTAGCACATGAGTCTGTAATACCTCCAATTAATAATTCTTAACTGAGGTCACTCATTGGGTGATTATCAGATCAACTTGCTTCTTTTCTTCACCTCGATGAGTGTGCCAAACTGGTGGGATCACATGCAATTGCACTATGACATGAATGCTTCTGAATTCCCTTGCATGCGATCAATATCACTACTCACCTTTTCTGCTCCATGGCAGCTGTGAGGATGGATCTATAACTTGTATGGGCACATTTTCATCCGTCTGCGCATGTTGTGCCCCCTGTTGTACCTGTTCTTGCTGCAACTCATTCTCTCATTTGTGCAGCTCTTGTTCTCCATTGAGTTGTTGCTTCAGCACATGCAACTCCTTCTCTATGTCTCTCTCTTCCTTTGCATGATCTTCATGTCATTCCGTCACCCCAAAGCCTCAATCTCCAAAGATGCTTTCATCACGAGTCAATTTTCTTTGGACTTGCAGCTTTGCTCTGCCTCTATGTTGTCAACAACCTTCCTCTTACATTCATCGAGTGCAGGTGTGCTACCTTCTGCTGCTACTGATGGTGCTGCACATTGTGATGACATTTCCATTCATCTTAATATCCTTGTCCATGAGCAACTTGATGTCTTCATCAGTAGGCAATCTCATAGACACTTGCTTGGCTGCAATCCCCGTTGTGCTCTCAATGGTGTCCTTTGAATTTGATCTCCTAAAGTCCATTGTACTTGTAATGCTGAGAGATAGATGAACACCTGTGATTCCTGGACACATAAGAACACCCATGAAAAGAAATATTTCAGTCGAAAACCAAAACAAACTTGAGGACTCACTTGCAACACACCTGTGTGATTAATCGTGAAGGTTGCACAATTTCCATCTAGAAGTCGGGAGAGTGACTGCCAAAACTACGTAAGGCACTATTCGGGCTGTTAGGAGGCTAATTTACTACTAGAACTATGTAATGCACAGTCCAGCCTGGCCTGTTAAGGACTGAAACTACACAATGCGCAATTTCAGTCAACAGTGACATGCAACCAACAGACTACATTTCATAGTTTCTCGAGCTAGCAGGACATTGCCTCCAAAGCTTTCATGATGCAAGCCTAGAGGAGAGTTTTGGTCTAGACTTGTGTAATTTCTGGAGGGAAGGCAGAGCCTTCGCTTCTAGAAATGCGCAATACTATTCGGGCAAGGCATGGTCTGGGCCAAGGCAGTTGAGACTGGCCGACGGGTGACTGAAAACATGAGAAGTCAGAATGCATGATGAGATGAGTGCAAACAAGAGTGAATGATCATACAAGCAAACAACAAGTGCAGGATTTAGAAAACAAGAAAGCATGCATGTGTGTGAAGCGAGTCGCCGCAACAACGACTGTTCGTGCAAAAACAGTCTCATGCATGCGACAACAGTGAGATGCAAACGAAAACTGAAACAGTGCTTCTAAAAGCTAACATACATGAAAACGAAAACAAGCACTCACTGAAATCAAGCAGACAACACTCAAACGAAACGAAACACAAAAAGCGACATAAACACAGTTTGCGACATGAAAATAAGGCTTACTCCAAAACAGCTCAGATGAATGTGACGACGACTCCTAGATGCAATGTGGGATGTCAGAGCTACAAGCTTGATGTGAGGAATGAGCTCTACAGTTTCTGGTTGATGAATTTTGATAAAATCGAGGTTGTGAGGCACATGCAACAACTCTAATAAAAGTGAAACTTGGCGAGAGTTTCTGAAATTATCCTTGCATGTAACCTCCAACTGCTAAAAATAGATCCTTGAATCGAGGGATTCCTTTGCATGCTACCTTGGGGGAAGTAGTCCATGCATGCAAACTATTTTTTCTTGGTCCCTGAGGAAACCGGTCAACCTGAAGGCACATGCATTGGTCTCTGAGCCTGGGATGAAAATCTGCGTAGTTTATTGGCTGAGCAATGATGGTTGTCCCAGAGGGATTGCACAATTTATGGGAGGAACAGGTGACTGTCTCCTAGGATTACACAATTTCTGGGCTGAGTAGCTATCCTGGGTCAGACCTCACAATTTTCTCATGGAAGCCTGTCTGACTATATTTCACAATTTTTGAGCTGAGAAGTTGTCATGGGTCAAACCCCGCAATTTTCTCAAGGAGGTCTGTCTGACTGTATGTTGCAATTTCTGAGCTAAGTAGCTGTCCTGGGTTAGACTTCGAAATTTTATAAAGGAATCATGTCTGACTGTACTACGTAATTTCGAAGCCCAGTATGGTTCCTGGCTAGATTTGCGCAATTTCTGCTAGATGCTAGGATGGTTGTCTCAGAGGAATTGCACAATTTTTTAGAGCAATAGGTGATTGCTGCCCAGAATTGGGCAATTTCTAGGCTGAGAAGTTGTCCTCGGATGAACTAAGCAATTTTTTAGAGGAACATTGTCAGGAATAATTACGCAATTCTAGAGCCTAGCTGGGTGTTTAGCTTGGTTTGTGCAATTTCTCGAGGGAAGGCTATTTCCATTCCATAATTGTACAATTCCCAGAGGGAGCTACCCAACCAAAAAATAAAAGTAAGTCCGTAAAGTAGCATATCAAGGGGGTGGAAAAAACTCGCAAGCACAAGCTAACAAGACTCTATGAAAGAACTGAAGTTGATGTGCTCGACAGTGCAAGACATGCTGTTGAGGATGGTTGGTAGGGAGGCTCCAAAACTAAGTTAAGTAAAAATTGTAGTGGGTGGTTGTAGCTGCTACAACACAAGGATACTCCATACTAAATGTGGAAGCCATTGACAAACCTGTTTCAAAATAGTAGTGACTATAGGAAATTGTCACTGAAGGACAAACTAAGAAAGATCAAGATGGAGAAGGGTCACTCTATTCCGAAATTCTTGACCAAGTTCACCCATTGTCGGGATGAGCTTGGAAGTGTCGAGATTACTATTTCCGAGGACCATATGGTGAGCCTCACTTTTATAGGACTTCCCAAGAACTAGCATAGTTACCAAGACATAAGTAATGGGAGGGAGAATCTACCAGATCAGGAATGGTTGTGGTCATATTTGGTACAGGAATAGATTCAGAGGAACACCAGAGATGGGATGTCATCCAAAGAACTAGAAGAGGACTTTGCATTATTCAGAAAAGAAAAAAAATGTCAGGGAAACAAGTCCCAAGGCAAGGAGGGCAGGAAGAAGGACTTGTTGAAAGTCAAGTGTTTTCTCTATAATGAGTATTGGCACTTTGCCATGAATTTTCCACAAAAGAAAGCAAGCAAGAAGGATCCTGCAGTAGAAACAATAGTTGAAGCTCTAGATTCACAATTCGAACTTGATTTCACTCTCATTACATGCATTCCCATCACTGTACTAAGAAGCATGAGGTATCTCGACAACGGTGATTCATTCCATATGACGGGGAATAAAGAACTCTTCAGTGACTTCGAGGAGAAATACCTTAAGAAAAACATAGAGTTTGGAGATGATGGGATGTATAGTGCTACTGGGATCAATACAATTACCTTTCAAAGGGAGTCTAGCTCCCCTCTCAAAATCACAGATGTGATGTATGTTCGAGGACTAGAGAAGAATCTTGTTACCATTGCGGTATTGGAATATTGTGGCTATGATCTGATTTTTAGTAAGAGAAATGTTTTCCTTATGCACATCGCCATGGGAAAGGTGAAACATATCGATGTTCGAGTTAAGAGCTTGTGTGATCTCGAGGTTGAAGATGCATGTAAATCTTTGATGAGTAAGGGAAAGGTTAGAGACTTGTTAGTTGAGAGGGAGCATAAATTACTTCTCAACATGCAGCCTTAGAAGTAGCCTCAGCAAGTTGTGGAGTAGCCACAATTGGAGAAGCAAAGAGGAGACTAAGTGAAGACATCCACTCAAGCAGAGACCTCCAGTAGGGGGAAATTTTGAGCCAGGTGGGCAAAGGGAGCACATGCATCCATACCTCTAGGTCAGAGGTGGGCTGATGTGAAGTATTAGTACCAAGGGTGCATAAATTTGGGCAGGGTCTGCTAAGAGGTTTTTTCTCATGGATCATTACCTTGCTATGAGAGCCCACAATACACAGTAGCAGGATAGATTAGTCGTGGTTGATGTAGTGAGATATCATAGTGAGAGAGGCATAGGCTAGAAAAAGTCAGATACTAGAGAGCATAGAGTAGAGTTGGAAATAGTGTTTATGGCACAGAGGCAGAGTCATCCGAAGCTCATAGTTTTCAGTGACAGAGGTAGAGCTAGTAGTAGTCAAAGACCTTGGTCATAGGTGCATCATACTCATTCAAGTTGGATGTTTTTTTTTAGTTTTAGAAGTTGTAGTAGCAACAAAACTAGAGAGACGTGTTGCATGCAAAACATTCCAAAGTTATCGGATCGAGTTTGAGTTGAATTCCTTTCTTGTTGAGAGGTAGTGCTGAAAATAGAAACAAGAAATGTTAAAAATAACATCTATAAATTCTAATTTAATTTGTCATTGAATTAAATTGTGAATTAAATCGAAATTCTATTCTCATAACAACTTGTAATAGTTAATTAAGTTAAATAGACTTAATTGACTTAGGAAATTTGAGTTGAGTGATCCCTAAATTTTAGGGGCCTGGGTTGAGTTATAATTAGATAACTCATTCTAACTTAGTTATAGTCAGTTAAACTAGTTCTAATTGTTGGAGGAACTAGTAGAGGTCTAATAGTGGAGTAGTGCACTAGTGCATCACTAATAACACATCAGTTAACTGAAGTTTCACTCAAAATAAATCGTGCATGTCAGTTCAGAGGAAGACCCAGTTGAGATTAGAGTTCAGGGATAGTGTACTATCAATTTTATAATTTTACAATTTGTATAGACGGTGCATGAAATCCATTGAGGACCTATGGATGGATTGCGCAGTCATGGGTGGAGAATTTCCCATATAAATATAGGCTAACTCTCTTAGGAATTGCGCAAGGAAGTAGGGGCTTGGAAGGCTAGTAGATTGGCTAAGTGTTGGCCAGAGTCAGCCTAAGAAGTAGAGATATATATTGTAATAGTGCAGGAATTGTTTAGGAAAAAGGAGGTCACTGAGAAGGCCTAGGCAGAACAGGCAAGAAAGGAGGCAGGAAAAATGACAGGTGGCGTACAACAAGGCTCTGACAAAGGCGCGCGGTTGACTCCACTTGAGACGGAAGAAGAGGACACAGAGAAGCATAACGCAGACCCTCAGGAGATGTCTGCTTGCATTAAACACCCGAGAGAGCTGGAAAATGGAGGGTCCAAGAAGAAATCTAAGGTGACCAAGACCTTGTTGGACCGTATCACACTAACAGAGGGTGACTTACATGACATTGGTGACATAGTGAGAGATGTTGCTGCGACGCCCTGCATCAATTCGAGAAGTAGCAGTAGATCATCCTAGGGGCCATCTGGACCCGTGCAATGTAAGTTGGTCCTCTGTACACCAGCTTGGCTATCGACAAGTCGAAGGTTGCCGATGTGCTGCGCACAAAGGCTTCCAGTGCGATAGTGCTGCCAGATGGAGCATTGACCATGGAAAATGAGGCTGACAGGCCCACTGTCAGCAGTTTGAAGGGAGTGGGATTTAACCTACCAGTGCTTCCACGCGAATCACTCCACCTCTTGCAAGATGGAGTAATTGCAGGGTTGAGGGCCCGTGAGCATCGCGCCCTCCAGGTGATCAGTGAACAGAAGATAAACAACGAACAAATGGCCTTACAGAGGAATGGACTCATTGCCATTGAGGCCGTGGGGACCAACCAGAGTAAGAGGATGATACAGGTCATGTACAAACCATGTAGAATGGTCCCAGAGTGCCATTCTGAAGGAAGAGCCAATTGAGGTTCGCATCCACAAATTGGCCACAGGTGTGCGCAACACTCGGACAGAGATGGCATGGGTTCAGTTGGAGTTGAACCTGTACATTACAGAGCTCCAGTTGAGGGCCCAGCCTTCAACACTGCCAGAGGTTAAGGAACAGCAGGTGGCCACTGTCATTGAAGCACTTGCAGTGGTGGAGAGTGTAGTAACAGAGTGAACACAGTTGTTCAAATAATCATTTGAGGTCCTGACCAACTTGCAGGAGGATCCAAACATCCAGAGGCTAGAAATGGAAGCGCACAAACTCCAGCAACGCTATGATGAAGTTAAGGGCACAACATGAACAGTTGCATTGACACAAAGGTTATCCAAGCTGCAGGAAGCCAAGCAGCTGAAGGAACAGGTGGACGCAACATTTCACAAGGAAGCAGTGCTGAAGGCATGACTCCAGCCCTGGCTGGAGGAAGGTTACAGAGTCACAGGTGTTAGAAAATTATATATTACAGAGCAATGGAACACATAGAATATTGCATAAATATAAAAACAGAAAACGCATAAAACCAAAGAGACACAGATATATGTGGTTCACCGATTTTGGGCTACATCCACCTCAAATAGCTAGTCCTTCCTTTCTATTATCCAGAAAAATTAAGAGACACAACCTACAGCAGATCCGTTGTAATATCCTCTGTTTTCTCTCACAGTCTCACCTCTCTGTTTCTCGCTCAGAGAATACACATCTATTACACAACCTCAATACAATGGCCTCATACAAAGAGAGGGGTTTCCTTCTAGGGCAAAAAACCCTAAACTAAACATAAGTTCTACCGTCAGATCATCCGCCTAATGAACGGCCCAGATTGACTAGAAATTACTATACTTTTACAAGGCAATTTTACATCTATTTTTAGCTTCAGGGGCACTGCCCGCGAAACGCCCCGCCAGGGGGAGGCTCCCCAAAGGTCGTAGCCGCCCCCCCTGGACCCCCCTACAGTGAATATTTTATAGGCGATGTTGCTGCCCCATTTCGAACTAAGGTCCAATGCGGCGATACCTTTGAATAAAAAAGATAATCAGGCTCCACACCCAACAATAGGAAACATTGAAGGCAAGCTTGTGACTCTGCAAGTGATGTAAAAACAACTTTAGGCTGACAGCGTATGGGTAGTAACCGAGAAAATAGTCAAAGATGCGAAGGAGGCAGTAGGTCAGTGCATAGCTGAAGTTTCAATCATCAAGGTTGCGCTGGACGAGCTTCGTGCAAAGATCTCCATGCCTACCGAGTGACTCGAGGGCGAGTCACGATGTTTGTGCTGGGGGCCTGTTGAGAGCGGGATCCCCCAAGGGTAATTTTGGGGCTAAAATCCTAGGCTTAAGTCAAACTTTGTAATAGTATTGTAAAGACTCCAAAAATTTTGGTTGCGGGGTGCGAAGTTGTTATGTGTCATAGTCCACCCTTAGTTTTGTGAAAGTAAAGTTGACTGTAAGGGAACTACCCATGGTCCATGGACCATGGGATTGTATAAAAAGAGCTAAGCTCTAAGTAGGTTGAAGAAGACAAACAATGATGGATGATGTGATAGAATCATAGCTTTAGAGCAAGAATTCTAAGTCTTGGGTTGTAGCATAGGTAAAGGCTTTGTAGCTGAGTGCACAGAGGCCTAGGGTAGAAGTCCACAGCTGAGTGTGCAGACTCCTGTAGCTGTGTGCGTAGGAAGGATAAAAGTTGTAACCACTTGGAAGACATTAATAAAGAGATATATTCTGCAATTTCTATGTCTTTCTTCTGTTGATGCATCTTGATATGTTATGTATGAATTTTCTTTATAATGCTTATATGGTGTGCAAATGAATGCAATTACATTGAATAACTGAATGCATATATGAATATCTATTTACACGGGGATTACTGTAAATATTTGATATGATAAGCAAGTCGCTTAGATTAATTGAGGAATTTTTACGTCACACTACCATAGCAGCATGAAAGTACTTGAGTAGTGGGCTGGGGCTATGAAGGATGATTGTATCCTTTCGCGAAGGTATTGAAGAACGCAACACAAGGTTTGTCTTGCAAGCCCTAGAGCGAAGCAACCTGGACGAAGGCCAAGGATAAATGGAATTAAACAACATCATGACCATCTCAGGGTGCAGAAGCTTGGTTCCATCATCCCCCCATACTGCTTCGGGTGAGACTTCAGTCCGCGCTCCGCGGGTTGATGCCAAAGGGCCAATACTGTAGGGATTTGTTTGGCTAATTAACGTTGAACTTGGGTCTCAAGCCAATAGGTTTTTAAAACATGTAAAATGTTGTCCTACACCTGCATACATGTTTACTAAGCCATTTTAACCATATAACCCACCTCAAAACAAAGTTTTACCACTCAAAAAGAAAAACCCTAGCTCATTCCTAGAGGTTTTTGGGCATGTTTCATTACAAACCCTGTTTTACCTCCTTTCAAATATATCATTCTTCCACTGTTTATTCACTCATTTTCATTATCTTCCAAAGTACATATACACCTTTTTCATACCTCGTCTATCATTTTGTCAAAATACACCATCACATCACCTCATTTCCATTCATACCTCACACTTTATTTTTCGCTGCCTGCTGCTAGGCTTTTTTGTCATCATGGAGGCAGAATATTCACCTAATAGAAAAAGACATCATAAGGGAGGGAAGATCCTCAGATATGAGCCATCAGACTGCAATGCAATCAACTCCTATCCTTTCATCAAACAGTGCTTCGAGGATGTACATTGCTTGGAGTTTTTCAAAAGAGTGAGCGAGGTGGAATTTCATGAACAATTAACAGATTGGGTGGCAACTCAGCTGAAAGGTGAAATTGTTGTCATCGCTGGTGCTGAGTTCAGTTTTTCAGTGGCCTCCATCTCACTTGAAACAAGGTTACTGGACAATGGTAAATATTGGTTCAAAAGAATGAGCCTAGATCTTGAAAACTATAAGCCTTTCTTAAAGATGCCATACAGAGAAAAACATGCTCACCTTATGCCTTTTAGATATTTATTAGAGAAATATGCCCCTTTGATGAAGAGTGTCATGAGGTTCTTTACATGTGAAGGGAGATTCTATAGGTTTTATGCTTACCATATTCGCCTCATGCATTTCACCTCTCAAAAGCCACTCAACATGTGTAACTACCAATCTAGGAGGATTTCCAAAATATCGGAAAAAATACGATTGAAGGACAAAGAGCACTCCCAAAGCTTGTGTCATCATAGTCTAATCAAAAATATTGTCCTTCACCAGCTTGCAGAGAAAGGTATGGCTTGGGAAGCATTTTTGGAAACAACCCTAAAGTGGCATGAAGCCAATGTAGAAACTCAGTCTCCTAGTGTGCCAAAACAACAAACAGAGGTGGGATCCTCTAGTAAATTAGTGGAGAAAAATCAGCTACCTAAGCCTGAGGTGACTAAAGTGTAAAAGAGAGGATAGAGGCTTGTGTTTTCATCTCATGGAGAGAAAGTGGCCAAGCCTTCTTCATCGAAAAAGCAGAGATTGACAGCAAAAGAGAAAGACACAGTTGAGCATGAGTTTGAGCTGGTTGATTCAGAGGCTGAGAATCAGACTTCAAGCACGTGACAAACAATCAAAGAAAAATACTATCAAATCAAGGAGCTAACAATCAATATTACAAGAGCAGAATATGTCATATCATTCCATGAAAAGGAGAATAGTCAGCCCAAAGCAAAGGAATTGATCATGGAAAAATAACAACCGAAGTTATTGTAGCAGGTTGGCAAAGGAAAGGAGATCATAGAATCAAGCAAGCCTAAAGGATCAAAAGCTAAAGGAAAGAGTAAAAGGCCAAGAACAAGGGGCCTAAAGAAGGCATTACAAGAAGAGCAGGAGCACATTCTGTTGAATGAAGACCTTGACCTAGAGGATAGGATTGCCCTTGAGGTCCATCAAGACAAGGAATATTGGCTCAATGGGGTCAATGAACACTTGGAGAAGATCCTTTAGAAGGAAAAAAAGGATAATCAATTGCTCAGGCATATGGTGCACCACTACCAAGCTCAAAACATGATTATCAATGTCAAGGTAAAGCAGCCTAAAAAAAGCTGATAAGAGAAAATAAATGAAGACATTATGCAATGAAATGACCTAAATTGAATTATGAAAATTTGAGAGGTAAATTTTTGGAGAACATATTTTTACACATTAAATCCAATTTTGAGAAAATTCTGAGCATTTAAATTTTTGAATTTTTGGTCTAAATTCAAAAAATCAGCAGCTCAAGAAGCGTAGCACCTTGGGGCGTCAATTTTACCTCAAGCCTCCATTTGAAGAGAGGTCTACATTTTTGGAAAGCTCTTGCTATCCTCTAGAAACCCATTTTCTCATATTTTGTAGAGGTGGCTTAGGTTTGGAGAAAAATGAAAAAAAATGGCAAATAACTAGCATTCTAGACCATTTTTTGACAGGTGCTGCGCCCCTGGAGCGACCTTGGGAGAATGGATATTTGAAGGCCTTCCCATGGTCCAAATTCAGAAATTGGAACTATTATGGAAACTAAACTTGAAGGGCCAGATGACCGTTCTCTCAATTTTTCATTTTCATCCTAGGAAGGCACCTTACAATCAACTCACAGTCAACACTACGCTTCTACACTTTTATGTGTTTTATATTGTAAATTTCACCATGTAAATTTTCTAGCTTCTACTTTGACTTAGTCAAAGTCAAGATTATCTATGTAATGGCACTAGTTTCAAGGCTAGGTGATGTAAGCATGAATAAATGTACATCATATGTTGTTTTTGATGTTTATTAGGCCTGATAAAAAAAGAAAACTCCTAAACAAACTCTCCATGAAGTGTTTGAGTTTCACCTTCTCACTCTCACCTATTGGTTGATATAATCTTGGAGTTAGTTCCTCCACCAAGGAATTCAACTCCTGAAGGTGGGAAAGTGGTCTAGGAGAGTCTATATGTATAATTTCTCTCAAGGAGAAGAGGGTTGAACTTTTTGTGAAGGAAGCTTACATGTAATCATCTTTTCAGCTAATACAGAGATAGGTTGCAGCTATTTTCAAGGAACTCTATCCCAGTGAGTTCATGGTTCTTGTACTTCATTCTATTTGTTTTCTAATGTTTTAAACATCTTTATCTACATGAAATATCTTCTTTCTATGGATGCCTTATAATGAAATATACAGAATTCTTGTTTTTCAAGCTCTGTTATCTGGTTTTCATAGTTATGTTTATGTCTTCCTAAGCTAATGAAATCATGTTTACTTATGCTCATTAGTTTCTTCTACACTTTATCCTCTATACTACACTAACAATATTCAAAATACACCATGGCCTCTGATATCTAGCTCCTTCTCATATTTGCTCTTGTACTCCTACAACCTAGACCTATTTGTGGCTCCAAACCCTAAGATCAGCAAACCCTAAAACTCAAATTTTCACAAACAAACAAACAAATACACATATCTAGCCTAAACTTCATTTGCTTTAAAGTCATATCACTCATAGGAAACTTAGAGAGATCCCTCTCATGCTCAGTAGGGCTAGTTACTCAACTGAAGTGGTTTGAGGTTACCCTTCTCGATTTCCTTTTTAGCCTAGGAGATTGTTAGGACTTACATTCTTGGTGTTGCTGCTGGGGGATGACTATTAAATCATTCCTGGGAAAATATATAAGAGCTTTCAAAGAACTGGTTCTATATTTCACAACATCCAGTATTCAAAGATAGGTTGAATTCATAAATTTCATCAGTTTAGGGTGTATACATTCTGGCTTCCAAAAGGCATACCAGGTCAAACCCTAACCCAAATCCACCCTTCATTGTTGAAGATCCAGAAAGACTACTCAAAAAACTTAGATTACCCATCACTAAAAGTGCAGTTCGAAAAATTAAAAGAACAACCTCTCTTCCTAAAAATCTGTTTGCCTTTGAGCAAATTCCTTTTGATGAGCAGATAGAATTATCTCTTTCCAGGTTGAATTCCGAGTCCTGTATTTTTGAAGTGACATTAGAGCCTTTAAAGGTGGAAAATCACTCTATTTCTTCAGAACCTTTGTTTGCTAAAACCAATCATGAACTATGGTTGAATTTTGATAAGCTTCAAAGCCTTGCTGACCAACTCCAAATCACTACTGAAAAAGCTTTTGTCTAATACCAACTTGAATACCTGGCCACTGCTTCATCTTCTATTTCACCTCCAAGCACATCTGCTACATCTCCCAAAGCTTTAGTTTCATCATATTTCATACCACCTCCATTTGTTCCATCTTTGCCTTTACAACCAATTGTAGTAGTTCTACCACCCCCATCAGTATCATCATCCTTGCTTACACAGTCCATTGTAGCACCTCCACTATCTCTAGCAGTCATGGCGAGATTTGCACCTCTCTTACTGCCTACTCAACTTGCTTCTTTTCCTCAGAATTATGTTCAAAGACTCCCTTTGTTTGATGGAAATGCAGAAATTATAGCTCAACAGCATGTTGCCAAGTTAATAGATTTCATTGATTTAGACGAAATTGATGAAGAGAATGCCAAGATGAGGATTATAGCTCAAAGTTTCTCAGGATATGTTAATAAATGGTTTCGAAGTATGGCCACTAATTCTGTTAACAGTTCTCAAAGATTGATTGAATTATTATTAGCTCGTTGGAAAGACATGAAAAATCCATTACAGATATTGGCTGAGTATAATTCAATGAAAAGGAACCCAAATGAAACAGTTCAAGAATTGACAAAGAGATTCAACACAGTGTACAATTCCATACCTGATGATATGAAGCCTCCTCCTGGCCTATCTCTTCTTCATTATCCTAATGCTTTTGATCTGGACATGGCATACTAACTGAGAGAGAGAGATCCTACTACTCTTGAAGAGATGGAACGGAAGGCGGTCAGTGTCGAAGCCAATTTTCTCATTAAGAAGTCAAAGTCAAAGCTAGATAGGGCTGAGAAGAAACTTGTTTTTAAGAAAGAACCCGCATCACCTTATGATGCAAAGCTTCACAATCTAATAAAAACTATGGAGAGGATGATGGATAGGATATCCATAACTGATCGACAAGAAGAATCTTCAGTGAGGAATCCTAATTTTCGAGGACAACAACAACAACAGTTCAAAAATCGACAAAAAGAGCAGCGAAACCAGGATCCTCAAGGTCAAGTAAGAACTCCATTTCAACAAAATTATACTAAAGGCTAGGAAGAAGATGAAAAAGAGATTGTAGAAGAAAATCACTTCTTTCAAGAAGATGAACTGCCTACTTTCCTAACAAAGGAAGATTTGTTTTCCGAAGATTCTCTCATACCAAGTGATCAGCAATTTGTGCTTGCAAGTGACAATCTATGGGTTGTTCAAACTGAAGAGTACCAAAGACAATATCAAAACACCCTCAGTCATCTCCAGAAGCAGTACAATTTGAGGAATAGATATGTATTGTTACTCTAACTCAAAAAAGAAAAAATGTATAAAAGGACACACCAAGCAAGGAAACTGCTCCTGCAAGTCAGAATAAAGAGAAGGACATTGTCATATTGAATTGGGATAGAATAAATGAAGCCTCTACCAACAATGTGAGGAAAGACAAAGAATTTCAAATTGAAAGCCACAAGAAGGAATCTCAAACAAAAGGCCAAACAAAAAGGAAGGACATTGCTACAAAAGAGGTAGAAAAGCAATCTAATCTTTTTAGTTTGGAAAATGAAATTTCTAAATTGAAGATTTCTATTCCCCTCACTGAATTAGTGAGGAATGACAAATATAAAGTTTAGATTGCAAAGATGCTTAAGGTTGACCAAATGTTTGATACAGTTAATGTAACTAATGATGTGCCAACAATCCTTTTTGGTCTAGCTTTAGAAGGAGCTCCTGAAGATAGCGAAATCCCTCCTTTTTATTTGAGTCTTAAACTTCATGATTTTATCCTTCATAATGCTATGCTAGATTCTGGCACCTCACATAATCTTATGCAAAGCCATCATGGATAAACTAGGACTGGGTATCACCTAACCCTACCATGATCTTTATTCCTTTGATTCTGGGAGAGTGAAATGCCTTGGCCTTATTAAAGACTTGGTAGTGTCCTTGGACCAAATTCTGGCCAAAAATGTACTCATGTATGTAGTAGTTTCTGATATTCCTCCTAGGTTTGGCATGTTGCTTTCAAGGTCTTGGGGAGAAAAACTAAATGGCACTCTGTAGCTTGACTTTTCATACACACTATCCCTGTTTTTGGTCAGCTCCGAAAATTTTATAGGGAAAAGAAGATGAAATTTATGATCAACAGTAAGGAGAAGTCAGTCAATCATCCTATATATGTTTTCCATACTGATATTGATTCTTTCATTTTTTTTAGCGATATAAATTCTGTTGATGATGAAAGTCAGCTAGTGGAAATTTCAGACGTTCCCAAGGTCATGAGCAGCACACATGAAGTTATTATAATAGAAGGTAAAGAGGTTAGTGAAGAGTGTTTGCAGCTTGCAAATCCTATTGAGGAAATTGAAAGAATAGGCTAGAAAATAGAAAGTTTTGAGATAGATGGTAAAATCCTAAAAAGAAAAATGTTCAACGTCATAAATCCTTTTCCATATGAAGAAAATGGTCTTTGGACCATGGAGATCGATGGTGCAACTGGAAGAGAAGAAGCAGGGATTGGTGTCTACATACATGGTCCATTACATGAGTCAACTAAAATCCCTCAAAATGTGAGAATGAGTTATTACAAGTTGGCTTTTGAGTGTTCAAACAATGAGGCGAAGTATGAGGCAATGATTTTTGGCCTCAAAATCCTGAAAAAGTTGGGAAAAAAAAATATTTTTGTTTATGGCGACTCCCAATTAGTAATCAAGCAATTTAAAGGGGAATACCAGGCTATGCACCCAAGAATGAGAGCTTATCACAATGTT